>CM026403.1:17644891-17711272 GCA_014843695.1 Archivesica marissinica | reverse complement strand
ACATAGATAGTACATGTACATACAGCGGAGTCATCTGATATAAACATAGATAATACATGTACATACAGCAGAGTCATCTGATATAAACATAGATAGTACATGTACATACACCAAGAGTCATCTGATATAAACATAGATAGTACATGTACATACAGCAGAGTCATCTGATATAAACATAGATAGTACATGTACATACAGCGGAGTCATCTGATATAAACATAGATAATACATGTACATACAGCAGAGTCATCTGATATAAACATAGATAGTACATGTACATACACCAAGAGTCATCTGATATAAACATAGATAGTACATGTACATACAGCAGAGTCATCTGATATAAACATAGATAGTACATGTACATACAGCGGAGTCATCTGATATAAACATAGATAGTACATGTACATACAGCGGAGTCATCTGATATAAACATAGATAGTACATGTACATCCACCAGAGTCATCTGATATAAACATAGATAGTACATGTACATACAGCGGAGTCATCTGATATAAACATAGATAGTACATGTACATACAGCGGAGTCATCTGATATAAACATAGATAGTACATGTACATACAGCAGAGTCATCTGATATAAACATAGATAGTACATGTACATACAGCAGAGTCATCTGATATAAACATAGATAGTACATGTACAAACATCATAGTCACACATTGTCCAAATCTACTCATAGCTGTTGATTGTAGGTACCATTCCAAACAATACATAGATTTGAGCCGATTTTAGCTTCGTATGGAATTAACCTGATTGCTTCTGTTTATTCGTTGTATTTTAAGACGATGTCTTGGTGTGGCATTGTAATGGATATTTAGATCATTTCGCGCCACGATAGTACGGAAGCATATTGGGACTACTGTGCATAAATAGGTATACTATGTTAAGAAAACACTCACATATATACTGTTTTTAATCAACAAACTGCTTTGTTGTTTTTGAAGCGCATTGTCGTCTTTGTACGAGTTTTATACATACAATTTTATTTTAGTTCGATTGCGAAACAAGTTCTGAGGAGTTCTCAAGACCCCATTACTAAGGGAAGAGAAAGTGTGGAATTGATTGAAGTGCCCTGGTTAAGGGCACACAGCCTTTCAAGTATGAAACTAACGCGCTACAACTGCACTATATAACGACACTGCATTGTTTGAGCTATTAGCCTACGCCTCCGTTGTCGAGATATTATGGTCGCTGACTTGTATACCACTGTAACCTATCATCACTGATGGTCACAGGATCGAGCCCCGCTCAGACAGTGTCTCTTTATATGAAAACGTTTTCAGTTTCTTACTGGTTAACCACTGGTGCCTACACAGGAAAGGTGTTGTTAGGTAAACTGCCCGTCGCTCAAATGGGCAACCAGTAGAGATGTTAAATAAACTTAAATAAAAAATAAGCTACTGCAGACTACAGTCACTACACTATGTGTACATACTGTTGGTCCGATGATATATCCATTTTGTCCGTACTGAGAAGATCTAAGAATGATGTAGTCATTCAATCTCGGGAGCGTTTCTTCTACTTTTTTCTTTTTCAACTCAGCCTGTTTAAAATATAATAGTATACTAAATGGTATAAGTTGCATTAATCAGGTATAGTACCGCCGCTTGTGAAAGGTAAGAGGCCTCCAACTGCCTATACAAATATAAGCTGTGCCCGATATCGTGACATATAGTTCAACCAATGAACAAGTCTGTCTGTCTTATCAGGTATAGTACTGCCGCTTGTGAAAGGTAAGAGGCCTCCTACAGCCTATACAAATATAAGCCGGGCCTCACATCGCGACGTATAGTTCAACCAATGAACAAGTCTGTCTGTCTTATCAGGTATAGTACTGCCGCTTGTGAAAGGTAAGAGGCCTCCTACAGCCTATACAAATATAAGCCGGGCCTCACATCGCGACGTATAGTTCAACCAATGAACAAGTCTGTCTGTCTTATCAGGTATAGTACTGCCGCTTGTGAAAGGTAAGAGGCCTCCTACAGCCTATACAAATATAAGCCAGGCCCGACATCGTGACGTATAGTTAAACCAATGAACAAGTCTGTCTGTCTTATCAGGTATAGTACTGCCGCTTGTGAAAGGTAAGAGGCCTCCAACTGCCTATACAAATATAAGCCGGGCCCCGACATCGTGACGTATAGTTAAACCAATATACAAGTCTGTCTGTCTTATCAGGTATAGTACTGCCGCTTGTGAAAGGTAAGAGGCCTCCTACAGCCTATACAAATATAAGCCAGGCCCGACATCGTGACGTATAGTTCAACCAATGAACCAGTCCGTCTGTCTTATCAGGTATAGTACTGCCGCTTGTGAAGATGTCCCCTACTGCCTATACAAATATAAGCCGGGCCCGACATCGTGACGTATAGTTCAACCAATGAACCAGTCCGTCAATACACACACACAATATATTATATTCTTCCAAACTCAATTATGTGGCAGAGAATCACAACTTTCGCACTTGCTTTTAAAAAGACATGTTCTATTTCCATTTGGTTGCATATACCAGTGTATTTAGATAGAGAATGAGCTTGCTCTCAACTATATGTATTACTGTTGTACATAATTTACTATACTTTATACCCATAGATGTGTAATATTTATTGTTCCCTTCATCGTACATGAAATCATCAAGTACATCTTATAGAAATATTACATTCTTAACAATAATGACTCATATTAAACCCTTTAGACTTTTAAATCAAATAATTATGTATCATTGTATAGATGTTTTACTCCACTACTGTACTACTATTGCTAAGATATTTTTTAGATTTTTTTAGGTTTAAATTATTGAACTTCTGCTTAATATTTTATAATGCCAATGTAACTTTATGTTTTTATCCCACAGGTATTTGTTTAATCCATGCATTATCCCACAGGTGTTTGTTTTACCCATACCTTATGTATCTTTGTTTTTGTCGGCAAATAGCTATTGTAGCTCGTGTTTATTGTTGTACATCCGACTCAAAATAAAGTTTCTTGTATCTTATGTCAATATGGAAATGTTCATATAGTCTCATGGTCTTAGGACCAAACATCCAAACTAATGGCATCTTCAACACAGCATGTTTCAATAGAAGTATCATCATCAATAGGTTGCTAGTACGCTCATATATATGGACTTACAATAGAATAACTGTCATTTCGATACCAATACATTTGATTTATCGAAAAAGATATTTTTTACATACATGATTAATAGTAATTATCAAATTGGGTTGCTATGATATACATTGAAACAGCTGTTAGATAGTGTAACAAAATGAAAGTGACCATATTAACTACTGTGTAGTTGGGGCCTCTTTATCAATGGATTTACGAACATTATGTCGTACCATTGCATCATTTATTCTGTGATTTTATCCGAAAATTGGGAAGAATGTATATATACCCGATAAGGAACATTGGTATATTATTATATATCACTTATAAGGGAAAGTCCCGTTTACCTGATATAAATCCGACTATTATTAAGCAAGTTGGCTTTATCCTGTTAGAATCACTATTCCCTTTATCAGTGTAATTAATCTCCAGGGCCTGATATTAAAGAACGCATTAAATATTGTCTGTGGATTATCTAAGCGGATACACACATGAAAAGATCATGCTCGTACTCCCCTGGGATTGTATAAACCAACATCTGCATACAGGAGAGACAGTACTCCCAGGACATCTTAGAGTGTAGTTCGTTACATTCTTGTACATGTGACAGATTGGGTATGTAAAACATTATATTGTTATCCAGAGGTTTATTTAATCTGGACACGTCGTCTAAAGGCAACTATTCCAGTACTACCAGAACATTGTTATATTAAATTAGTATCCACGGTGGTTCTAGTGATTTACACCGAGGAGTATCTAAAGTACATATTCGTCTACTAAAGAGATACATACATATTAATTAACTACTGTTGACTAAATAGTTGAATATTGCTGGGACAGAGTTGATATATGCTGTTGTCTGAAATGGGTGTCATGTACGCTCAAAGTGCAGGAGCGGAGTAACAGGTGATGGAATACTTTCGATCGAGTATGTATATGTTTTAGACCATGACGGTCATGAGTGGTTCTCCGTCTGTATATGTTTTAGACCGTGAAGGTCATGAGTGGTTCTAAGTCTGTATATGTTTTAGACCGTGAAGGTCATGAGTGGAAGTCGTGATAGCGCAGTGGATGCGCGTTCGCTTCAGGTGCGAAAGGTCCGAAGTTTGAGCCCCGCTGGAGCCGTTACGATTGTGTCCTTAGGCAAGGCATTTAAATTCCACGTTGCCTCTTCTCTCCCTCGTGGCGATGGATTCCATCAGGAATGAGGTCTCGAGAGCGATTTATATAAGTTGAAAGAACTTGTTTCGCAATCGAGCTAAAATAAATTTGTATAAACTAAACTAAGGTCATGAGTGGTTCTAAGTCTGTATATGTTTAGACCATATGAGGTCATGAGTGGTTCTCAGTCTGTGTATAGTTAGACCATACAAGGTCATGATTGGTACCGAGTCGTTGTATAGTTAGACCATATGAGGTCATGAGTGGTTCTCAGTCTGTGTATAGTTAGACCATATGAGGTCATGATTGGTACTGAGTCGTTGTATATCTAGACCATGAAGGTCACCATGTGTACCGATTCCATATGGAAAGATAGACGTGTGTGTATATGTTATACAAGGATAACTCTTGTCTCCTGTTTGTGGTACAACAATAGGATGATACAAGTTTAGAATATGGTCTGATTTGGGTCTCTAGTACATGTAGCACGGTGATATGATATTTGTTATTGTTGTAGTCGCTTCACGCCTGAATCAGGAGCCATGGGATGAGTAGCTCAGGGGTATGCTGTTCGGCTAGAGATTAGAAGAGCTGGGGCACGTGCTGACTGGGAGAGTCTGCCGGCGTAAGCTGGCGACTTCCATAGATTGGAGCGTGTCAGCGGGTCGCGGGTGCGAGGCAGCATCGGGTCCGCCGACAGTGGACAGGGTCCTCAGGACGCAGGAAGTTAATCATTATCCACTTGTGCATTGTAAATCTAGTGAACTATCACGGTGATGGCAATACTTGCCAAAATTTTAACTTAGGTGCATTATAGCACTGTGGTGGCCATACGTGCCAGAGTAAATTTATAAGTGCATTATAGCACAGTGAGGGCAATACTTGCCACATATCTTAAATTAATCAGTGCATTATAGCACTGTGGTGGCCATACGTGCCAGTGTAAATGTATAAGTGCATTATAGCACAGTGAGGGCAATACTTGCCACTCTAAAGTATAAGGTGTGTTATAGCCTAAACTGAGAGCCGAGGCAGTAGGCATAGGAACTGTCATATGAAGTTAATGGCGTTACAGGCCGCATCTAGAACAACATTCTGAAGTTAAGCCACCATCAGTGAAAGGTGCAACTACGGACACGCATACGCTTCAGATTCTTGAGTATTGTTGGAAGTGCTAATTTATGTATATTAAATGTTGTAAATTAAGTCTTTGTGCATACACTTCATCCTGGTATCCGTGACCCTGAGAGAAGCTGTCCCTCATGTCATTCTGTGAAAGATACAAATATCATTATTCCATCGACTATTGAATTATTTAACTATAATATATCTTTGTGTTTGGTGGTCATCTTGTTTGTCAATATATTTGATTTATTTATCTTAAATACATTAAATTTTATCACTTCTATAAATGTTACAAATTAGTTCCTGAATAAAATACATAGATTTAGACGCACACACATTATTATTCTAATTTAATTATCAGTAGAGATAAAACGAGTTATGTTATCATCAGCCATCTTGGACGCCATCTTGAATATTTTATTTTCCCATAGAAAATCCGCGCGTGCACCAGTCAGTATACCTTGAAGTTACAAAAACATTATTAAAAACATTGGAGGTGTCGCACGTTAGACAAAAATTCCAAGATAGCAACAAGACTAATACTAATATACTTTATCACAAAATACAGTGTGTGTTTTACGTTTATTTATCGTCGCTACCAGTTGCCCATATGAGCGACGCCTCCTGAATAGATTAGTCATTTTAGATTTTTGGAGGATAGTGCAATGGTACAGACAGAGACCCATTCCAGAGTCTCCTCTGGTTCTTTTACGTGCACGGTGTAAAGCACTGACACGAGACCTCGGTTTAATGTCCCATCTGAATTTTGTTAGGGTCAGGCGGGGGATCAAACCTGCGATCCCTGGATTACCAGTCCAGCGTCTTACCACTGGACTACAGAACCGTCTGTGACAAAATACAGCAGAAGTCCATACACATTTTATAGTAGGAATATTAAAGTTCAGAAGTGACAAATTTAACCATTTATCTATTTTTCAAGTGAAAAGCAATTTTGTTATCTTATTGTAGCCAAATCATATTAACATATAGAAGAGCAATGTCCTATATGTGTATTATTGTATGAGTTACTATCCATAATCAAACTATTTGATGAGTGATTACTCTCAAAATTCAGTATTTGTGTAATTTATATATAAGGGAAACTAATCTTGTTTAGTTAATGTCATTTCATATAGTTTGTTATCTCCCTTATTTCATTATTTCATAAGAATATGAATACATATTTGGAAATTGAAGTATGACTGGGGTAATTGGGTTTACCGCCAGATTTGATATTCACTCTGACAGTTGTCAGGTTCTTTGGAGATCAGTCATACATTTATTTACTTGCTGTGTATAGAAACTTTTACCAATGATCTACAGTTTTATTCAGGTTAGTTTACTTCTAATGAATTGTGCATTTGTCCGGTAATGCTGCACGTACGCAGTATTGTTTGGTTGATAAATAAGTGATTAGCTGGAATGGTTTTGGTTTGTTTACTAGAGTCCGATAATGTTGATCGCGTTTCTGTATGTTTATATTTCCGCAGGTAATGATATTTACGGTTGGAATGAATACTTTCAAAGTAGCAGTGAAGACTATTACCCTATGCATGTTACACATCTATCATTCTATGTTCTCTGCATGTTTGCCACTTTTTGTTATTTGCAGTAACAAGGCTTAACACTACTGACACTGAACGGTTGAGAGGAGCAGAGAGGTTGTGAAAGCTTAGACCCATAGTTTGGTGCGTTATATATGCGTGTGTTAATGTTATGTACAGTGAAAGTCCCATAGTGGAACATACACATATGGAGTCTATGCCCAGGTTGAACCATGGCCACTAGTCACTACACTAGTCACTGTAACGAAGATATTATACTTAAAGTAATATGTATGTAAATTTTGATGTGCTATGATTGTTATATATATATGTATGTAAATGTTGATGTGCTATGATTGTTATATATATATCATTGGTTGTTGTAGGTATCATATCTTACACAATACTAAATAAAGAAAACATATATACGAACCCTCATATAGTCGTTGTTTATGGACATGAGAGTGAAGTACCCCTATTACCCACTACTATAGCAAATGTATTACACTTTACATAACAGAAGAATATATGCTCGACTTTGCACCTTTCTTGTTTCATCCTGTTCTAAATATGTCTGTATAAAGACTTGTACAGCATCCGTCAAGCAGTCCAACGCTTCGTCAATCAACAGTTCCTCTTCAAGGTTCGATCCATAGAAACCTGAAACACATATTACACACATCAACTGTCCCAATTACTGTACAAGGGTATATCTATCTGGAAACCTGAAACACATCAACTGTCCCAATTACTGTGCATGTGTATATGCATCTGGAAACCTGAAACACATATTACACACATCAACTGTCCCAATTACTGTGCATGTGTATATGCATCTGGAAACCTGAAACACATATTACACACATCAACTGTCCCAATTACTGTACAAGGGTATATCTATCTGGAAACCTGAAACACATCAACTGTCCCAATTACTGTGCATGTGTATATGCATCTGGAAACCTGAAACACATATTACACACATCAACTGTCCCAATTACTGTGCATGTGTATATGCATCTGGAAACCTGAAAGACCGTTGAGCTCTGCTTGGGCACTCATTGAGCTTGGTTTGGGTGGTGCTCCTTGAACTCTGCTTGGGTGGTCCTAGAGAGACCATTAAGATCTGCTTGGGCACTCCTTGAGCTCTGCTTGGGTGCTCATTGAGAGACCACTGAGCTCTGCTAGGGTGCTCATTGAGAGACCGCTAAGCTATGCTTGGGCGCTCCTTGAGAGACCGCTGAGCTCTGCTTGGGTGCTCCTTGAGAGACCGTTAAACTCTGCTTGGGCGCTCTGTGAGAGACCGTAAACTCTGCTTGGGCGCTCCTTGAGAGACTGCTGAGCTCTGCTTGGGCGCTCCTTGAGAGACCATTAAAATTTGCTTGGGCGCTCCTTGAGACCATTAAAATCTGCTTGGGCGCTCCTTGAGAGACCATTAAAATCTGCTTGGGCGCTCCTTGAGACCGTTAAACTCTGCTTGGGCGCCCCTTGAGCTATGCTTGGGTGCTCATTGAGAGAATGTTGTGCTCTGCTTGGGACCTCCTTCAGCTATGCTTGGGCACTCATTGAGAGATCATTAAAGTCTGCTTGGGCGCTCCTTGAGAGACCGTTAAGCTCTGCTTGCGTGCTCCTTGAGCTATGCTTGGGTGCTCATTGAGAGATCATTAAAGTCTGCTTGGGCGCTCCTTGAGAGACCGTTAAACTCTGCTTGGGCGCTCCTTGAGAGACAGTTAAACTCTGCTTGGGTGCTCCTTGAGCTATGCTTGGGTGCTCATTGAGAGAATGTTGTGCTCTGCTTGGGCGCTTCTTGAGAGACCATTATAGTCTGCTTGGGCACTTCTTGAGAGACAGTTAAACTCTGCTTGGGCGCTCCTTAAGCTATGCTTGGGTGCTCATTGAGAGACCGCTGAGCTCTGCTTGAGACCTCCTTCAGAGACCATTGAACTCTACTTCGGACCATATTGAGAGACCATTGAGCTCTGCTTGGGCACTCATTGAGCTCTGCTTGGGTGCTACTTGAACTCTGCTTGGGGGCTCATTGAGAGACCGTTAAGCTCTGCTTGAGCACTCCTTGAGCTCTGATTGGGTGCTCATTGAGAGGCCACTGAGCTCTGCTTGGGCGTTCATTATGAGACCGTTCAGCTCTGCTTGGGCACTCATTGAGCTGTTTGGGTGGTCCTTGAGAGACCACCGAGTTCTGCTTGGGTGCTCATTGAGAGACTGATGAGCTCTGCTTGGGCGCTCCTTGAGAGACCATTAAGCTCTGCTTGGGCAGTCCTTGAGCTCTGATTGGGTGCTCATTGAGAGACCACTGAGCTCTGCTTGGGCGCTCCTTGAGAAAGCTCTGCTTGGGCACTCATTGAGCTCTGCTTGGGTGCTCCTTGAGCTCTGCTTGGGTGCTTCTTGAGAGACAGCTGAGCTCTGCTTGGGCGCGCCATGAGATACCGTTGAGCTCTGCTTGGGACTTCCTTCAGAGACCGATGAACTCTGCTTGGACGCTCATTGAGATATTGTTCAGCTCTGCTTGGGCAATGATTGAGCTCTGATTGGGTGCTTCTTGAACTCTGCTTGGGTGCTCCTTGAGAGACAACTGAGCTCTGCGTGGGTGCTCATTGAGAGACCGCTGATCCCTGCTTGGGCGCTCCTTGAGAGATCATTAAAGTCTGCTTGGGCGCTCCTTGAGAGGCCGTTAAACTCTGCTTGGGCACACATTGAGCTCTGCTTGGGTGCTCTTTGAGCTCTGCTTGGGTGCTCCTTGAGAGACCATTAAGTTCTACTTGGGCACTCATTGAGCTCTGCTTGAGTGCTCATTGAGAGACCACTGAGCTCTGCTTGGGACTTCCTTCAGAGACCATTGAACTCTACTTCAGAGCTCATTGAGAGACTATTGAGCTCTGCTTGGGCACTCATTGAGCTCTGCTTGGGTGCTACTTGAACACTGCTTGGTTGCTCATTGAGAGACCATTAAGCTCTGCTTGGGCACTCCTTGAGCTCTGATTGGGTGCTCATTGAGAGGCCACTGAGCTCTGCTTGGGCGCTCCTTAAGAGACCGTTGAGCTCTGCTTGGGCACTCATTGAGCTCTGTTTGGGTGCTCCTTGAGAGACCACTGAGTTCTGCTTGGGTGCTCATTGAGAGACCGATGAGCTCTACTTGGGCACTCCTTGAGATCTGCGCGGGTGCTCATTGAGAGGCCACTGAGCTCTGCTTGGGCACTCATTGAGCTCTGCTTGGGTGCTACTTGAACTCTACTTGGGTGCTCCTTGAGAGACCATTAAGCTCTGCTTTGGCACTCCTTGAGCTCAGATTGGGTGCTCATTGAGAGGCCACTGAGCTCTGCTTGGGCGCTCCTTGAGAAAGCTCTGCTTGGGCACTCATTGAGCTCTGCTTGGGTGCTCCTTGAGCTCTGCTTGGGTGCTCCTTGAGCTCTGCTTGGGTACCTCTTGAGAGACAGCTGAGCTCTGCTTGGGCGCTACTTGTGAAAGCTCTGCTTGGGCACTCATTGAGCTCTGCTTGGGTGCTCCTTGAGCTCTGCTTGGGTGCCTCTTGAGAGACAGCTGAGCTCTGCTTGGGCGCGCCATGAGATACCGTTGAGCTCTGCTTGGGACTTCCTTCAGAGACCGATGAACTCTGCTTGGACACTCATTGAGATATCGTTGAGCTCTGCTTGGGCTCTGATTGGGAGACCACTGAGCTCTGCTTGGGTGCTCATTGACAGACCACTGAGCTCTGCTTGGGTGCTCCTTGAGAGACCATTAAGCTCTGATTGGGCACTCATTGAGCTCTGCTTGAGAGCTACTTGAGCTCTGATTGGGCGCTCATTGAGAGAATGTTGTGCTCTGCTTGGGTGCTCCTTGAGCTATGCTTGGGTGCTCATTGAGAGACTGCTGAGCACTGCTTGGGCGCTCCTTGAGAGACCATTAAAGTCTGCTTGGGCGCTCCTTGAGAGACCATTAAAGTCTGCTTGGGCGCTCCTTGAGAGACCGTTAAACTCTGCTTGGGTGCTCCTTGAGCTATGCTTGGGTGCTCATTGAGATAGCGTTGAGGTCTGCTTGGGACCTCCTTCAGAGACCATTGAACTCTACTTCGGAGCTCATTGAGAGACCGTTGAGCTCTGCTTGGGCACTCATTGAGCTCTGCTTGGGTGCTCCTTGAGAGACCACTGAACTCTGCTTGGGTGCTCATTGAGCTCTGCTTGGGTGCTACTTGAGAGACCAGTAAGCTCTGCTTGGGCACTCATTGAGCTCTGCTTGGGTGCTACTTGAGAGACCGGTAAGCTCTGCTTGGGCACTCCTTGAGCTCTGATTGGGTGCTCGTTGAGAGGCCACTGAGCTCTGCTTGGGCGCTCCTTGAGAGACCGTTAAGCTCTGCTTGGGCACTCATTGAGCTCTGCTTGGGTGCTCCTTGAGAGACTGGTAAGCTCTGCTTGGGCACTCATTGAGCTCTGCTTGGGTGCTCCTTGAGCTCTGCTTGGGTGCTTCTTGAGCTCTGCTTGGGTGCTTCTTGAGAGACAGCTGAGCTCTGCTTGGGTGCTCCTTGAGCTCTGCTTGGGTGCTTTTTGAGCTCTGCTTGGGTGCTTCTTGAGAGACAGCTGAGTTCTGCTTGGGCGCGCCATGAGATACTGTTGAGCTCAGCTTGGGACTTCCTTCAGAGACCGATGAACTCTGCTTGGACACTCATTGAGATATTGTTGAGCTCTGCTTGGGCAATGATTGAGCTCTGATTGGATGCTCCTTGAACTCTGCTTGGGTGCTCCTTGAACTCTGCTTGGGTGCTCCTTGAGAGACAACTAAGCTCTGCTTGGGCGCTCCTTGAGAGACCGTTAAGCTCTGCTTGGGCACACATTGAGCTCTGCTTGGGTGCTCCTTGAGCTCTGCTTGGGTGCTCCTTGAGAGACCATTAAGCTCTACTTGGGCACTCATTGAGCTCTGCTTGGGTGCACCTTGAGCTCTGCATGGGTGCTACTTGAGAGACCACTGAGCTCTGCTTGGGTGCTCATTGAGAGACCGCTGAGCTCTGCTTGGGCGCTCCTTGAGAGACCGTTAAGCTCTGCTTGGGCACTCATTGAGCTCTGCTTGGGTGCTACTTGAGCTCTGCTTGGGTGCTCCTTGAGAGACCGTTAAACTCTGCTTGGGTGCTCCTTGAGCTCTGCTTGGGTGCTCCTTGAGAGACCATTAAGCTCTACTTGGGCACTCATTGAGTTCTGCCTGGGTGCACCTTGAGCTCTGCATGGGTGCTACTTGAGAGACCACTGAGCTCTGTTGGGTGCTCATTGAGAGACCGCTGAGCTCTGCTTGGGCGCTCCTTGAGAGACCGTTACGCCCTGCTTGGGCACTCATTGAGCTCTGCTTGGGCACTCATTGAGCTCTGCTTGGGTGCTACTTGAGCTTTGCTTGGGTGCTCATTGAGATGCCACTGAGCTCTGCTTGGGCGCACCTTGAGAGACCATTCAGTTCTTCTTGGGCACTAATTGAGCTCTGCTTGGGTGCTCCTTGAGAGACCGCTGAGCTCTACTTGGGCGCTCATTGAGAGAACGTTGTGCTCTGCTTGGGCGCTTCTTGGGAGACCATTAAACTCTGCTTGGGCACTCCTTGAGATCTGCTTGGGTGCTCATTGAGAGGCCACTGAGCTCTGCTTGGGCACTCATTGAGCTCTGCTTGGGCACTCATTGAGCTCTGCTTGGGTGCTACTTGAGCTTTGCTTGGGTGCTCATTGAGATGCCACTGAGCTCTGCTTGGGCGCTCCTTGAGAGACCGTTAAACTCTGCTTGGGCGCTCCTTGAGCTATGCTTGGGTGCTCATTGAAAGACCGCTGAGCTCTGCTTGGGACCTCCTTCAGAGACCGTTGAACTCTACTTGGGCACTCATTGAGATATTGTTGAGCTCTGCTTGGGCAATGATTGAGCTCTGATTGGGTGCTTCTTGAACTCTGCTTGGGTGCTCCTTGAGAGACAACTGAGCTCTGCATGGGTGCTCATTGAGAGACCGCTGAGCCCTGCTTGGGCACTCCTTGAGAGATCATTAAAGTCTGCTTGGGCGCTCCTTGAGAGGCCGTTAAACTCTGCTTGGGCACACATTGAGCTCTGCTTGGATGCTCTTTGAGCTCTGCTTGGGTGCTCCTTGAGAGACCATTAAGTTCTACTTGGGCACTCATTGAGCTCTGCTTGAGTGCTCATTGAGAGACCGCTGAGCTCTGCTTGGGACTTCCTTCAGAGACCATTGAACTCTACTTCAGAGCTCATTGAGAGACTATTGAGCTCTGCTTGGGCACTCATTGAGCTCTGCTTGGGTGCTACTTGAGCTCTGCTTGGGTGCTCCTTGAGAGACCGTTAAACTCTGCTTGGGTGCTCCTTGAGCTCTGCTTGGGTGCTCCTTGAGAGACCATTAAGCTCTACTTGGGCACTCATTGAGTTCTGCCTGGGTGCACCTTGAGCTCTGCATGGGTGCTACTTGAGAGACCACTGAGCTCTGTTGGGTGCTCATTGAGAGACCGCTGAGCTCTGCTTGGGCGCTCCTTGAGAGACCGTTACGCCCTGCTTGGGCACTCATTGAGCTCTGCTTGGGCACTCATTGAGCTCTGCTTGGGTGCTACTTGAGCTTTGCTTGGGTGCTCATTGAGATGCCACTGAGCTCTGCTTGGGCGCACCTTGAGAGACCATTCAGTTCTTCTTGGGCACTAATTGAGCTCTGCTTGGGTGCTCCTTGAGAGACCGCTGAGCTCTACTTGGGCGCTCATTGAGAGAACGTTGTGCTCTGCTTGGGCGCTTCTTGGGAGACCGTTAAACTCTGCTTGGGCACTCCTTGAGATCTGCTTGGGTGCTCATTGAGAGGCCACTGAGCTCTGCTTGGGCGCTCCTTAAGAGACCGTTGAGCTCTGCTTGGGCACTCATTGAGCTCTGTTTGGGTGCTCTTGAGCTTTGTGGGGCTCATTGAGATGCCATGAGTCTGCTTGGGCGTCTTGAGAGACCGTAAACCTGCTTGGGCGCTCCTTGAGCTTGCTTGGGGCTCATTGAGATACCGTTGAGCTCTGCTTGGGACTTCCTTCAGAGACCGATGAACTCTGCTTGGACGCTCATTGAGATATTGTTCAGCTCTGCTTGGGCAATGATTGAGCTCTGATTGGGTGCTTCTTGAACTCTGCTTGGGTGCTCCTTGAGAGACAACTGAGCTCTGCGTGGGTGCTCATTGAGAGACCGCTGATCCCTGCTTGGGCGCTCCTTGAGAGATCATTAAAGTCTGCTTGGGCGCTCCTTGAGAGGCCGTTAAACTCTGCTTGGGCACACATTGAGCTCTGCTTGGGTGCTCTTTGAGCTCTGCTTGGGTGCTCCTTGAGAGACCATTAAGTTCTACTTGGGCACTCATTGAGCTCTGCTTGAGTGCTCATTGAGAGACCACTGAGCTCTGCTTGGGACTTCCTTCAGAGACCATTGAACTCTACTTCAGAGCTCATTGAGAGACTATTGAGCTCTGCTTGGGCACTCATTGAGCTCTGCTTGGGTGCTACTTGAACACTGCTTGGTTGCTCATTGAGAGACCATTAAGCTCTGCTTGGGCACTCCTTGAGCTCTGATTGGGTGCTCATTGAGAGGCCACTGAGCTCTGCTTGGGCGCTCCTTAAGAGACCGTTGAGCTCTGCTTGGGCACTCATTGAGCTCTGTTTGGGTGCTCCTTGAGAGACCACTGAGTTCTGCTTGGGTGCTCATTGAGAGACCGATGAGCTCTACTTGAGCACTCCTTGAGATCTGCTCGGGTGCTCATTGAGAGGCCACTGAGCTCTGCTTGGGCACTCATTGAGCTCTGCTTGGGTGCTACTTGAACTCTACTTGGGTGCTCCTTGAGAGACCATTAAGCTCTGCTTGGGCACTCCTTGAGCTCTGATTGGGTGCTCATTGAGAGGCCACTGAGCTCTGCTTGGGCGCTCCTTGAGAAAGCTCTGCTTGGGCACTCATTGAGCTCTGCTTGGGTGCTCCTTGAGCTCTGCTTGGGTGCTCCTTGAGCTCTGCTTGGGTGCCTCTTGAGAGACAGCTGAGCTCTGCTTGGGCGCTCCTTGAGAAAGCTCTGCTTGGGCACTCATTGAGCTCTGCTTGGGTGCTCCTTGAGCTCTGCTTGGGTGGCTCTTGAGAGACAGCTGAGCTCTGCTTGGGCGCGCCATGAGATACCGTTGAGCTCTGCTTGGGACTTCCTTCAGAGACCGATGAACTCTGCTTGGACACTCATTGAGATATCGTTGAGCTCTGCTTGGGCACTGATTGAGATACCGTTGAGCTCTGCTTGGGACTTCCTTCAGAGACCGATGAACTCTGCTTGGACACTCATTGAGATATCGTTGAGCTCTGCTTGGGCACTGATTGAGCTCTGATTGGGAGACCACTGAGCTCTGCTTGGGTGCTCATTGACAGACCACTGAGCTCTGCTTGGGTGCTCCCTGAGAGACCGTTAAGCTCTGATTGGGCACTCATTGAGCTCTGCTTGAGAGCTCCTTGAGCTCTGATTGGGCGCTCATTGAAAGAACGTTGTGCTCTGCTTGGGTGCTCCTTGAGCTATGCTTGGGTGCTCATTGAGAGACTGCTGAGCACTGCTTGGGCGCTCCTTGAGAGACCATTAAAGTCTGCTTGGGCGCTCCTTGAGAGACCATTAAAGTCTGCTTGGGCGCTCCTTGAGAGACAGTTAAACTCTGCTTGGGTGCTCCTTGAGCTATGCTTGGGTGCTCATTGAGATAGCGTTGAGGTCTGCTTGGGACCTCCTTCAGAGACCGTTGAACTCTACTTCGGAGCTCATTGAGAGACCGTTGAGCTCTGCTTGGGCACTCATTGAGCTCTGCTTGGGTGCTCCTTGAGAGACCACTGAGCTCTGCTTGGGTGCTCATTGAGCTCTGCTTGGGTGCTACTTGAGAGACCAGTAAGCTCTGCTTGGGCACTCATTGAGCTCTGCTTGGGTGCTACTTGAGAGACCGGTAAGCTCTGCTTGGGCACTCCTTGAGCTCTGATTGGGTGCTCATTGAGAGGCCACTGAGCTCTGCTTGGGCGCTCCTTGAGAGACCGTTAAGCTCTGCTTGGGCACTCATTGAGCTCTGCTTGGGTGCTCCTTGAGAGACCGGTAAGCTCTGCTTGGGCACTCATTGAGCTCTGCTTGGGTGCTCCTTGAGCTCTGCTTGGGTGCTTCTTGAGAGACAGCTGAGCTCTGCTTGGGTGCTCCTTGAGCTCTGCTTGGGTGCTTTTTGAGCTCTGCTTGGGTGCTTCTTGAGAGACAGCTGAGCTCTGCTTGGGCGCGCCATGAGATACTGTTGAGCTCAGCTTGGGACTTCCTTCAGAGACCGATGAACTCTGCTTGGACACTCATTGAGATATTGTTGAGCTCTGCTTGGGCAATGATTGAGCTCTGATTGGATGCTCCTTGAACTCTGCTTGGGTGCTCCTTGAACTCTGCTTGGGTGCTCCTTGAGAGACAACTGAGCTCTGCTTGGGCACTCCTTGAGAGACCGTTAAGCTCTGCTTGGGCACATATTGAGCTCTGCTTGGGTGCTCCTTGAGCTCTGCTTGGGTGCTCCTTGAGAGACCATTAAGCTCTACTTGGGCACTCATTGAGCTCTGCTTGGGTGCACCTTGAGCTCTGCATGGGTGCTACTTGAGAGACCACTGAGCTCTGCTTGGGTGCTCATTGAGAGACTGCTGAGCTCTGCTTGGGCGCTCCTTGATAGACCGTTAAGCTCTGCTTGGGCACTCATTGAGCTCTGCTTGGGTGCTACTTGAGCTCTGCTTGGGTGCTCCTTGAGAGACCGTTAAACTCTGCTTGGGTGCTCCTTGAGCTCTGCTTGGGTGCTCCTTGAGAGACCATTAAGCTCTACTTGGGCAGTCATTGAGTTCTGCTTGGGTGCACCTTGAGCTCTGCATGGGTGCTACTTGAGAGACCACTGAGCTCTGCTTGGGTGCTCATTGAGAGACCGCTGAGCTCTGCTTGGGCGCTCCTTGAGAGACCGTTACGCTCTGCTTGGGCACTCATTGAGCTCTGCTTGGGCACTCATTGAGCTCTGCTTGGGTGCTACTTGAGCTTTGCTTGGGTGCTCATTGAGATGCCACTGAGCTCTGCTTGGGCGCACCTTGAGAGACCATTCAGTTCTTCTTGGGCACTAATTGAGCTCTGCTTGGGTGCTCCTTGAGAGACCGCTGAGCTCTACTTGGGCGCTCATTGAGAGAACGTTGTGCTCTGCTTGGGCGCTTCTTGGGAGACCGTTAAACTCTGCTTGGGCACTCCTTGAGATCTGCTTGGGTGCTCATTGAGAGGCCACTGAGCTCTGCTTGGGCACTCATTGAGCTCCGCTTGGGTGCTACTTGAACTCTACTTGGGTGCTCCTTGAGAGACAGTTAAGCTCTGCTTGGGCACACATTGAGCTCTGCTTGGGTGCTCCTTGAGCTCTGCATGGGTGCTACTTGAGAGACCACTGAGCTCTACTTGGGTGCTCATTGAGAGACCGCTGAGCTCTGCTTGGGCGCTCCTTGAGATATCATTAAAGTCTGCTTGGGCGCTCCTTGAGAGACCGTTAAACTCTGCTTGGGCGCTCCTTGAGCTATGCTTGGGTGCTCATTGAAAGACCGCTGAGCTCTGCTTGGGACCTCCTTCAGAGACCGTTGAACTCTACTTGGGCACTCATTGAGCTCTGTTTGGGTGCTCCTTGAGAGACCACTGAGTTCTGCTTGGGTGCTCATTGAGAGACCGATGAGCTCTGCTTGGGCACTCCTTGAGAGACCGTTAGACTACTTGGGCACTCCTTGAGATCTGCTTGGGTGCTCATTGAGAGGCCACTGAGCTCTGCTTGGGCACTCATTGAGCTCTGCTTGGGTGCTACTTGAGCTCTGCTTGGGTGCTCCTTGAGAGACCGTTAAACTCTGCTTGGGTGCTCCTTGAGCTCTGCTTGGGTGCTCCTTGAGAGACCATTAAGCTCTACTTGGGCACTCATTGAGTTCTGCTTGGGTGCACCTTGAGCTCTGCATGGGTGCTACTTGAAAGACCACTGAGCTCTGCTTGGGTGCTCATTGAGAGACCGCTGAGCTCTGCTTGGGCGCTCCTTGAGAGACCGTTACGCTCTGCTTGGGCACTCATTGAGCTCTGCTTGGGCACTCATTGATCTCTGCTTGGGTGCTACTTGAGCTTTGCTTGGGTGCTCATTGAGATGCCACTGAGCTCTGCTTGGGCGCACCTTGAGAGACCATTCAGTTCTTCTTGGGCACTAATTGAGCTCTGCTTGGGTGCTCCTTGAGAGACCGCTGAGCTCTGCTTGGGCACTCCTTGAGAGACCGTTAGACTACTTGGGCACTCCTTGAGATCTGCTTGGGTGCTCATTGAGAGGCCACTGAGCTCTGCTTGGGCACTCATTGAGCTCCGCTTGGGTGCTACTTGAACTCTACTTGGGTGCTCCTTGAGAGACAGTTAAACTCTGTTTGGGCACTCCTTGAGCTCTGATTGGGTGCTCCTTGAATGACCGCCAAGTTCTGCTTGGGTGCTCGTTGAGAGACATTGAGTTCTGCTTGGGTGCTCTTTGAGAGACATTGAGCTCTGCTTGGGCGCTCATTGAGAGACATTGAGCTCTGCTTGGGCGCTCATTGAGAGACATTGAGCTCTGCTTGGGCGCTCATTGAGAGACATTGAGCTCTGCTTGGGCGCTCATTGAGAGATATTGAGCTCTGCTTGGGCGCTCATTGAGAGACATTGAGCTCTGCTTGGGCGCTCATTGAGAGACATTGAGCTCTGCTTGGGTGCTCATTGAGAGACATTGAGTTCTGCTTGGGTGCTCATTGAGAGACATTGAGCTCTGCTTGGGCGCTCATCGAGAGACATTGAGCTCTGCTTGGGCGCTCATTGAGAGACATTGAGCTCTGCTTGGGCGCTCATTGAGAGACATTGAGTTCTGCGTGGGTGCTCATTGAGAGACATTGAGCTCTGCTTGGGTGCTCATTGAGAGACATTGAGGTCTGATTGGGCGCTCACTGAGAGACATTGAGTTCTGCTTGGGTGCTCATTGAGCTCTGATTGGGTGCTCCTTGAGACACAGTTGAGATTGTTTCCCTCGGCGATCGTTTAGAGATTTGTTTGCGACAGAGTCAAAACTTTGAGGAGACCGTTGTTACCGTGGAGATCATTGGAAGATCATTGAGTAACCATGGCGATTACTGGGCACTCATTATATGGTAGTGAAGAGTCTGGCCATATTGTCATCGCACAACAGTGTCTCAACGGCCATCACCTCTGTGCAAAGTACTGGGGATATTGAAGATAAGACAAGAATCCCAATAACTCACAGTAGTCCATGGTGCTGAATTTAGCACATGCCATTGATTGTTGTTGGTTTTATTAGCTAAACTAAATACCAGCCGTGACATCATTAAACTCACAGTATTTCATGACGTTGGATTTATCACATATCTTTCATTGTTGGTTGTGTATTTAGCTAAACTAGATGCCAGCAATGAAATTCGTAAACTCACAGTAGTTTATGACGTTGAATTTAGCACATGCCTTTGATGGTTTAATAGTTAGTTTGATAGTTAGCTAAACTAGATACAAGACATGAAGTTAATAAAGTCAAAGTCTTTCATAGCATGAATTAAGCACATGCGTTCGATTTGTGGTGTATTTAGCTAAACTATATAGCAGACATGATGCCCACAAGCCAACATTATTTCATGATGATGCATGTAGCCTTGTTGCAAGCTAACATTATTTCATGATGATGCATGTAGCCTTGTTGGTGATGACTTAATTAGCTACGCTAAATAGCAAACATGAAACCCATAAACTCACCGTTTTTCTTGGCGATGTATTTAGCGCATGCCTTTGATTGACAGTAAACGGAGTCTTTGCCGTTTTCAGTTATAGTCAGAAGTGGCAGTTGGTTCGCTGGTGCATCTGTTCGCAATAAAAAAATACATGTATAATATTGCTGCTGTTGTAATAGGCCGCTAACGATCGTATTATGTAAGCAATATCTCCAACATGGAAAATGCAACATAAATACAAAGTATTGCCAATACACGATGCACGTTCAAATGTCAATGCGACTGTAATGACACTTACAAATGATTGCCAATACACGATGCACGTTCAAATGTCAATGCGACTGTAATGACACTTACAAATGATTGCCAATACACGATGCACGTTCAAATGTCAATGCGACTGTAATGACACTTACAAATGATTGCCAATACACGATGCACGTTCAAATGTCAATGCGACTGTAATGACACTTACAAATGATTGCCAATACACGATGCACGTTCAAATGTCAATGCGACTGTAATGACACTTACAAATGATTGCACATATAAAGCACCAGTGTACAACGTCTTAGTACTACTATTTCCGGGAAAATATTCCAAATCTCTAGCATGGAGACAGTTTGCAATGCGGTCATCAGTGTTTTTGCTGTTTATTGGTATATAATAAAGATGGAACACTTGAATGTATACGTTAACGGTATCATAAAGGTGAACAATCAAACACACTCAATTTCCAGAATATCAAACGAAACACATAATTTGTTGTTGGCAGTTACTGCCGAATTCAAAAATACATAAACCAAGAAGAAATACATCGAAATGCGAATGAGATTGCGAAGCAAGTTCTAACAACTTATATTAATCACTCTCGTTAGCGCGGATGAAAGCGTAAGTGTGGTCATTCATGTGGGAGGAAACTGAAGTATCCGGAGAAAACGCACTTGTCCGATCTGACGACCACCGTACCATCTCACATACTTCCCGGTCCAAGGATTGAACCCAGGATGCATTGGTCTTAAGCAGCCAGCCAACGGAACCACAAAAATTGACTGCTTAATAGAGGTCAAATGTATAATGAAACAACATATTGGGAGTCTGGTTGGCTGCTTAATACAGGTTGGCTGCTTAATACAGGTTGGCTGCTTAATAGGTTGGCTGCTTAATACAGGTTGGCCGCTTAATACAGGTTGGCTGATTAATACAGGTTGGCTGCTTAATAGAGGTTGGCTGCTTAATACAGGTTGGCTGCTTAATACAGATTGTTTGCTTAATACAGGTTGGCTGCTTAATACAGGTTGGCTGCTTAATACAGGTTGGCTGCTTAATACAGGTTGGCTGCTTAATACAGGTTGGCTGCTTAATACAGGTTGGCTGCTTAATAGGTTGGCTGCTTAATACAGGTTGGCTGCTTAATACAGGTTGGCTGCTTAATACAGGTTGGCTGCTTAATACAGGTTGGCTGCTTAATACAGGTTGGCTGCTTAATACAGGTTGGCTGCTTAATAGGTTGGCTGCTTAATAGGTTGGCTGCTTAATACAGGTTGGCTGCTTAATACAGGTTGGCTGCTTAATACAGGTTGGCTGCTTAATAAATACAGGTTGGCTGCTTAATACAGGTTGGCTGCTTAATACAGGTTGGCTGCTTAATACAGGTTGGCTGCTTAATACAGGTTGGCTGCTTAATACAGATTGGCTGCTTAATACAGGTTGGCTGCTTAATATAGGTTGGCTGCTTAATACAGGTTGGCTGCTTAATAGAGGTTGGCTGCTTAATAGAGGTTGGCTGCTTAATACAGGTTGGCTGCTTAATACAGGTTGGCTGCTTAATACAGGTTGGCTGCTTAATACAGATTGGCTGCTTAATAAACACAACTTTCACTGTAGTTATCATTCAGTATTTTAGCGACGTTTATGGACACACATTTACATTCTTTGGTTACTATATATTCCAAATTAATTTGGTAATTTATTCTATTAAAATATTCCCAATATATTTGAGGAAATTGTACACTTGTTAATGCATTAATTACATGTGCATGCACAGTTTTCCGATAGCATAGGTTGAAACACAAACATTTTATTTTACAATAGCATGCTTTCATGCATAGTGGTCAACTCTACTGCGATATATGGTAATTTATTGCGGATAAATTATTTTACGACAAAGTACCCCAGGCTTACCAATGTAGGCCATTATCACAATTAACAGTTACAAGGTGTGAACTTGTTATCCTACAGCTGCTCACCGTGAAGCGTCCTCAGCCTCGTTTTCGTTTCAGCGTGTTTGGAATCTTTTAGACAAAGCAATCCAATTTAAACCCACCCTCCCAACCCTCTTCAATTAACTACTCTCTTGTCGTCACAATAGGCATTTACGATGTGTATATTTATAGTGTGTATATATTGGTTATTGTTATAAGGTGCGGCGCTTTATTTGCCCCCACCTTTGATGCCTAATGTTTGTTAGATTAGATTTATAACGTATATAATTTTAGTTCTACGGAAATATGTCATTTAATAAATAAATGGCCATTTTCAACTCACCTAGTCTTAATTGTTATTTACTTGTAAGGGCATCAAACAAGCACAACTGGAGTGTAATGGTTTTTAAAGGTATTGTGTTTGACAAAGAGTACTGTTGGCGTAAATATAGACTGCTAACATTTCATATAAATATTTAGTTTAAGCACGATTTATTTCCGTATTATACATGTTAATAGCTTGCATATAAATTAATAGCAATAATCTGAAAGGGATTGTGTGCTTTACGTTTATTTATAGTCGTTATCGGTTGCTCATATGAGCTACTCATGAACAGATTAGTCTGTTAAATTCTGGAGGATAGTACAAAGACAGAGATAACTCTGGTTCCTTTACATGCATGGAGTAATGCACCGACACGACACAAGACCTCGGCTTAACGTCTCATTCGAAACTCAGTCTATGCTATGGGTCATTAAATATTAGTATGGATTATTGGATTACCGTGTTAACCACTGATCCGCCACATATATTAGTATGGATAACCATGTTAACCACTGGACCACTGATCCGCCACATGTATTAGTATGGAATACCGTGTTAACCACTGATCCACCACATGTATTAGTATGGAATACCGTGTTAACCACTGATCCGCCACATGTATTAGTATAGAATACCGTGTTAACCACTGATCCGTCACATGTATTAGTATGGAATACCGTGTTAACCACTGATCCGCCACATGTATTAGTATGGAATACCGTGTTAACCACTGATCCGCCACATGTATTAGTATGGAATACCGTGTTAACCACTGATCTGCCACATGTATTAGTATGGAATACCGTGTTAACCACTGATCCGCCACATGTATTAGTATGGAATACCGTGTTAACCACTGGATCACTGATCCACCACATGTATTAGTATGGAATACCGTGTTAACCACTGATCCACCACATGTATTAGTATGGAATACCGTGTTAACCACTGATCCGCCACATGTATTAGTATGGAATACCGTGTTAACCACTGATCCACCACATGTATTAGTATGGAATACCGTGTTAACCACTGATCCACCACATGTATTAGTATGGAATACCGTGTTAACCACTGATCCGCCACATGTATTAGTATGGAATACCGTGTTAACCACTGATCCACCACATGTATTAGTATGGAATACAGTGTTAACCACTGATCCACCACATGTATTAGTATGGAATACCGTGTTAACCACTGGATCAATGATCCACCACATGTATTAGTATGGAATACCGTGTTAACCACTGGATCACTGATCCGCCACATGTATTAGTATGGAATACCGTGTTAACCACTGATCCGCTACATGTATTAGTATGGAATACCGTGTTAACCACTGATCCGCCACATGTATTAGTATGGAATACCGTGTTAACCACTGATCCACCACATGTATTAGTATAGAATACCGTGTTAACCACTGATCCGCCACATGTATTAGTATGGAATACCGTGTTAACAACTGATCCACCACATGTATTAGTATGGAATACCGTGTTAACCACTAATCCGCCACATGTATTAGTATGGAATACCGTGTTAACCACTGATCCGCCACATGTATTAGTATGGAATACCGTGTTAATCACTGATCCGCCACATGTATTAGTATGGAATACCGTGTTAACCACTGATCCACCACATGTATTAGTATGGAATACCGTGTTAACCACTGATCTGCCACATGTATTAGTATAGAATACCGTGTTAACCACTGATCCACCACATGTATTAGTATGGAATACCGTGTTAACCACTGATCCGCCACATGTATTAGTATGGAATACCGTGTTAACCACTGATCCACCACATGTATTAGTATGGATAACCATGTTAACCACTGGACCACTGATCCGCCACATGTATTAGTATGGAATACCGTGTTAACCACTGATCCACCACATGTATTAGTATGGAATACCGTGTTAACCACTGATCCGCCACATGTATTAGTATAGAATACCGTGTTAACCACTGATCCGTCACATGTATTAGTATGGAATACCGTGTTAACCACTGATCCGCCACATGTATTAGTATGGAATACCGTGTTAACCACTGATCCGCCACATGTATTAGTATGGAATACTGTGTTAACCACTGATCTGCCACATGTATTAGTATGGAATACCGTGTTAACCACTGATCCGCCACATGTATTAGTATGGAATACCGTGTTAACCACTGGATCACTGATCCACCACATGTATTAGTATGGAATACCGTGTTAACCACTGATCCACCACATGTATTAGTATGGAATACCGTGTTAACCACTGATCCGCCACATGTATTAGTATGGAATACCGTGTTAACCACTGATCCACCACATGTATTAGTATGGAATACCGTGTTAACCACTGATCCACCACATGTATTAGTATGGAATACCGTGTTAACCACTGATCCACCACATGTATTAGTATGGAATACCGTGTTAACCACTGATCCGCCACATGTATTAGTATGGAATACCGTGTTAACCACTGATCCACCACATGTATTAGTATGGAATACAGTGTTAACCACTGATCCACCACATGTATTAGTATGGAATACCGTGTTAACCACTGGATCAATGATCCACCACATGTATTAGTATGGAATACCGTGTTAACCACTGGATCACTGATCCGCCACATGTATTAGTATGGAATACCGTGTTAACCACTGATCCGCTACATGTATTAGTATGGAATACCGTGTTAACCACTGGATCACTGATCTGCCATATGTATTAGTATGGAATACCGTGTTAACCACTGATCTGCCATATGTATTAGTATGGAATACCGTGTGAACGACTGATCTGCCATATGTATTAGTATGGAATACCGTGTGAACGACTGATCTGCCACATGTATTAGTATGGAATACCGTGTGAACGACTGATCTGCCATATGTATTAGTATGGAATACCGTGTTAACCACTGATCTGCCATATGTATTAGTATGGAATACCGTGTTAACCACTGATCTGCCATATGTATTAGTATGGAATACCGTGTTAACCACTGATCTGCCATATGTATTAGTATGGAATACCGTGTGAACGACTGATCTGCCATATGTATTAGTATGGAATACCGTGTGAACGACTGATCTGCCACATGTATTAGTATGGAATACCGTGTGAACGACTGATCTGCCATATGTATTAGTATGGAATACCGTGTTAACCACTGATCTGCCATATGTATTAGTATGGAATACCGTGTTAACCACTGATCTGCCATATGTATTAGTATGGAATACCGTGTTAACCACTGATCTGCCATATGTATTAGTATGGAATACCGTGTGAACGACTGATCTGCCATATGTATTAGTATGGAATACCGTGTGAACGACTGATCTGCCACATGTATTAGTATGGAATACCGTGTGAACGACTGATCTGCCATATGTATTAGTATGGAATACCGTGTTAACCACTGATCTGCCATATGTATTAGTATGGAATACCGTGTTAACCACTGATCTGCCATATGTATTAGTATGGAATACCGTGTGAACGACTGATCTGCCATATGTATTAGTATGGAATACCGTGTGAACGACTGATCTGCCATATGTATTAGTATGGAATACCGTGTTAACCACTGATCTGCCATATGTATTAGTATGGAATACCGTGTTAACCACTGATCTGCCATATGTATTAGTATGGAATACCGTGTTAACCACTGATCTGCCATATGTATTAGTATGGAATACCGTGTGAACGACTGATCTGCCATATGTATTAGTATGGAATACCGTGTGAACGACTGATCTGCCACATGTATTAGTATGGAATACCGTGTGAACGACTGATCTGCCATATGTATTAGTATGGAATACCGTGTTAACCACTGATCTGCCATATGTATTAGTATGGAATACCGTGTTAACCACTGATCTGCCATATGTATTAGTATGGAATACCGTGTTAACCACTGATCTGCCATATGTATTAGTATGGAATACCGTGTGAACGACTGATCTGCCATATGTATTAGTATGGAATACCGTGTGAACGACTGATCTGCCACATGTATTAGTATGGAATACCGTGTGAACGACTGATCTGCCATATGTATTAGTATGGAATACCGTGTTAACCACTGATCTGCCATATGTATTAGTATGGAATACCGTGTTAACCACTGATCTGCCATATGTATTAGTATGGAATACCGTGTGAACGACTGATCTGCCATATGTATTAGTATGGAATACCGTGTGAACGACTGATCTGCCATATGTATTAGTATGGAATACCGTGTGAACGACTGATCTGCCACATGTATTAGTATGGAATACCGTGTGAACGACTGATCTGCCATATGTATTAGTATGGAATACCGTGTTAACCACTGATCTGCCATATGTATTAGTATGGAATACCGTGTTAACCACTGATCTGCCATATGTATTAGTATGGAATACCGTGTGAACGACTGATCTGCCATATGTATTAGTATGGAATACCGTGTGAACGACTGATCTGCCACATGTATTAGTATGGAATACCGTGTGAACGACTGATCTGCCATATGTATTAGTATGGAATACCGTGTTAACCACTGATCTGCCATATGTATTAGTATGGAATACCGTGTTAACCACTGATCTGCCATATGTATTAGTATGGAATACCGTGTTAACCACTGATCTGCCATATGTATTAGTATGGAATACCGTGTGAACGACTGATCTGCCATATGTATTAGTATGGAATACCGTGTGAACGACTGATCTGCCACATGTATTAGTATGGAATACCGTGTGAACGACTGATCTGCCATATGTATTAGTATGGAATACCGTGTTAACCACTGATCTGCCATATGTATTAGTATGGAATACCGTGTTAACCACTGATCCACCACATGTATTAGTATGGAATACCGTGTTAACCACTGATCCGCCACATGTATTAGTATGGAATACCGTGTGAACGACTGATCCGCCACATGTATTAGTATGGAATACCGTGTGAACGACTGATCCACCATATGTATTAGTATGGAATACCGTGTTAACCACTGATCTGCCATATGTATTAGTATGGAATACCGTGTTAACCACTGATCTGCCATATGTATTAGTATGGAATACCGTGTGAACGACTGATCTGCCATATGTATTAGTATGGAATACCGTGTGAACGACTGATCTGCCACATGTATTAGTATGGAATACCGTGTGAACGACTGATCTGCCATATGTATTAGTATGGAATACCGTGTTAACCACTGATCTGCCATATGTATTAGTATGGAATACCGTGTTAACCACTGATCTGCCATATGTATTAGTATGGAATACCGTGTTAACCACTGATCTGCCATATGTATTAGTATGGAATACCGTGTGAACGACTGATCTGCCATATGTATTAGTATGGAATACCGTGTGAACGACTGATCTGCCACATGTATTAGTATGGAATACCGTGTGAACGACTGATCTGCCATATGTATTAGTATGGAATACCGTGTTAACCACTGATCTGCCACATGTATTAGTATGGAATACCGTGTTAACCACTGATCCACCACATGTATTAGTATGGAATACCGTGTTAACCACTGATCTGCCATATGTATTAGTATGGAATACCGTGTTAACCACTGATCTGCCATATGTATTAGTATGGAATACCGTGTGAACGACTGATCTGCCATATGTATTAGTATGGAATACCGTGTGAACGACTGATCTGCCACATGTATTAGTATGGAATACCGTGTGAACGACTGATCTGCCATATGTATTAGTATGGAATACCGTGTTAACCACTGATCTGCCACATGTATTAGTATGGAATACCGTGTTAACCACTGATCCACCACATGTATTAGTATGGAATACCGTGTTAACCACTGATCCACCACATGTATTAGTATGGAATACCGTGTTAACCACTGATCCGCCACATGTATTAGTATGGAATACCGTGTGAACGACTGATCCGCCACATGTATTAGTATGGAATACCGTGTGAACGACTGATCCGCCACATGTATTAGTATGGAATACCGTGTATATGATTTGAATGAAATAAAATGATTAGTTCAAGCCCAGCTCAGACCGTGTCTCCAGCTCAGACCGTGTATCCAGCTCAGTCCGTGTCTCCAGCTCAGTCCGTGTATCCAGCTCAGTCCGTGTCTCCAGCTCAGTCTGTGTCTCCAGCTCAGTCCGTGTCTCCAGCTCAGTCCGTGTATCCAGCTCAGACCGTGTCTCCAGCTCAGACCGTGTCTCCAGCTCAGTCCGTGTATCCAGCTCAGACCGTGTATCCAGCTCAGACCGTGTCTCCAGCTCAGACCGTGTCTCCAGCTCACACCGTGTCTCCAGCTCAGACCGTGTATCCAGCTCGGATCGTGTATCCAGCTCAGTCCGTGTATCCAGCTCAGTCCGTGTCTACAGCTCAGACCGTGTATCCAGCTCAGTCCGTGTATCCAGCTCAGTCCGTGTCTACAGCTCAGACCGTGTATCCAGCTCAGACCGTGTATCCAGCTCAGACCGTGTCTCCAGCTCAGACCGTGTATCCAGCTCAGACCGTGTATCCAGCTCAGACCGTGTCTCCAGCTCAGACCGTGTATCCAGCTCGGATCGTGTATCCAGCTCGCGTGTATCCAGCTCAGACCGTGTATCCAGCTCAGACCGTGTATCCAGCTCAGACCGTGTCTCCAGCTCAGTCTGTGTCTCCAGCTCAGACCGTGTCTCCAGCTCAGACCGTGTCTCCAGCTCAGACCGTGTCTCCAGCTCAGACCGTGTCTCCAGCTCAGACCGTGTTCCAGCTCAGCCGTGTTCCAGCTCAGACCGTGTCTCCAGCTCAGTCTGTGTCTCCAACCCAGACCGTGTCTCCAGCTCAGACCGTGTCTCCAGCTCACACCGTGTATCCAGCTCAGACCGTGTATCCAGCTCAGACCGTGTCTCCAGCTCAGTCCGTGTCTCCAGCTCAGACCGTGTATCCAGCTCAGTCCGTGTCTACAGCTCAGACCGTGTCTCCAGCTCAGACCGTGTATCCAGCTCAGACCGTGTATCCAGCTCAGACCGTGTATCCAGCTCAGACCGTGTATCCAGCTCAGACCGTGTCTCTTTACATGAACACGTTTTTTGGCAGTGTCTCACGGAGATTGGTGCACCAAATACCGGGCATACTAAACTTAGAAATAAAAACCAGAATTATCTTTATTCCTATCCATCAGTTGCAAGAGGAACATGTTACATTTAACATATAGTACGTAAAGCCTATTCATGATATATGCTAAACAATTTCATATTATTATGTGAACCACACTAATAAATACAAGTAATATTAATGCTTATTAGAGTGGGATTGAAAGCCAAATGTTTTATGCGTATATATTTTAAAATAACATTTTGATAAACCATAGGCTAGACATATTTAACATGTTTGGATACGGCTTTTTTTTTGGTATGTACATGCATTGTGTCAAGCCTATGGTTTATCAAAATGTTCTTAAACAAATTGGTTTTGAACCCAAAAGACACACCAAAGAGTATACACATATATCAGAGCTGTAAGTTTAAAGTGTGCGTCATACTTTGGATGTTATCGGTTTAGTTAGAAGGGTGTAAGCAAAAACTACATTCCAAGAAGATTTCATTGATTTGTTGTTGACAGCACCAATATTCCGGTATACCGAGTCTTGTATACCATGGTGTCACCAATATTCCGGTATACCGAGTCTTGTATACCGTGGTGTCACCATTTACTTTAAACGAACAAAATTAAACTAACATGACATATATAAAATCATACCTGATTTTCGGGTTTTCCACGTTTCTTTATCCAATCTCTCATCTTCGAATTCCTGTCCGGCCACAACCAGTGCAAGCCTGACTATTTCACCTCCCCCTTTTATATCGGCAAAATATGTCACTTTATAGCTTGCCATGTTTGATCTGGAGAAAGATTTGCACTCCTTAATATCAGGGTGAACAATAAAACTTTGTATGTACATAGAGATAATCAGCTAGTAATATAGTAACCGAGTTGATAAAGACATTGTGCATCGAGCGTGGGTCATCTCAAAGCAATCTTTACTTTACAACACTTTACATACAATGAAACTACGTCATTTTGCAGGGATGGAGTGGTTGAAATAGTAGATTTCAAATCACTTGCTCCACACAGTTGTAGGTTTAATATACATATATATTAAATAAAATTAATATAAAAGACTTTTGGGGTTACGTAGGTGTCTTATATATATAGGACTAGCGCGGCTATAACAAGTGCATGCCGCTCCCTTTAGTGGCAAAGTACGTCACCTTAGAGATCAGCAATTAGTATATATCAACGGAGCCAATAAAGACAATATACATCGAATGTGGGACTGAACACAACTGTTCCCTCAATAGTAAGAACTTCTAACTTATATAATTGTACATGTAGCTCGAAAATAAGTAGTAGTTTTCCTGGCAATCTCATTCATTGGCTATACACAATCAGGGTATAAAACAACCAAATTATAATTTTGACAATTGTCTATTTGGTACATGTAGCAGAATTCGTGATAGTTCTACTCTATAGTGACATTATGGACAGTACTAATATTTCGTTAGGCTAAGACATTTAAAGTTGGTTGAAGAACCCCGCCAGGGTACTACGGTAGACTAGGTCGCTCATAGCATAGAGGACAAGAAGCACAACGAAGGTGTTATATTCCATTATCTCCCATTCTAGTGGGTATGCTGTACACAGTCCATGCAAAGAGGATATAACAGTTACATACAAGTCTAACTAAGATTAAGTACTTTAACCTGTCAAAATGCTTCATAAAAATAAACTTGACCGATATTTTCAGGAGTGTGGTTTCGGGGAGAGGCAGTCAAGCAGCCGTTTCTTTTTGTTCAATTTTAATATTATATTAAACGTATGCCGCCAATTTCGTATTCACTCTAGTCAATAATTATTTTGGAAACAGTATTTATATTAGTACTACATGTAGATACATCGGACAAAATGATAGTAAATTAACCTTTTGGAAAGGGCTTTTGTTAATGTTGTCAAAACTTGTAGCCCAATCGTTTTGCACTTGAATAATATTATGCTATATACATGTACGCTGACACACATGGGTAACTGTCATAGAAGAGGAAGGAACAGCTACCGTACATATACAGATAACTGTCATAGAAGAGGAAGGAACAGCTACCGTACATATACAGATAAGAGAGCATTGCTTGCAGTACAATAACACAATGGACTGGACACACATGGGTAACTGTCATAGAAGAGGAAGGAACAGCTACCGTACATATACAGATAAGAGAGCATTGCTTGCAGTACAATAATAATATACAGTATAACTCTTATATATAACATATATATAAGGCCTGTGCTACACATTCCCCTCATTTGAGTAATGGCACCTGACATTTCCAGTTATCTGTAATAAACATGAATGCCACAGAATTTATATAATTTCCATGCACTTGGTAGATCTGAAACATGACTACAACTATATACAGACTGATATAGTTAACATAATATCACTGCATCCATCGGATTTATTCTGAAAATACAATTCATCCTCACACACCTTTATCCAATTACCACATTAAGGGCATATTCAACATAGACATCATTTATAGGTGGTCGGTCATCAAACGTTTTTAAAAAATCATGTTTATACTTATTATACAAATGTACAATGATAACAATCACATGACCATTGACAGTGTTAGAGGCAAAAACACAACACTGTGTTCGTCATACTACACAACATGTCAATGTATGATTTCAGACTAATTTGCTGAAAAGTAGCAAACAATACATTATCCAGCATACTAACTGCTCCTGTAAAGAAAACAGAATTGAATAATTATACATGCTACACAGAATGTCACTTGATGATACAAGTATATAGACAAACATACACTTGTCTGAATAATAATACCTGTACATACATATATACAAAAAATTCAACTGATCCATCTGTAGCAACGACTGGCATAACCCAATTACCATACCGGTCCGATGGCTTTCTCTGTCGAACCTGCCGTTGCTGTTGTACAGGTGACGGAATGGAATTAACAGATTCCACTACTTCTACTGGTGTCTCCATAGTCACTGACGACGAAGAATCAAATGTGGGCGGTACGGAAGAGATGAATACGTCTGATGCCGTATGATCGCTACCGATTGATTGAGTGGATTCCGCACGCTGTGAAGGTACGGGCTCAATAATGGGAGATCTGATTGTCGATTCTTCTAGACGTGGTAAAGAGAGTATACGGGCAGCTTGTTTCCGAAGCCTGATGTGAGGATGGATATAGCGCTCAACAGCCTCACTATCTGACTCGAGGCTATTGGTACTCCCTTCTGATATTGCGACGACCGGGGATTTCCGTCGTCCTTGACTCCGTGTTTTCCTGCGGATCTCTCCGGATGATTCAGATTGTTCCTCTGTGGGAATAATATTAAAGGGCAATAACATATTCCGGTGCAATATTCGCACTGGCCATTTTCTGTCCCTTCTCTGGACATGGTACACTGGTATATCATCATTGGGGATGCTATTTACGAGATATACCTCTCTGTCCCACTTGTCAGCTAATTTGTTGGTACCCTTTAAACCAACTTTCCTGACAAGAACCTGGTCCCCAACATCTACACGAGTGTAACGCACACGACGGTCATAATATTCCTTGTTGCGACTGGTACTTTTACTGGCTTCTTCAGCTGCTGCACGATATGCAAACTGAAGGCGCTGCTGAAGCTTGGATGCGTAGGAGTGGTTGCCGGCTTGTTCCTCCGAAGGATCAGTTCCTAGATATGCATCTACTGACAGTCGTTGGTACCAACCGAACAAAAGAAAATGAGGAGCGTATCCTGTGGCATCATTCTTTGTCGCGTTGTACGCTTGTACAAGTGGCGCAATATAGGATTTCCAATCCTGTTTCTGTTGGTCTTCCAATGTACCAAGCATCTTCAATACTGTCTGATTGAAGCGTTCTGATTGGCCATTCCCCATAGGATGGTACAGAGTTGTTCGGGTCTTCCGGATTCCTGTCAAGTTGCAGAGTTCCTGAATGGTCCTGCTAACCCTGATCACTGTGCAATTGCTCAGGAAATCCATAATACCGGAAAAACCCTTCATATAGGGCCTTTGCTGTAGTCTGAGCAGTCTGGTTACGACATGAAATTGCCTGAGAAAACCTAGTAAAATGGTCTACGATAACCAAAATGTTTTCAATTCTGCCTTTGCTGGGTTCGAGTTTTAAAAAATCTATACTAACAAGTTCCATTGGTCTTGTTGTAGCAAAAGGTACGAGTTCAGCAAACGGTCTGTTGGCTGGTGTCTTACGACGAATACATCTATCACAATGATCAATCCAATGGTTGAGGTCCTTTTCCAATCCAGGCCAATAAACTGAACGTTGTTTGGCCAACCATAATGAGTTGTCCTTGATGACCTGCGTCATTATGAATACCACAAATAGCAATGTTTCTGTAACAATCTGGTAGTACTAGTTGTGTTAACTGTTGGCCATCTAGAGAAGTGGTCCTGTACAGAATGTCGTCCTGTATTATAAGGTTCTTGCATTCTCTGAAGAATTTCTGTACAGGTAAAGGTTCAAACTTGGTATTCCTCCCTCCCCGGAGAGAACCACTTCTCATGAGGTCGATAACTCTAGCAATACAAGTGTCCTTAGATTGTTCAGACTTCCAGTCAATCTTGGATATGTGTTCGGATACTAACTTCTCCTCATTGGCCATATGAGGAGCTGCAGCATCCGCAACACAATCGATTAAAGGACTGCAGATAATGACAGCTTGGTAAATAGCTTTTATCTCTTTCTGGAAAATGTATCTACGTGACAGTCCATCTGCGTCTGCATTGGATTTCCCGGGACGATAATCTACAACAAAACTGTAGTTGAACAACTCGGCTAACCAACGATGCTGTGTGGCGTCCAACGATGCCATTGTATTGACGTACGCCAATGGGTTATTATCGGTCTTGACAACAAAATCATGACCGTACAAATAATCCTTAAATGTGTCGGTGACGCACCACTTTAAAGCTAAACAGTCCAACTTGTGAACTGGATAGTTCCTAGCGTATGCAATTACTCGTTCCACGCCATCCTGCTCCTGCAGGAGTACTGCACCTAGCCCTAAAGAGCTTGCATCCATGTGGATAAGAAATGGCAGAGAATAGTCAGCATACCCCAAAATTGGTGGTGATATGAGTTTCCCTTTGATCGTATCAAATGCCATTTGCTGACTTTCCTCCCAAACCCATGAGGTTGGAGAATTTGATTTCTTCGATTTCTTGGATTTGGTAGTATATCCATGTTTCTTAAAAGTTTGTTTAAAAGCTGCACGATTTGTGCGTACCTTTTCACAAATTTTCTGTAATAGCTGGTACACCCGTGTCTTAACATTTTGTGGAACTGGCCAATCCTTAACGGCCAACACTTTCCCCGGATCCTTTGAAATGCCTTGGTCTGAAATGATGTGACCTAGATAAGACACGGATGTCTTGAAAAATTCACATTTAGATGGCTTCAACTTCAGGTTGTGTTGATCGAGATGTTTGAATACAGACTCAATCTGGTCTATATGTTCTTCGAAAGTTGAAGAAAATATTAGAATGTCATCAAGAAAGATTAGGCATTCTTGCAAATGCATGTCACCCATGCACTTCTCCATAAGACGTTGAAATGTGGCTGGGGCATTCGTAAGTCCAAATCCCATTCTATTCCACTCGTAGAATCCAAGAGGTCCTACGCTGAAGGCGGTCTTCGGTTTGTTGTCTTCTTCAACTTCAACCTGCCAATATGCAGAGTGCAAATCCAGTTTTGAAAATAGCTTTGCTGAAGAAAGAACATCAATTGTGTCGTCAAATCTGGGAAGCATAAACGCATCTTTGTCCGTGTCTTGTTGTTAAGCCGACGCCAATCAACACAAAACCGAAGAGCTCCAGAAGATTTACGAACTGTATTAGAATAACGTATAACATCAGAATCCAGCATTTCCTTTACGTGTTGTCGGACTTCCTCAAATAAAGCTGGAGCCATACGTCTGTACGGATCTTTAAATGGAATATCATCATCCAGAACAATCTTGTGTTTGACTAGATCTGTCTTTCCAAGATCATTGGTACTGGAAGAAAATATGTGCTTCCACTTCCCAAAATCTTGGTTGAATCTAAGAATCTGTTTGGGTGTTAAATTAGATGAGTCCACGGTAACACCAGGATCCTCAAGAGACGCATCGAAGAATTGTTCTGAGACATAAAATATGAAATGCATTCGACAACTTTGGCTCCTGTAACTTCGCAAAGTTTAGCCTTTGGTTTGAAAGTCAAAGTACTTGCAGACATGTTACAAATACGGACTGGAATTTTCACTGTATTAGTATTCTGCAGTTTTACTATGCGTGGACAGACGGTGTAATTTAAAACTGTATCCGGTGTTTCTGTTACCACTGACGAAATACTGCCATCAAAATGCCATACTAAACCGTTAATAGTGATGGTTTCAAAAGGTAGAACCTCAATGGTTTTCCTCCCACATGCCGTAACAGAGAAACTTCTGGTGTCTAGGCTATCCATGGAGGTTTTCCATTCTTGAGGGATCTTTCCAGCATGAATAGCCCACTGGTAGATAAATGTCTTGCATCGCCTGAGAACATTCGTACCAATAATAACAGGGCACGAAGAATTAAAAACATTGTCATCAATGACTAATACAGGCACATACTATTAAAAGACGATACAAACGGAATTGAAATGTTGGCTTCAAAATAGCCAAGGTATTTCAAACATGTGCCATCAGCCATCGAAAGTTCCAGACCGAGATTGTCTAGAGACAAAAGAGACACCCTGGGGTTTAAACTCTTAAAAGCAGATAAACTTGTTGTGGTGACCATCGAACCTGAATCTAATAAACATTTAAATTCAATGTTGTTGATGGTGACTTTATGTTCATTAGGTGAACCAACAAGTCGATCAAACAAATTGTTTTCAGGCTTAGCATCTTGCTGGGCATTGTACTTTTCACCTGCCTCTGGTTTGCCCGTCACAGAGGCGGTTTCTAGTTTTCCGCCTGTGGGTATCCCCGATTGCCCACAGCCCGGTTACTATTGTACCCACCACGACCCCTGTGATATCATCGACCAGAGCCTGAGTGTCGGGACGGGTAATCATTCATGTGATTCTGATCACCGCTGAAGTATTGGCTAAAACTGGGTTTGCCTCTACCCCGCCCTCTCAACGGTTGGTTATATCTGGATCCCTGTTGATGTTGGGACGATTGCTGACTGTCCAGCTTCTTCAAGTCAAATTTGCTATTTAATTTTGAATCTATCTGCTTGTCCCAATTGTCGAGCTTACTCTCCAATGAAGTGATTCTGTTAATAAGAGAAGCGATCTCACCATCCGCAGTTACTGAATGGTGCTGAACCGTCTTACTTGAATTAAACTGACTAACAGGATGGCTGATTTCAGTCTCGATTTCCCGGGTAATGTGTTATAGTCAACTACATTATCATATTTGTGCCGAGTTTTCAACTTGAGGGATTCAGAAAATAGGCCGGGTCAATGACAGTTTGAAGTAACGTTTCCAACCTGCAGGGATATGTAATTACCGATTCACCAGGTTGCTGAACGGTGTTAAAAAATCATTCTTTAGAAGAAGCATTTGAATACATAGCTTCCAATTTAATTACAATCTCTTGGGTAGTTGCATTCTTTCTCAACGTTATGGTTAATAATCTGGCTGACCCGCGAAATGATGATCTAATAATCTGTAAAATTTGGTGTGGGCTCAGCTCTGGGTTGGTCAAAACACAATCCACCTCATATCGCCAAACTATATATTGTTCCTCTCCTTTCACCATTGGTTCATCTCCAGAAAAACAAGGAACGTTGGGTAAAACTGGATGGATAGGAGGGTTAGGTAAACAAGATAGGTCTAGGGGGTACGGAGTACTACAGGTGGTACAAGTGGAGTACTTGCATCTAAAGGCACCTCATAAGCATTCGCCCCTAAAAACGGTGCAGACAAACTCAGTGGTTCATAAGATGACTTATGTAAACCATAGCCACTAATGGGCTGTGTCTGTACCTTCTTTGGTCTTGCCCCTGTTTGCATCTGCAATATTTTCTCGGTCAAAGACATTTGTGTAGGATTTGGTACAGATGGTGGGCTAGTAGGACTTGAAGATTTTGGAACCAGGTCACATTTCTGCTGTATAAGAGCAAACATCTCCTCCATAGTTGTCGGCATTTGGGAATCCTAAGTGTCGGGTACTCTGGGATCCGACATGATGTATACAGTATATGGGTCACAAAAACAAACAAAATCCCCAGAACACAATATTCAAACAAAATATACACGTTCCCAAAAATGCTTCACAACTCGTATAAGTCACGAAGGGTAACGCGAATACGTATACGCGAATAAGTGTACACATACCGAAAACGAAAATAAACCGCATAAAAATGTATGCATATACAAACAAAAATTGTGATTGTCCACAAAACAATATTGGGAACTCCAGTAACTGAAATACCAATGTAGATCTATTTAATCAGCAACCGCCAGCTAAATATAACTAATAGCTTAAGAACTTATTATCTAACACCATTAAATATAAATAATAGCGTAAGAACTTATTATCTAACACCATTAAATATAATTCTGCACATATTACTTTTATTTGTAATTAAATATAAGTAATTTAGAACTATGGCTATTTCTGAAAAAGAAAATTCAATATATTAATTGGATTACTAATACAATGTCACATGATCAAAAATCAACCACTGGGTCAAATAATCTGTAATTATGTCAACTGTACAATCTTACACAATATATCAGTTGTAGTACTGGTCACTACTTCTGTCTAGATAAACACTAGTAGTCACACCTGTTGATTTCAAAGATATAATTAGACAATATTACCGTAGTTATACTATAAAATAACTAAAGCAATTGTTGAACAAAATCCTGAAATGAAATGATTTAATATACAGAATACTAATCATCACATCTGCTGCATATTTTCACTAAATGATATACACCTGAACATTATTCAATCCAAACACAGTATGCCATCGTTTATACACAATTCAAACACAGTATGCCATCGTTTATACACAATTCAAACACAGTATGCCATCGTTTATACACAATTCAAACACAGTATGCCATCGTTTATACACAATACAAACACAGTATGCCATCGTTTATACACAATTCAAACACAGTATGCCATCGTTTATACACAATACAAACACAGTGTGCCATCGTTTACACACAATTCAAACACAGTATGCCATCGTTTATACACAATTCAAACACAGTATGCCATCGTTTATACACAATCCAAACACAAATAGGACATTTCATTGCAACGATTGGGGTATTTGTATATATAATATATATATCAGCACAAGGATCGAAGGATATGTTTAAAACAGAGCGCTAGCAAGCATAGAAAACATATAGAAAAATAATAACGACACAAACACAAAACAATACTCACAGTGGCATCAGATCTCGATTCAATGTAGGGTATTTGTGAAAGAAGTCAATATACTTGAAAACACCTATAACAACTGTGAACCAAGCTTTTACCGTCGTTTACAGTACAAGTTTCAACAATAGACAGCAATACCGTGTATTATAATAAATATGATACTCAAAAACCTTGGTATACTGTACCCAAGTAGATAAATTGATTCTGATCAGAAGTAATTCAATATAGTTCTTTAGGGTATAGCGGATCACTAACAACATATGAGCTGAATACGATGATATGCTTTATTTTTTCAAAATAAATGTTGTGGCAAATGATGAACACATTATTCGGCCTTGACGTACCAACATTTTTGGAATAAAACGCCTGGTTTATATACGAGTAATTTGATGACAAAGTTACACGGTCGATTGGTAAATAACGGACCGCTTCGGTCTTTATCGGATCAAAACTTTCCTTTGATCGGGGATCGTCTCAAAAGCTAAGTGGCCTGTCACTTAAGACTACAAACCATCAAATATGTTCAGATTCGTGTTGAGGTTAGAGGAACACATAACAAAATAGCTTAAAATGTGTTTACATTTAATAACTCCAATAACAGAACAGAAGCAACACGAAATTGACCAACATAACAAAATGAAACACCATTATGTATCACAGGTTTCACTATGGACTAGATCATGTATGAATGATTGTTATAAAATATCAAAATACGATCTTTATTTTTCAATCAAAAACCAATCATTTTGCATTTGTAATACGTACTCGACACTGGATCACACAACGAACATTTATAATACATACTCGACACTGGATCACACAACGAACATTTGTAATACGTACTCGACACTGGATCACACAATGAACATTTGTAATACGTACTCGACACTGGATCACACAATGAACATTTGTAATACGTACTCGACACTGGATCACACAATGAACATTCGTAATACGTACTCGACACTGGATCACACAATGAACATTTGTAATACGTACTCGACACTGGATCACACAATGAACATTTATAATACGTACTCGACACTGGATCACACAATGAACATTTGTAATACGTACTCGACACTGGATCACACAATGAACATTTGTAATACGTACTCGACACTGGATCACACAATGAACATTTATAATACGTACTCGACACTGGATCACACAATGAACATTTGTAATACGTACTCGACACTGGATCACACAATGAACATTTGTAATACGTACTCGACACTGGATCACACAATGAACATTTGTAATACGTACTCGAACTGGATCACACAGAACATTTGTAATACGTACTCGACACTGGATCACACAATGAACATTTATAATACGTACTCGACACTGGATCACACAATGAACATTTGTAATACGTACTCGACACTGGATCACACAATGAACATTTGTAATACGTACTCGACACTGGATCACACAATGAACATTTGTAATACGTACTCGACAGTGGATCACACAACGAACATTTGTAATACGTACTCGACACTGGATCACACAACGAACATTTATAATAATCACATAATAAAAAGCAAAACAGTACACTCTTGAGAAGCAAAACGAAAAAAAGTTATGTTATATACGATCATACCAGAAATCACAGATGCTACATATGAATTGATCCGTATTGTTATTATATGTGGCTATAATAAATGCCAATAAACAATTATTCACATAATCAGGGAGACATATAACACGTAGGGTTATATAGGTCTCTGACATACACTTTGATAAAACCACCGGTATTTAACTGTAGCTAACTAGAGTTCTATGAACTATGTCAGTAACAGGATTATCATATAAAATGTCATAGTATTTCATATTAAACATAATTTACATTATGCTATCAGCATACCATAGTATCATAACAACCAATAAATCATATAAAGATATAGTGTTTGCTGTAATATGTCTCGATATGACATGATATTCTAAATACATGTAACATGGATGAAAGATCATGTATGGCTATTGATAAACAATTATACCAGAGACATATAATGCTGTAATGTCATTTTGAAACAATTGTCATACATGATCCCTCATCCATGTTATTTAGAATAGCATGTAACATGGAGACATACTTAGTTGCTTCAGAGTGTGTACATGTTATTCCAATGTAATACTTGCAAGGGATAACAATCCCGCCCCCCTTTTCCTGGGTCGCTCGCCACGGTGGAAAGCTTGGACATGGTTGGCCTGTCACTTCAGCATGAACTGTGTCATCATTATCAAGAATAGTTCTACAATAGTTATGATTATTTTGCACAACTAAATATATCTATCTTCCGCTAATGTCGAACCCCTCGCGGGGACGTAGACATGTTGCGCGTCAAAAACCGCAAAGAAGTTAAAAGTATGAGTAGTTAAAAGTATAATTTAAGAAGGTAATGAAAATAAGTTGTGGTAAAAGTTTAAAAGCAGCTGCGCAGAACAACTAGGAACTGGCATGTTCAATATGGCAAACTGCCGTATTGAATTGCTCTATGGTAGGGAGACAATGTCAGGAGGGAGGTGGTTCCAATGGTAGATTGTTCTTGGAAAAAAGGAAAACTTGTAGTAGTCTGTAGTTGCTGTAATTAACCGTTAGCTTAAGGAATGGCAATGGCGAGCAGGACGGGAGAGGGGAACTAGGTAATTTTCAATGGGAATAGCAACAAGATCATTATGAATTTTATACATCAGGGATAACCTATTGTCAATACGCCGTTGATCTAGTCTACATAGATTTAGGAAATGTAGCATGTCTGTAACACTAGAGGAGAGGTACAATAGAAGTCAGCCTTTATCCAACAGGCTGCTCTTCAATTTGGTCTATCAATGTTTGGGTATGGGGCGACCAGATCTCGGAGCCATATTCAAGCTGGGGTCTCACTAGTGTCTGGTAAGCCATGGACTTAAGGGGTTCAGATTTGACCTGGAGGTTTCTACGTAGAAATCCTAATGTTTGGTTTGCTTTCTTTGTTGACCTTTTTATGTGAGTGTCCCACGACACGGTTATTTGAGATATCCACGCCAAGGTATTTGGCTGAGGTGACCGACTCAAGTAGGACTCCATGGAGTTTATATTTGCTGGGAATAGGATGTTTCCTTCTGGTGACGTGGATAACTTGACATTTGGAGGGGTTAAATTCCATGTCCCACTCCAACTCCCACTCTTCTAATCTCTTAAGATCGTTTTGGAGTGTGACCGATTCATTTGCAGATGTCAGTGATAGATAGACTGCAGTATCATCTGTAAAGATACGGACTTTGGAACTGATGTTTTGTGGGAGGTCGTTTATGTAGGCTATGAAAAGCAGGGTTCCAAGTACGGATCCCTGTGGAACTCCAGAGGACACCGGAATGGCCTCTGAACTAATACCATTAAGGACAACTGACTGGAGTCTATTATCTAGAAAACTCTTAAATGCAGAAATACACAACCAATATGGCGAATTATCGGTGATAGTGTCTATAGGGTCTAGCAATTCTTTATATGAAAACAATTGAAACACAGATGTAGAACCTGCCTGTCACAGGGCTCACTTGTACAACAACGCCTGGCGTAGGTTCGATTATTTATTCTTGTACGTATAGGGATAGGGCCTAAAACATACAATATATACACTCCATAAATCTACAGTAAAAACATGATAAAACAATACAATATTGCACATAATTAATTCCACGCGTATATACACAATACAACATATATATATTATATCTATAGTAATTCAATATAAATATCTTATAAAACACACAACAGACAAAACGATTGGACATGTACAATACAATACAGTGACAACTGCTCACCTGGGATTGATTCGGCGAACGTCGACAATTTCCGTCACAGACGGACATTGCCGATCGTCACCGATTCACACTCGAGTGAACAGACAACGACAAGACATGAAGTCATCCGTATATACGACGCATGCGCTATTGAAACTGCGTTAACTATGGAACGCCGCATCCGTCATATAAACACGTACATATAAAAACACAACCTGTGACATTCTCCCCTGCTAGGAGAAAATGGCTCCTGACATTTACTATTATACAACTACACAATCTACAATTCCAATACCCAACAACTTCATAATTACAATACCAGTCAGTACTCAAACCAAAAAATACAAACTATGGATAACAGCGATCTACCCTACTACAAGAAACACATTTATTCTAAACTTGTGCAAACTGAGCAATCTGAAATGAAATTGAAAGTAATAGATAATGTACCATTAAACTACAGCAAACCATTATCATACGATGCGTAATCATATGATATAATTATCTGAAATATTATCTTGCAATGAATTCACACACATGTGTTGTTGCTGTTGAACGACACTTTCATCAGCCTTGAACTACTGCTAACATTAATAATTGCTGCAAAATCACGATAATACAAATATATGTATTGTACTACATTCCGTAATAAATTCTAACTGTATATTATTATTATTATTATATACCACACTTATATAGCGCTCTTTTCATCTAAATATAAAACGTTCAAAAACGCTTTACAGCCTAAAATATCACAAATATTGATAAAAACTTCCACATACAATGAGATAAAACAAGACAAAATTAGCAAACAATTACAATGGATTCTAAATATGCTATAAAATATTAGGATCTAAAATTATAACAATTAAAATATAGGTAATAATTAAATAAAATGTGTTCATTTGCAGTTTTAATCCTGATTGAGCACAGACACTGTTCGATATTTATGTTCCATATGAACATTTAAAAAGGTGTGTCTTCAAAGCCTTCTTGAAAGAACATAATGTTGTTGCACTTCTAAGATTTGATGGAAGAGAATTCCAAAGTTTTGGGGCAGCAGTCATGAAACTTCTATCTCCGTATGTGACAGTCCGACTTCTTGGTAACACAAGAGTAGCTGCTTCATTTTTAGACCGTAAGTCTCTCCTTGGTATATAAACCTCAAGCAAGTTTCTCAAATAAATCGGTGCTTCTCCATTCAATGCTTTATATGTGTGAGTCAGTATTTTATACTTTATTCTTTCTTGAACTGGTAGCCAATGAAGTTCTTTTAGAATGGGCGTTACATGACTGAAACGGGATGTTCTGGTTATGATGCGAGCTGCTGTGTTTTGAACAGTTTGTAATTTATTGGAAGTGTTTTTTGGCACGCCGTACAACAGTGAATTACAGTAGTCGAGCCTGGATGTAACGAGTGAGTTTATGAGAGTTTTCGTGGCGTATAGAACCAGTTTATGTATCTGCACTTTAATACATAACCACTTTAAAGGTACTGTCCCTGAAATGTACATAATTACTAAAATTAAAGGTATTAATCCTCATTGACACATTAAAGGTACTAACCCTGAAATATATAGAATTATAGTTACTGTTTCACAATAAAAACACATGCATTTAAAGGTACTCTTTCCAATATGAAGAGAATGTAAACAATAGCAATTTATAGCTCAATTTCTCCACATCTATAAAACACTAAAATATTAGCAAATCATGGTCACAATAAACTAGATACATGTAGTATGCTCAAATGACATACCAGAAATAAACATGTTAACACTGATTGTGTTAAACACTTCTCTTAGATGTCTGAAATTTCAAATATCTGAGTAAATGCAATTTTTACTCTGAAACTGAAAAATGTTAGTAATCTGAAACTGAAATAACCTACATGTAATAGGATCATCAGAAACTACATTATATATACAAAATACAGACAAACAAAGAATTTCAACAGTATACATGTACATTGAAATTTATCCTCCGACATTCTCCCCTGTCTCCCAATAACCGTAGAATCCACAAATTTCTTGTTCAGGAAAATAATTCTCAGTTGTTGTAGAGAAACTGGTGCTACCTATTCACCGTATCTGTCATGCGGTTTTCGCTGTCGTTGCGGTCTCTGTCCTCTCGGAGCTGCAACTGGAGTTCCTGAAACCTCTGAAACTTTATTAATAGTTTTACTATGATTTGTATTACTAGTGTTGTTTCTAGAAATCTCCCTGTTAGCAATAGCTGGCTGACTTCTATCTGAAATGTGAAAATCAGTAGAATTAATAGAACTAGGCCTACTAGAATTAAAATTCAAATTACTAGGCTGAATCCATGTATTCTCCAACGCAGTTTGAAGATTCGGTTGACCCTCACAAACAACATGTGAACTGTTGGATGGTTGCTCCGGTCTCATACGTACACGGGGCGCAGGTACTGGTTTTTTGTATGGAGCTACATATCTTGGACTTCTGGGTTGTTCACTGTCAGTGCTACTGTCCGAGATGTTGTCCTCTCTGGTACTCGTCTCTACATGTGTAGGTCTCGGAATACTCTTCTGGGGTTGTTGGTTCTCTCTGGGTGTGTATGGTCTTGCACTCGGAATCTCCTCATATGGGATGGACATTAGAGGAAGAAGTAAGTTTCTGTGCAGTATCCTCTCTCGTCCTTTGCTCGATTCCTTATTGACCTTGTAGACTGGTATATCTGGGTTGGGTCGTCCTACAATGATATAAGGATCCTTTTCCCACCTGTCATCCAGTTTCCCTTTAGGAGTTACATTCTTAAGTAGAACTCTATCCCCTACTTCTAATGTGGAATGTCTGAGTTTGGCATCGTAGTAAGTCGTGTGCCTCTGTGCTTCCTTCATTGAAGTTTCGGTCGCCGTCTTGTATGCAAACTCCATACGCTTCCTTAACTTGTCAACGTAGTTGGCCCTAGATTGTCTCTGCGTCTTTGGATCCTCAATCCCCAAAAATGCATATATGGCAAGGCGTGGGTGCCATCCAAATAGCAAGAAGTGAGGTGAAAATCCGGTTGACTCATGTCTGGTGGCGTTGTATGCATGGACAAGCGGCTTAACATACTCTTTCCAGTTGGCCTTACCGGATGAGTCTAAGGTTCCAAGCATCCCTAGCAGCGTTGAGTTAAAACGCTCTGTTCGTCCATTACCCATGGCATGGTAGGGTGTTGTTTGGGACTTTTCCACTCCATCAATACTGCACAGCTCCTTGATGACCTTACTCTCAAAGTTGCGTCCTTGATCACTGTGGAGTCTAGCTGGAAAGGAATAGTGACAGAAAACATTGTCGAACAAAACTCTTGTTGTGGTATGGGCAGTCTGGTTCCGCGTAGGAATCGCTTGTGCGTACCGAGTAAAATGGTCCGTGATCACAAGGATGTTCTCATAGCCACCACTTGAACGCTCTACAGACAAGTAGTCAATGCATACAATCTACATCGGGTATGTACTCTGTATTGGTACCATGTGTGCAGCGGCCTTGGTTGGAGTCTTCCGTCGGATGCAGTTTGGGCAGGTCCGGACCTTCTCAACGACATCTTGCTCCATATGCGGCCAATAAAATCGCTGCTTTACCAACCACAGGGTCCTGTCACGTCCCTGATGACCAACATCATCATGCATTCCACTCAGTGCCAGATCCCTGTAGTGCACTGTCTGGTAATACAAGTTGATTGACTTCCTGTCCATCAATTTCTACCATCCTGTAAAGGTTTTTCTCCTGTATGGATAGACATGTTCGCTGTCTCAGACAAATCTGTACAGCCTTGGTCTCCTGTCTGATTTCATCTTTGTCTAGTTGAATCTTTCTGTCGATTATATCATAGATTCTGGCATGTCAGGGTCTTTTTGCTGCTCTTGCTTCCAATCTACTGCAGATAAATCAACAGTATCAATTAATGGTTCAGGATCAAGTTCTAGCTGACTATCTCCTGAAATTACTAAACTTTCAGCCATAGAATGTTCTTCTGGCTTAACTAAAATAGCAGTAAAAGAGCTTTGACGACATCTGAAAACATAACTGAAACTTTGGCATTGTATCTTGGACGTCTACTTAAACCATCAGCATCAGAATTGGATTTTCCGCACCTGTAAATAATCTGAAAATTATAATTGCCTAAGGCAGCTAACCAACGGTGTCCTGTAGCATCAAGCTTAGCTGAAGTAGAAACATATGTCAAAGGGTTATTGTCTGTTCTAACAGTAAAAGTGTTTCCATATAAATTATTATGGAATTTATCTGTAATTGCCCATTTAAGACATAAATACTCTAATTTGTGTGCAGGATAATTCCTCTCGCTGGCTCGTAGACCTCTGCTGGCGTACGAAATCACTCGCTCTAAACCATCGTGTTCCTGGTACAAAACTGCCCCAAGTCCATCTGTTGACGCGTCTGTATTTACAATAAAAGGTTTCGAAAAATCTGCATAAGCAAGAACAGGAGGTTTAGTTAATTTGTTAATGATAGTTTGAAATGCTGTTTCCTCTGCATCGCCCCATATCCATGGTGTTTTGAACTTCTTGGATTTCTTTGATGCCTTATTGGTAGGATGACCTACAAGAAGATTGTTTAACGGTTTTACTATCTTAGCATAATTTTCCACAAACCGGCGGTAATACTCTGAAAAACCAAGAAAAACACGTAAAGATTTAATGTTATGGGGAGCTGGCCAAGACTTCAAAGGTTCGATTTTTGCTGGATCTGTATGTATACCCTCAGCTGAAATCTCATAACCAAGATAAGCAACATGAGTACTAAAAAATTCACATTTTGACGGATTTAGTTTTAAATCGTGTTGCTCAAGACGTTGAAATACTGCCTCTAACCTTGTAATATGTTCATCGAAAGTCTTCGAAAATATCAAAACATCGTCTAAAAATATAAGACATTCTCTGGGGTTTAGTTCACCCATACAGGTTTCCATAAGTCTCTGGAAGGTACTCGGTGCATTGGTTAAACCAAATGGCATCCGGTTACACTCCCATAATCCCAGGGGTCCCACAGTAAATGCGGTTTTCTCCTTGTCCTCTTCAGCTACCTCCACCTGCCAAAATCCACTTCGTAAATCTAATTTTGTGTAATATTTACTACCAACTAAAGAGTCTAACATATCATCTACTCTGGGCAAGGTGTACGCATCTTTACGAGTCCGTTTATTGAGCTGACGAAGATCTATACAAAATCGTAAACTATTATTTTTCTTCCTTACAAGAACAATATTACTACAGTAAGGAGATTTACTTTCTCTGATAACTCCGCAGTCAACCATCTCTCTTAAGTGTTGTCGCACTTCTTCATACATCGAAGGCGGTATTCTCCGATAAGCCTGTTTAAAAGGTTGATCATCATTAAGATTAATGTGATGCTTAATAAGATCAGTTCTACCAATATCTACAGATGATTTGGAGAAAATGTGTTCCCATTTACCAAGAACTTGTTGCACTCTAAAAAAGTGTTCTTCGGTCAAGTTGTCTCTGTTGACATGTATACCTAAATCCTGTAAAATTGTGTAAGACTTATTAATATGAGGTTCAGGATTTGGAGTAGAAACTTCCGGTTTCCATGAATCTACTACTTTGACTTCTGAAAGTGAACAAAATACAGAATTAGGTTCAATTTTTATAACTTTGGCTGTCATATTGCAAACGCTGACAGGAATTCTGGCTGTAGAACCTGCATTTTCAAGAGAAACAACTCTTGGACATACATTTAATCCTGAAAGTTTGGTTTTATCAGTTGCCTCAGTAATGGCTGTAGAAACACCACCCTTCTTTCGAACAAAACCTGAAACAGTTGTAACTTGATTAGGTTGAATAACAATAGGAATTTTACTGAAATCAAGTTAACACATTTTAAAGCGTCGACCAAAAGTCTAAATGGATCAGATTTAGAAGGATCATCACTAGAATTACACATGCGTAATACATTTGTACCAATAATACCTGGTACTGACCTGGTACTGTACTCTGTATCGGGTACCACTAAAATAGGAATAAAAACAGAATCTTCTAAAATATCCGAAATAAAAACAACACCCTCTATGTAACCAACATATGGTATCTTTGATCCACTGGCACCTACAATATCCAATTTGAAATCATTAATACTTAATAACTCGGGTCTAGGATCTAAACTATGATAGAATGACTCTGATATCAAAGTTACCATTGAACCTGTATCTACTAAAACTCTGGTATTAATGCCACAAATTCTAGCAGTGCCCTCATTGGCTGAACCAACTAATCTATCAGCTAAGTTAGATTTGGAGCTCTTTCCACAACTGACTTCCTCCGTCCGCCCCACAACATAGAAGTCTATGCTTTTGGGTGGCTTTATCTGATCTGGAATAAGAAGTTCTATTATAATTTTCCTGATTATTAGAATTAATACAATTGTTGCTTGGATTCCAGTTTTGTCTACCTCTAGCCCTTCATCGGCTGTGAAAATTTCCTCGGTTATTATAATTATGACCTGAAAATGAATAATTATTACTATTGGCATTAGTATTTGTAGAAGGTCTTTCTCTCATCTGCTTCTCTAGAGACTGCATCTTTGACATCAAAGTGTCCATCTTATTGGCAATATCCTCCACTGCCTTGTCTCTATCAGCTGAAACTGGCCGCTGTTGAGCTGTGGTCAACTTCTCGGAAGTTGTCATCTCTTGTTCCGCAGCTCTAACCTCACGCAATAACATGTCATAACTAGTAATACTATCATATTTATGACGAGTCATCAATTTTAATTTATCATTCCTAAGTCCAGTCCAGAACTAGTAAATCTCCTAGCATGTCATTCCTGGCTGCCTTACTAACATGACCACTTTCCACTGCAACCTGCAATAATGTTTCTAATCTGCAGCCATATGTTGTCACATTTTCTGTCGGTTTCTGCGATTCGCTATAAAATGTTTGCATAATTGACTCATTAGTAGCTACATTTCCAAACAATGTGTCAAGTTTCTGCAGAATTTCCATCATAGTTGCCTTCTCCCCTAATGGTATAAGTACATGTACCTGTCTAGCAGAACCACGAAGGGATCTGCGAATAATCTGTAACATAACAGGTTGTGACAAAGATGAATCCGAAACAAGACACTTTGTTTCATAATGCCACACATCATAAGTAACATCACCTTTCATTGGTGGTTGATCACCTGAAAAGAATGGCAATTTAATATCAATCTTTGATACCTGTAAAGATGAAGAAGTTTTCAAATTGGAATTAAACACAGAATAATTAATTTTATCTGCTATACTCATCTTTGGTCTAACAACAGATTCTGTAACACAAGGAGCACTTGAAAGAACAAAAGGTTCCTTCACAATAGGGGTACTAGTAGGTACAGGATGCTTCAAAGCATTAAACTCCTCCTTGGTCAGTACAATATAGTCAGTTGACCTCTTCAATGCCTCTAAAATTTGAGAAAGTTGAGTGTTGGTTAAAATATCTCCTATATCTGCTTTCTCACCTCCTGTCGCCATGATTGCTAATATACTACACCTGTATAATAAATATAATATAAATATAAACACAATTATTGAAAGTCAAACTTACTGGAACACTGCTGAAAATTAAAGAAATATTTTATATTAATTACGACCTGGCCACCATCATAACCTATAAACTATAAGGAATTTCTCAAAATAGCCTATAAACCATGAAATTTGTATGATAAAGTATCATATATTATTTCACCACAAATCCAAACACAATAGAATACCTGTAAGAGTACCCTGATTTGACTATCACACTGAGTCAACTACCTGTGGTAATGAACTATAAGATATAACATTAAACACTGTGCAATACGTATATAAAATAACACTGTCAAGTCACACAGAAAATAAATCCTAACAAGATTGAAACTGTGCCGACTGACTATATCTGAAAAAAATATCAACCAAAATACATTAATTCACTATAGCACAATTACTTGAATCACTTTCAAGTCTGATAACAGCTCGATCAAAATAATAATCAATACTGCGAAGTACTATAAATGTCACAAATAACACACAAATTTTAACATAAACAGTAAATAAACACTAGGACATTACAACATGAAACATATATCACTCACCTCACTATAGCTCCTCCTTGCATTCCTCCTGCAGGTTAGTAAAGTGTAAAGAACTGTGCAGGACAAGAAATATAAATAGTGCAGAAAAGTTGGGCAAGTATAATTCAGACCAAGATTAACACAGGGAATGTCAAAAATTGAACTCCCTAAATTTTCACTAGGATTTCAAACAAACAAAAAAATTGAAAAATACCTCAATCACTATATGATTTCAAAATAACACAGCAAATATGTTTATACGTTCAACTAGAATAATGACTTAAATTCAAATGTCACAAATATTGACTGAAACCATTAGAAAAAATAAAGGTCAGACGGTGTTATTGATATAGTGGTCTGGGATGGGTTGAAAACGTGTAGGGAAGCCCTTAAGAGTTATTGATACATGAACTGATTGGCTGAGTAGGTATTGTCACAAATAGTGAAACTGACTTCTAAATATTAAAATACAATATATCAGCTGCATTTTGGAATATTTCTTAAATATTTGCAGACAATATGGTGACAAATAAACAGCATATTATAAATGCAGGTGTCAGTGCAACATTCACCACTAAATTACCTTCAGAGTAGGGGGTGGGTGCCTTTAGTGGGAAATTTAAAAAAACGTAATTAGTCAACCCCATTGAAATTTGACATTTTCCTGTGGCTCAAAGGCCAGTCTGTTGAAAACTACTGTCTTTTGTGCCAAACTATTTTGGGGGGAAATATAATGGCACTGTATGTTATAATGGTGACCTATGGAAATTGCAATAGCGGTGTCTGACCTAAACAGAAAAATAATCCTATCACGAAAACATATGACAATACACTGATTTTCACAAATACACAATATCACTTGACAAAACCTATCTAAATCAATGAAAACACTGTTCCCAATATATTAATGAGTGAAAACACTGGTGTACACCATATAGTTACCTGATCAAACACACACACAAATTAACACTTTTTTGAAAATTCACACTTCACCGTAACAACAGCTGTTCGTAACTTCTGCTAATATGGATAATGGAACGAAAGTTCTCCACAATTCAACATGCATTCCATATATGTGGCACTACCGAATTTACTGATGCATCAGATTTAACATATAAAAGAAAAGCTATGACAACAATTGTTGCCATAGCAATACTCATCTGCTATAAATAACAATGTAGGTGTTAGAGAATGGAGGTATATATTAGCAAGACATCTCAACCCCCCATATTTAAAAGTCGCCATCGCATAAATGCATTTGGGCGACTAAGTTTTCTAAAACGTTTAAAATAAATACCATCTGACAGTGATGAGCCTGACCCTCTCAATATCAAATCTTTCAGATGGGACTATAAACGAGAGACTCGCCTCGTTGCTATACAATAGGCATATAAAACAACCAACGTGTGGACACTATTTAGGTGGATCTGTAGTCCAGTGGTAACACGCTGGACTGGTAATCCAGGTATCACAGGTTTGATCCCCCGTCTGACCCTAATAAAATTAACAGTCTTTCAGATGGGACGTTAAACCGAGGTCTCGTGTCGGTGCTTTACACTGTGCACGTAAAAGAACCAGAGGAGACTCTGGAATGGGTCTTTGTCTGTATCATTGCACTATCCTCCAAAATATAAAATGACTAATCTCTTCAGGAGGCGTCGCTCATATGGGCAACCGGTAACGACGATAAATAAACGTAAAACACACACTATTTATACTAAGAATAACTATGCATGGTTTACTGTTAAACACGAGAAACGACAATATAGCAAACATGTCGACAGTGTTTTAGGAAAGGGTTGTTGCACTGACTTATTTAGCTAAAGAATGCCTTTAAATCTTAATGCTAGGTCACTTGCATAAGTGGTGAAGGATGGTAGAGGAAACCTACATTTGTATATTCGACCTGTAAATAGGGATGAAAAGGTTAGACAAGAAAGTAGCAGTTAATGGAAATTAAAAATTGGGAAGCAGTGGTTACCGGTAGGTAAAATACATTAAGACATAAAAATATATATATATTGACAAAATGTCGCTACCAAGTCATTTTGTCCTTGTTTATAAATACATGTAGGCCTACAGTCTGGTGGAAAAAACAAGGAATTTCTATAGTCAACAGTTGTGTTATCATCTGTGACCTGTGTTGGGGATTTGTTTATGTTATATTTATGTTATATTTCGGGTTTTTAAGCCTGCATCAGCACCATTTTGGGCTATATCGCCGGCGGACAGTTTACCTAATAACACCTTTCCTGGGCAGGCTCCAGCGGTTAACCAGTACTTGGGTGTACCAACCTCCGTAAGAAACTGCCAACTTTGTCATATAAATGAGACACGGCCTGAGCGGGACTCGAACCCGTGACAATCAGTGATGATAGGTTACAGTGGATTACAAGTCAGCGACCTTAACCACTCGACCACGGAGGCGGACCGGGTTGGGGATTTGCGTCAGGGAATCACTTAATAACAAGATTAAGAAATAAACATGTTTAATGCAAGTAAGATACTACAAATATCATCATAGTACATGACAGCAATGTTTCTACACAGATATTCAAAATGATGCAAATATAAAACATTGATGAACATAATTTATATACATGCAGTCTAAATACATATATACATGCAATTGCATAAGAAATTATACATTTCTAACATCTTGAGCAAATATTTATGATGTTTTATTTACAATAAAGTGGACCACGATGGCCCTATATAGCTCACCTGACTCCATTGTTCACACAAGGGTGTCATGCAACAACTATGAATATCATACATTGATCAATCTTACTAAATATCAACGAAAGATTTTCCGAAGAATTTGTAATATTTTGAGATGGAAGAATTTGTACCATGATGACAAGTAAATACTAAATCATAAATGGTGACTATAGACCCTATGGTTGCTGAGGAGAAGACACTTGAACATGTTCATTGTGACGACGTCGGACGGGTGGTAACCATATATGTAGTTTCTTCAACACTTGCTAAAGTTTTTCAGGATTTACGCATCTATGAACTACATAAGGGGATGCTATATTGTGATATCCGCTTTAAATATCGAAAAAAGGTTATTAACGGAAATAAACTAATGATCGAAAATGGATTTTGAACATTGTGCGTAATTTCCACTTGTTTTTCATAGAAACTACCGCCAATATGTAGGAGTAAACAGGTCAAGTGGTTGGGAAATATTTCTCCATAATTTAAATATGTAATTAATTGATGGTTGTTTGGGTCAGGCAGTCAGTGATTAAGCTTGGCTGAAATCTTGGGAAGAAGTCACCTATTCCTAACTTCTTCTCACTATTCATACAGTTAGAAATTCGAAAATTTACAGAGAAGTATAACTTCAACTACTGTGTTCAAGAATGTATGTTTAAATGTTAAACCAAATTGACCTGCAAACCTACAGTAAATAAATATGTTATTGCTCTCTATCCTGACATGTATTTCACTAATATTCCAACATATTCAAGACACTGTATTGAGTGTTTTCCATAAATCACAATAAATGGTACCATGATCATATTATTTTGCTATGTCTCATCACAGACAACCACTATGACACATTTGACTGTTCACATACGGAACGATACAGTACAACCGAACATCTGTGACCATCTGCAGCAAATATGTATTCCTGTAAAACACAATATATAAATTCTTGTTATTGTTATACAGGCACAACAGCTGTAGATTACTGTAATTGACATTGGCTTGCTGGTATTAGTGTCAAAATCACTGGAATTCAAAAATAAATGCAGGAACAAAAATATAAGTGTTGGTATTATAATTTTTAGTGGCTTTACTGCGAGCACATGTGTGCACTACAATAACGTGGATTCTTGGAAACATGATCTGATCGGACAAATCTATAATGTGGACTAATCTCCGAGTTTGTTGAATGCTAGACTTCATGTGTATTTCCAGGATCCTATCTGCATGTTCCTGGTACTTGCAAAAATAATCCACCATATTGGAAATCTTAAAGCAGCATTACATCGTAATAAAGGATGTTTTGGGTAACATATAAATACTAATGTGTGTGTGTTTACAAAAATCGAAATAGTCGCTCAGAAACGATAAAATTCCAATAAATTTAAACCGTCGTATACGCGAATTTGTTTATGAACACACGAAATGTAAACACGCACAGCGCACATGCGTGAAACAACGGAGGATGTAGAAAACAACGTACATATTTTGAACATGAAATACTATCTATCTTCCTCTAATTTCGAACCCCTCGCGGGGATGTAGAAATGTCCCTAGGTAAAAGACGCTAACAGAGGTATGAATCAACATATCGAGTAATTTAATTAAAAAAGACAATGTGGGACAAATGGGGTCGATGCATTCTGAATGTAAACAAATGCGGACGTTGTGTTCCGGTTGTAAATAAGTGCGTGACCGATCGACTCGGAAAGACCTACTTTCGGTTTCGAGTTTGTTTTATCGCAAAACACACTGTTTACCAAATGAACATAAGCATACAAAGTATAATGTTAGAATGTGTAGCAGCATTGCTACCCATATGTAAAAAAAGAATTTTTCAAATATATTTTATTTCATACGATGTAATGCTGCTTTAAAATCATCAAACATTATGGGAATTATAATAGAAACAGTAAATGAATTTAAAATGGTAGACATATTGAATGGCAATTGACAGTTTGGTGGAATCAAGTATAAGTTTTGAGAAGCGATTAAGAAAAAACGGCAGACAAGACAGGCAAAGAACATGGTATCAATTGTGAGAACAAGTTGTCAATAAATCACAAAGTTGTGATAAACTTCAGCCAAACATGGAGACAACCATTTTGTAATTGCTACAATCAACATGACCTATCCCACATCATGGCATGGTGTGGGGCTGTTACCTTTCAGGATGATCATTACCTTGTGAACCATACCACATCACTGATCAGTCAATTGTAACCCCCCAACTCTCCTCCCCATCATATACAATTGTAAATGCTATGACATGTTCCAAAATGATAAAACATTGTCAAATCTCAAGATGAATATCCATCATTTTTGATTGGCTGATTCTGGGTATCAACCTAACACTATGGTAGCGCTTATCGATTAGTGCAGTGGTTAGCGCGCTCGCTTCTCACCAATGCGACCCGGGTTCGATCCACGGACAGGGAAGTATGTGAGATGGTACGATGGTCGCCAGATCGGACAGGTGGGTTTTCTCTGGGTACTCCGGTTTCCTCCCACATGAATGACCACACATACGCCTTCATCCGAGCCAACGAGAGTGATTAATATAAGTTGTTAAAACTTGCTTCACAATCGTTGTAAAATAAATAAAGTATAAAAAAAACAAAAAAAACACTATGGTACAGAATTTGAAAACAATCCTGGACATACTATTTTTATGTTTGAATCTACATAATTATATTTTATGCAGCAGTGCTTTTTCGTGGTGACAACGACAGGAACTTCAGGTTTATTGTTTGTCGCTCCATTTGTGAATTCGAATTATCTTCGCTGCATACCAACGTTTGTGATTTCAAAAATCTCAGACATTGGCACAATTCAATTATGACAGGCTTGTATATACAAGGACTGAAACTAAATGTTATGTCGATCCGTTGCATATTAATGACAATTTCTTCATATTATCATCAACATATGTAATCTGAGTTTCACTACAAACTGTTTTGGCACCCTAGAAACCATAGGCACCAATTACAGGCCGTGATATTAATAGTTTGACACTGGTCAGACAAATGATTAAAATGCATACAAAATCTGATGTGTCTAACACGAGGAGTATTTCTCACTAGGGTTTCAACGGTTACACGTGTAAACGGAGCCGTGTCGTGTAATGGTAATAGAAGTGTACTAATTGAGTAACCGTGTACACTATCTTAATTGATGACGTTGTATAATGAAGCTTAGTGACGTAATAAAATCATAGAATCGACCGTTTCACTGAATTTTGTGAGACCTAGTACATGTCGGGGTTGGCCGGGAAATACCGGGGGCGGGAAATAATCATGGAGAATAAACAGAGTGTAAACGACGTCATGCCGTGTACAAAGGATCGTGTACACGTTTACAAAAATCTGTACATGTGGCAGCCCTATTTCTCACACATACATGTATCAACATTACCCGACATGCCTGAAACACATTTTGCACATCATCTCGAGCAACATACATGTCAAGTGATAATAGGATTCCTCCAGCGGTTCAAGATATTTGAGAGGACACAAATTGTGACGGGTAGACGGAGACCATTCCGCTATGCGTGTTAAATATACAAAGATGCTACTAACAAAGGGTATTAAATAATGAAAATAAAATTACAGAGAATGTAGAAGTGGAATTCGCAGTTACAATTGTGCCATTAGGCAAGGCACTTAAATTTCACATAATTATTGTCTTATCTGCCTTGTGGCGATGGATTAACCCTTTCCTTCATAGAGATTTAGGTTAGTATACTATTATATCTCCATACAAACGACAGCCATTTAGTTATAGTGCAGTGGATAAGTAGTCACCATATCTATCCCAACTCCATAGATATTACTGGGAAAACATGAGATTCTGGCCTGCATTATGAACATTGGTTTGGCTACTACATTGTCAATGTATGTCGTATTGGCAATGGCATCAAGAGGTGCTTCTATGAGGGAAAGGGATAATATAAGTTGTAAGAACTTGTTTCGCAATCAAGTTAAATTGCTAAATTTGTATAAACTAAAAGTGGATTGTTTTGGCAAATACTTACACCATGATGAAATCCAAGGAATGCCATTGAGCTTGAATCTGTAACTTAACATCCTAGGTTGGAATGTCCTAAAAATAATAAAACATGTACACCGGTGAGTTGTTTTAACAGGAGCAGGGTAATACATATGTCCACGAAAACCACACCCAGTTGAAAGTGTTGTCACCCTTATTGAATATTTACTCATTGAAAAACAAATTAATATTAGTTTGTCTTGCTGAGAAATTGAATTTTCCATTTGGAAACTGATAGCATGTTGAGCAAAGAAATCACAGATAAAACAGAGGAAACAACTTAAGATGTATATACTTTTTGGGAGTATTCAGGGATAGTAACACTGGGATATGAAGTGTTTGGAGGTACTAGTATATAAATGGTAGTTCAGGGATTATATTCAGTAGGACGTCAGAATTCGCACTGATCAATAAAATGGTTCTCTATGCAACAATTGTAAACAAATCTGTTCCAATTATAGCGCCTATCCAGAGTCTTTATATATAATAAGTGTTCTTCAAATAAAACACAATTTTTTGCATGTATATATGTATGTTATATAATAATTTCACAAAACGTTTGCCGCATCCAGCCAGATTTCACTCCGCTGGAGCCGTTACGATTGTGCCCTTAGGCAAGGCATTTAAATTCCACGTTGCCTCTTCTCTTTCCCTCGTGGCGATGGATTCCATCAGGAATGAGGTCTCGAGAGTGATTAATATAAGTTGAAATAACTTGTTTCGCAATCGAGCTAAAATAAATTTGTATAAACTAGATTTCACTCAAAAGACTCAGGTTTGTTCATCAAAAAATATAATTTTCGACGACGTGCTTCAGTAGTGTAGATTATTGAGCTACTTATACATACATGTAGTCTTTACTTTAGCCAGCGTGCAGAGTTAAATGTAGATATAAGTATTACTAGTCTACACAGTAATTTACCCTTTTTTGATAATGATGGGTTTTCAGTCATCACATCTATACAGTCTGGTGGACAGTTCCGGTTTGACAGGTTCCCAGCCGCTCCCTCGTCTAAGTCAACACAACCAAGGTGGAACCCATCCATTACAAATTGTACTGTATCATCATCTTTGTATCATAATTTTGTTAGCGACAGAGGCAATGTAACATGTTGTCTGGAACCGAGTCTACCATGCTGTGTTTCCACTTCCTCGACATTGTGATGTCAACCTAGTAGAATAAAAGGTGTGTTTTACATATAAACCGACAGTTATGAAATGCTAAACTGTCTAATCTTATCAGTGATTATTATGACATTGCAATTACTTTAGTTGGTGTCAGTTCTTCAGACTGCCCAGTTAATTGGTTAATCCAGTTGGAAGTGTGGATGGCTTGCAAGACGGCAGTCATGTGTTCAAGCCCCCAGGACACAGGTTTTCAGGAAGTTAAACATGTTTGCTACACTCCTTGTCGTTGTCGGCATATATTATGTGGATTTGTTAAATAAACATTGGTGTTAAGGGTTAGGGTAGGGCTCCCAGCTTAATACAATCAAATAATTTTGATCAAAGGCTCCTCCCATTTTTGATCACGTGGTGTTTGATTGACAGCTAAAGATAATAATCATTGAAAATTGAAGTATTTTTTGTGTAAGTAATGTTAATAGCATTCCCGTGCCTCTGGCTTGCTGAATGCTCCGTGTGCCGTCGACCCCGCATCGCGTCTGGATTGTGTAAAATCATATACACATGCTCACGCATACAAGAGAAGGCCCATGCTTTAACATGTGTCTTGACTCTGGACGCTATATATCTGTGACAGCATGAAATATGCTCATGATTTGATACTCATTAGATAGAGAAAGCACCGATCTCATGTTCCCATGCGGCATGCATACCTAGGTTCGAATCCCATGTCAGTCATTAGTGTTCCGCTATTTCTTTGCTTTGTCACTTTAGCTATCAGGTATTCTGTTTATTGAACCGTTTAGTTATCCAACAGTTACCATATTATCAATATAAATTATTTACCTGATCATGCTTTTGGTGTTGGCATGTTTTAAATACTGTAATTGTATAGATACTTCATGTTTTTTCATAATACTGCAAATGGATGTATATATCTAAGGGAGGTAACTAGGGTTAGTGTAATGTTAGAGTCTATGTTATGGTCTAAGAGTTAGGGTAGGGCTCCCAGCTTAATACGATCAAGATAGAGTCACTAGATTGCACAAGTCGAACATCTTCCTCGGTGTTAGCTTACCCTCCAAGCTCTAGTGCCACCAAATACGCTACGGTTATCGTGGAGTGTTGTGGTGAATTTTTACTGACAGCGCTATAGGAATTTGACCGTTGCTCTATGAAACAAACAGAACAACAGATCGCCTTCGAATATCACGCCAGTTGTAATCAATCTAGTTTATACTGCCCGGTTCACATCATACACACGAGGACCAGTTTGTGTATTCGTACTCCTTCTGACACGATACTCTCAAGTAGTGTTCTGTTTATGAATACCCCTGGTATAATTAATCCTATCTGTGTTACTGAACAATCCTGTTAAGTGATCTATGTGTGCAAACGAGTGTATTTTGCTGTTTAAATCAAACTGTATTTTGTTTAGTATGGAGGTATTATAGCAGTTCATTTTTGATCTATCAGCCATGTTTATCAGCCAAGGCTGCTTTGATGTAGCCTCGTTTGGTGATTGGGAGCAATCATTATTTATATTCAAGTTCAGAGTTAGATAGACGCTGACTTCTGTTAGAGTGCTGTCCCCTTTTCCCGCGTTTTGTAGATATTTAAGCAATATATATTAATTTAACACTCAATAAACAATAAAGCCATAACGAACAGATCTGTCAGTTCTTTGTTAACATATACAATATAAAACATGTATTCAAAAGAAGAGAATGGTAATTATTTTCGAAATTATATATATGATCAATATAATTGTTTATCACTTTATGTACGCCACATAGGCCTATATGATCTACAAGGCTGATACATCATACATGCCATATTGTGGATGTATCAAACAGATCATGTACTCCACATCTACAAGGCTGATACATCATACATGCCATATTGTGGATGTATCAACCAGATCATGTACTCCACATCTACAAGGCTGATACATCATACATGCCATATTGTGGATGTATCAACCATATCATGTACTCCACATCTACAAGGCTGATACATCATACATGCCATATTGTGGATGTATCAACCAGATCATGTACTCCACATCTACAAGGCTGATACATCATACATGCCATATTGTGGATGTATCAACCAGATCATGTACTCCACATCTACAAGGCTGATACATCATACATGCCATATTGTGGATGTATCAACCAGATCATGTACTCCACATCTACAAGGCTGATACATCATACATGCCATATTGTGGATGTATCAACCAGATCATGTACTCCACATCTACAAGGCTGATACATCATACATGCCATATTGTGGATGTATCAACCAGATCATGTACTCCACATCTACAAGGCTGATACATCATACATGCCATATTGTGGATGTATCAACCAGATCATGTACTCCACATCTACAAGGCTGATACATCATACATGCCATATTGTGGATGTATCAACCAGATCATGTACTCCACATCTACAAGGCTGATACATGTCATATTGTGGATGTATCAACCAGATCATGTACTCCACATCTACAAGGTTGATACAGGTCATATTGTGGATGTATCAACCAGATCATGTACTCCACATCTACAAGGCTGATACAGGCCATATTGTGGATGTATCAACCAGATCATGTACTCCACATCTACAAGGCTGATACAGGTCATATTGTGGATGTATCAACCAGATCATGTACTCCACATCTACAAGGTTGATACAGGCCATATTGTGGATGTATCAACCAGATCATGTACTCCACATCTACAAGGCTGATACAGGTCATATTGTGGATGTATCAACCAGATCATGTACTCCACATCTACAAGGTTGATACAGGTCATATTGTGGATGTATCAACCAGATCATGTACTCCACATCTACAAGGCTGATACAGGTCATAGTGTGGATGTATCAACCAGATCATGTACTCCACATCTACAAGGCTGATACAGGTCATATTGTGGATGTATCAACCAGATCATGTACTCCACATCTACAAGGCTGATACAGGTCATATTGTGGATGTATCAACCAGATCATGTACTCCACATCTACAAGGCTGATACAGGTCATATTGTGGATGTATCAACCAGATCATGTACTCCACATCTACAAGGCTGATACAGGTCATATTGTGGATGTATCAACCAGATCATGTACTCCACATCTACAAGGCTGATACAGGTCATATTGTGGATGTATCAACCAGATCATGTACTCCACATCTACAAGGTTGATACAGGTCATATTGTGGATGTATCAACCAGATCATGTACTCCACATCTACAAGGCTGATACAGCATATTGTGGATGTATCACCAGATCATGTACTCCACATCTACAAGGCTGATACAGGCCATATTGTGGATGTATCAGCCAGATCATGTACTCCACATCTACAAGGCTGATACAGGTCATATTGTGGATGTATCAGCCAGATCATGTACTCCACATCTACAAGGCTGATACAGGCCATATTGTGGATGTATCAACCAGATCATGTACTCCACATCTACAAGGCTGATACAGGTCATATTGTGGATGTATCAGCCAGATCATGTACTCCACATCTACAAGGCTGATACAGGTCATATTGTGGATGTATCAGCCAGATCATGTACTCCACATCTACACGGCTGATCCAGGTCATATTGTGGATGTATCAGCCAGATCATGTACTCCACATCTACACGGCTGATACAGGCCATATTGTGGATGTATCAGCCAGATCATGTACTCCACATCTACACGGCTGATACAGGCCATATTGTGGATGTATCAGCCAGATCATGTACTCCACATCTACACGGCTGATCCAGGTCATATTGTGGATGTATCAGCCAGATCATGTACTCCACATCTACACGGCTGATCCAGGTCATATTGTGGATGTATCAGCCAGATCATGTACTCCACATCTACACGGCTGATACAGGCCATATTGTGGATGTATCAGCCAGATCATGTACTCCACATCTACAAGGCTGATACAGGTCATATTGTGGATGTATCAGCCAGATCATGTACTCCACATCTACACGGCTGATCCAGGACATATTGTGGATGTATCAGCCAGATCATGTACTCCACATCTACACGGCTGATCCAGGACATATTGTGGATGTATCAGCCAGATCATGTACTCCACATCTACACGGCTGATCCAGGACATATTGTGGATGTATCAGCCAGATCATGTACTCCACATCTAAACGGCTGATCCAGGTCATATTGTGGATGTATCAGCCAGATCATGTACTCCACATCTACACGGCTGATCCAGGTCATATTGTGGATGTATCAGCCAGATCATGTACTCCACATCTACACAGCTGATACAGGACATAGTGTGGATGTATCAGCCAGATCATGTACTCCACATCTACACGGCTGATACAGGTCATATTGTGGATGTATCAGCCAGATCATGTACTCCACATCTACACAGCTGATACAGGACATAGTGTGGATGTATCAACCTGATCATGTACTCCACATCTACACGGCTGATACGCGTAACATTGTGGATGCATTATAGTTTTGTGTTAAAAAATCGTTTTTTAATTTGCGGTCGTGCATCTCCATCAGTTTGATTTCTTGTTTTATTTCAGGTCTGGCCTCTCCTGTAAGACACAGGACAAAGAAAGATGGAAAGACAAGGGTGAGATTTGTACTGACTTGGTCATGAATAATTTAGTACACATACTATGGTGTCATAATTCCGTCTGAAAAATATATTCACCCACCCATGGCATGAATAATTTTAGAATGTTAGACTCTGAAACTTGTCTACATTTATTTGAACTGATCTAAGAAAATGAAAGTTAGATTTTGAAAATTGGTCCAGTAATGCAAACAATTACCATTCATGATTCAGAAGGCCAACCATTTAAATGATCTGAGATCCTTGACAGCCTACTTAATCTTATATGGATTGTGAAGCTGACTAATCAAAATACCAGAACTTTATTTGTGGTGTTACAATTAAATATTTCAGGTTCATCCCAAGCTGCCCTCCAATGAGGTAGCAACGAAGAGGAAGGTTTTGCGTTTGGCACGACGGGTAATTACATTCACTTCATATTTTTCCAATTCTAGATATATTTTTTATCATCATAGGGATGTTGGCTGATACATTCCATTTTTCTTACTTAGTCAGTATTTATACTAAATTCATATATTTATCTCAGATACCATTTACAGTCATATATAAGTGGCTTTCATTAATTTCTGGAATTACCTATCATGACATCATATGCCATACGTTAGCTTTGTAGTCACTTTAACAACAAAACATTGTACATGCATAAACATTATTGTAGAACCTCTAAACTCTATTGACATGTTTGCTAAAATGCTATTAGTCATGACTGTACTTCAGGTTGGGCGGCTTGTGAAGAAGCAAGGTGCACCTCAGATGGCATTAGTGTGCATTGAGGATGGGGCTATTTGGATAACGGGTATGTTTTATACACAAACCATTTCTATTCCAATAAAAATGACAACGTGTGTGAAAATGTACAGAATAAAATTGGACAATTGCTTATAATTTCTGTTTCCTTTCATGGAACTTCTTAATATTTCACATATACTCTGATTGTCCTCTATCATGCTGTGCAAAATCCACTATCATCCCCCACTAGGCTCAAGATCAATGTCAGTCTTCGTGCATGGCCTTTATCGATTCCCACATACAAACGCCATTGAATGCCATTGTCTGATCTCCATATATATTCCTTACAACGCCTCTGAACTTTGACACTGATATGTTTATATTTAGAATACAATGACCCCGATGCCTTTCTTGTTTGGTTTTTGTTTGTGGTAGGGGTGCATCCATCATTTTCACAAATTTCTTGTTTTATCTAACTTTAGGTTCCCAGAATTTGTGCAATGCCATTCAAGGGGAACAGGGAGAGGTATTTGCCAGACTTGGGATGGCAACTATAGAAAATTCTGCTATGCAGCTGTTTCCATCAGGTATGTATTGAATCATTATGAATATAATGTTGAAGCATGGTAAGAGATTGGTATATCCCCACCACTGGGAGAGCTGTCATATTTTCCATTTGTCCATCACACTATCTTCTTAGTGGTAAATTGCTATATGTGACCTGTCAACGGAAATGTCTACAATATTGTATTGTATACATTTAATGAGTCTATTATTTTCTGGTTTAACAAGAAATGTGGCCTAGCGGACAACAGATGACCCCTCCTGCGGATTTGAGTAGAAAATAATAAAATAGGATATGTTCACCATGACCACCTTTACCTATTTCAACAGTATATTCAACCCAACTTGTACATTATTTCTCAATGGGTATTTCAACAGTATATACTGATTCAACCCAACTTGTACATTATTTCTCAATGGGTATTTCAACAGTATATACTGATTCAACCCAACTTGTACATTATTTCTCAATGGGTATTTCAACAGTATACTGATTCAACCCAACTTGTACATTATTTCTCAATGGGTATTTCAACAGTATATACTGATTCAACCCAACTTGTACATTATTTCTCAATGGGTATTTCAACAGTATATACTGATTCAACCCAACTTGTACATTATTTCTCAATGGGTATTTCAACAGTATACTGATTCAACCCAACTTGTACATTATTTCTCAATGGGTAACATATATTTCTTTTCTTTCACCACACCATAGCTACAATGGTCTCTCTCATGCTAATTTTCAGACTGAAAAACTGAATTTGATCTGTTAAATACTCAGTCAGTATAGATCCCTTTGAGATGATTGTTAACGACTATATTTTACATTATGTTGTTATGGATTCTTTTATATTAGTTGAAGAGGCTGAGCGAGAGGTTGATTTAAAGAAAATTGGGTTGAACCTGGAATGGGAAGGCGTTAGAATTATGAGCCTGCGTCAGATTTATTCCCAAATCTCTTTTCGGAAAGGTATATATGTCGGACTCACAAACCGGATCAATCCCACAACTTTGGCCAGTCCCACAAACCCGACAACTATGGCCAGTCCCACAAACCCGAGAACTCTGGCCAGTCCCACAAACCCGACAACTATGGCCAGTCCCACAAACCCGGCAACTATGGCCAATCCCACAAACCCGACAACGCTGGCCAGTCCCACAAACCCGACAATGCTGGCCAGTCCCACAAACCCGAGAACTCTGGCCAGTCCCACAAACCCGACAACGCTGGCCAGTCCCACAAACCCGAGAACTCTGGCCAGTCCCACAAACCCGACAACGCTGGCCAGTCCCACAAACCCGACAACGCTGGCCAGTCCCACAAACCCGACAACTATGGCCAGTCCCACAAACCCGACAACGCTGGCCAGTCCCACAAACCCGACAACGCTGGCCAGTCCCACAAACCAACTGTATACATTTATGAAACTACCTATTGTAATTAATTGTGCAGAAATTAAATTAAATGCTGATCAAGTGACAACCAAAAAAATGTCCCATGTTTCGATAAATATATATGCAGCTTGCTTATAGTTGGTGAGCCATCTGTTTCCCTGTGACATAATTAGCTGGAGTGTTGCTTCCGATTCTTGGAACAATCCAGTTACCCTAGTCATAAAAAAGTGCTCTTCCGCAGATCAGGATATTGAAATTTTACACACAATGTCTTTCTGGGTTGAATTGAATATAATATAATAAATATGTTTTTTATTCCACACCACAATAGTGGAGGGTGAATTTAGTAAATGTCTCTTAATTTCTTCATCCTTTGCCGATCTGCTTCATATTTCATATATACATTGCTCTAATGGTACTCTAACGCCCTGTGCCGAATCCACGTTCGTCCTGCCTCTGCCAAGTCCAGGGTCAAGGTCACATACTTAGTGCTTCAAAAAC
>CM026403.1:17623724-17643891 GCA_014843695.1 Archivesica marissinica | reverse complement strand
AATCGCGCACCTGTGCGCACTACGTATTACACATGTATTGCACAACGGTTATATTAAATTTATATATTAGTTTTAAACATAAATTCATTGCCCGTAGGCGATAGCCGCGAGGTCTGTTATGGTTGCACGCTCTGATCAAGTCTGTAATTATGCACTCTCGGCACTTCTGTAATGCACCTTGGCTTTCGTGTTTCGTAAGGTGGCATTCCGACAGAGGAGTGTTTGAGACTGTTTGAGACTGGGGACCGTTTCGGGTGTCTGAAAACACCCGACGGAATGCCCGAGCAAGGACCGCAGGGATAAATAAAAAAAAAAATTTAAAAAATAGCCCGCCCTGCGGTTCGCTTCATAACAGTGGGCTTTTGCTATTCTTTTGGGCAACATATTATTATTTTAATATATAGTAATTTAACATTGTCCCCGGAAGGCGCGGGTTCGAAACCAAAGCAAAGCTGAACGTTTTTTAACTTTTTTTCGAAGTTAAAATTTTATTAACATCTTTTTTCAGTATCGGAAGTTATTATTTTATTTTTTAGTAATATTTTATTAAAATATTAAGACCAAAATTCTCCATTGTAAACTACCAATTAAAGGTTTGTCTCAATGGATATATATCGGAAGACAACAACGATCATGCCTCAAGGTCATAATAATTGTCGGTGGATTGTGATTGGTTCCCACATTCCTTGTGGAAAGAGCTGCGTCTTCGAACATTGCAAGCAGCATCGAGCCCAGCTCCGTAGGCGGCCGGTCGAACCCGTGCCATGCAGGAATTGCGGGGTGGGAACCCAGAGCGAGGGTAAGTTATGTCAACCGTGCGGATGTGAACGTATCAAGCATAAATTGGTATACGCCGAACGTCGTGCCCGGATAAAATTTGAGAAGGTCTTGGTCCAACTCTTGGAAGTGCGAATAAAATAATTTTAGATTTAGAGAAATAATATCCGTTATAATATACTCTTCATAGTTGTACGTTATAACATACTATCACGTACAAAGTTGCTTCAGATTTAGAGAATAGTGTACATTAAGGTATACCCATATCATGGTCACAGTTACCGAACTGCGATTGAAAACTCGGGAGTTGGGTATTCGTGGAAGATCAAGGCTCAAGAAACGAGACCTCTTAGAGGCGATCGCGAAAGTTCGCGCCGCCGAATACACGAGACGTCTCCGGCGGGCGGTAAAGACGGGGCGATTCCCCGCACTCAGGAGATATAACTCTCTTAAAAAGGCCCAACATGTCCGTGAGGCGGGGCAGCTCAGGGCCGAAGTCGATGCGGCGCTGCGGACCGGGAAGTACGCCGCCCGGGTCGCGAGGCGGCCGCGAGAGCGCCTACCACATCTCCGCAAGATCACGGAACGCTTGAGGAGGCCGCATCTACACGGCCTGACCAAGGGCTCGAAAGAACCCCTAGCCCGCGCGATCGCGAGGGAAGGTCCCGAAATTCTTCACGAGCGGCTCGACATCCCGGAAGCGCCGAAGCCCCCACCCCCCGCGGGATATACGTTCGACCTGGACATCCCGGTCCCTCCCCCGGTAAGATTCCCGGCTGATGAACCGTGGGTAGGGATCTTGAACGATGCTAAAGACGAGTTTCAAGTTGATGGAGCCTCGGTGGTCTTCTCCACATGGAGGGTAGAGGCCGGGGCGGGCCGTATGTCTCTGGATGCCACTATGACGGATGTCAGAGCTGCAGAGCTCTTGCGAGAGCTCCCCGAGGGTGAGCATATCCTCAAGCTCAAGTACCTGCGAGAGCGGGATGAAGGTGACTGGGTGGTCGAAGACACGTTTGACCCAGTGAGGACAGATATGAAGAAAGGTCAGGCAGTTGTAACCATCGATCGGAACACGAAGCCGGGTGCCCTCGCGGGAATCGACAAGCCTTACTTTCAGAATGCATACCCCGTCACCGCGGTTGTCTATGGCGTCTATCCCCTCAGAAACCCGGATCCTGCCAACCTTGCCCCCGCTAAGAGACGGCGATCTTAACTGTGTGGCCCAGCGAGTCGTGGAGCATTTTGAGGGCGCCCTGAGGGGCCAGGGTCTCACCACAACCAGACGCCAGAAAATCCGGGAGTGGAAGGACGAAGTCCATGAGTCTGGTGCCACAGTCGACGATGTGGCCGGACTGGAGAGTATTCTCCAGCGTGCAATCATCTTGAAGGACATCGCCGGCGAGGACATATATAACAGTGGCAAGTACCAGAGACGGGGTACCAGAAGTTATGGGAGGGTAGAACTCATCTGCCACAGCGGCCACGCCTGGCCCAAAGACCTCCACTTCCCACAGTCCAGGCAGGTCCACATCTATGAAGGCGATGTGTGGGAAGCAATCCGACACACAACCCAGGATGAGCCAATCGCAGTCTGGCTCTTGGGTGGCAGGCAAGACAAGCAGCTGAGTGTAGACCAGTTTGTCCTGCAGGATGGCCGCACCTACAGAACTCAGGAGGACCACCAAAGGCTCCAGGAGGCCTGCACCCATCTAGGTGACGAATCTCTTGCCGACAGGGCCTTTGGGGTAAACCATGCGGCGAGCATAGTGGCCAAAGAAAGGAACGGCTGGAAGTCCACCCCGACGTTCTTCGCAGATGATATCCAAAAAGCCTGTGTAGAACACGGCCATGGTGGCCTCTGGAACTCCATGGACTATGACACGAGAGACGTTGTCAGCATCGACATGAAGGCCTGCTACCCTGCCAGCTTCCAAGGCTTCGGCGAAGCGAAATCATACTTTGAGTGGTTTGGCCACCCTACCCACAGGATGACGAGAGTGGCTATTAATGGGCCTTTGCCCAAAGACATCAACGCAGGGTTTGCTGAGGTCACAGAGTGGGTGTTCAAACAAGACAGTCATCCCGTAATCCCTGCCTGGTTTGGGAAGCATTTTGAGGAGAGGGGGTGGGCCCCCACACCCCTCCTCGCATACCTCACCGAATCTGGGCTCTTGACTCACCTGCATGTCCGGGAGGCCATCATCTCCTATACCAAGCAGGAGGAGGTCTGGCTCCCCGAGGATCGTGATCAGGGATGCAGCATTATTGGTAAGTTCACCCAGGGCGCCAAAGCTAAAGGCAAGCGACTGACGCGGCGCCTCGTGACTGACCAGGGAGAGCTGGATTACCTGGTGAGGGACACTCGCCAGAGTGGCACTCTTGTCGGAGCACCCCAAAAGTGCCCCCTCGGACATGTTCTCACGTACTATGACGGAAGCCAGCCACAGTATGCTCACTTGAGGGCGAGCATGCTCGCGTATGCCCATATCAATCTCCTCAGCATGCTCCAGCGTTTCGACGCCAAGGAGGCTGTCCGGGTGGCCACAGACAGCATATACATCCAGAAGACGGCACTACACAAGCTCAAGGATGCCGAGGCCTATGTTGCCCACAGGACCTGCAACTGTGAAATTGACTTGTGCGTGAATTGTCTCCTGGGAATAGAGTATCTGCCCTCAGTAGAACCAGCCCAGTGGAGAGACAAGGGTGATCAGCTGTATATGCCTCAGGAACATGCTGCATATGTCCCCAGGCTGGTATACCAAGGCCAACAAAAAGACTTACCACCGAGTCAGGCCCCCTGCTTCAATGACCAACTGACTCGGCACCAGTTGAGCTACCTGAATGGTGGGGGTGGTAGTGGCAAAACCACACGAGCGATCGAATCGTTCCGCACCAGAGACCCCCTGGTGTTCACCCCGACCCACCGTCTGGCAAAAGAGATGCGGGCCAGAGGGGTCAAGGCTCAGACCTACCATAGCTTCTTCCGCTGGAGTGGCCAGACTGACTGGACCCCAGAAAGGATGGGCCAAAAGTACATACCCCGCTTGATCATCTGGGACGAGGTTTGCACTGTCCCAAAGCCAATCCTGGAAGTGTTCCTAGACTGGTTAGACCAGAGAGGGGTCCACCTCATCTGCTGTGGTGACCAGGGTCAGCCACCACCAATTGCAGGCCAGATGCCACATGACTGGCTGCGACATGCTGCCCACTACTATGAAGAGGTTGAGGTTGACCACAGAGCGAAAGACCCGGACCTCAAAGCCCTCAAACGGGAGATCCGCCTCCGGCCGGATCGTGTGCAGTGCTCGGCCATGAGAAAGGCCCTACCCACCTGCCTCGGATGGGACAGATTCATTGCAGTATGGAAGCCAGGCGACCGTATCTTGACCTCGAGACAGAAGGTGCGCAACTGCGCACAAGAGCTGCTATTCCATTACCATAAGGAGCACTTCCCTGACGAGCCGGTGCCCCTCCTCTATCGCCCAAAAGACACCCGAAGACAAAACATTATGGTGACCATCCCAGGGCCTGGTAGGCCAGAGCAGGAAGAGCTCGTCCTCAATGACATCGTTGAGGTGCCTGTCCACTATGCCCAAGAAGTTATGGACGGCAAGTGGGGACAAGACTGGGCTCTCGGCTATGCCATGACAGTCCACTCGAGCCAGGGGCTCACAATCCGCGATCCGCAAAAGTCTGGATTATCGACGACTATCTCCAATGGTCGAACCTCGCATACCTCGCCGTCAGCCGCGTGGAGTACATGCACCAGCTCGAACGAGTAGTCTGCCCACCGGAAGAGGGTTCCGATGTGGCAGAGCCACTCACTGAGCAGCAGCTCCGCAAAGTCATCCAGAGAAAGCTTGTGGCATACAAGCACCATGATCAGGCCAAAGGTCTCCAGGGATTCAATCTCAAGGTCGATCACATCCTCGCACTCAAAGACGGCCAGCAGAACCGCTGCGCGGCATGCAACATCGAGCTCCTCTGGGTATACCAACCCAAAGATACCCAGCAGTTCAGTGTCAACCGGCTGGACAACACCCGAGGCCATACCCGTGACAATATCCGGCTGACGTGCCTGGAATGCAACAGAAAAAGGGGTTACGCGGTCCTCAACGCTTAAGAACCCCATCAGGTGGCAGCACGGTATCAGGAGGCACCACAAGCAGCTCTTCCCGGACAAACCCCCGCTGAGGGCCATCCAGCAGATAGTAGAGCACGGGCTCTTCAGGCTTGGTAACCGAGCGACCAAGCCGGTATACCCGGAGGGACCACACAGGGTCGGTCGCACGACGACGGCCACCCTCCAGTTCGCCGGGTTGGTAGAGGTAGCGAACGCCAACACCCGATGGGAGCTTTCGCTCCGACGAGCCAACGGGACGGTGCGACGAAGCTGCGACCACGGATGAGGGCTTTTGTGCCACACTCTTGGCCTTGATCGCATTAGAAGGCTTCTTGCCGGTCAATCTGGTCACTTCGCCGTTCAAAGCCGCAACCACGGCAGGCAGCCGAGCCACCCATTCAGCCGATCGTTCTCCAGACGGAAGTCTCATCTCTTGGGCGTATTGGTGCCCAAAGAGCCGCTCTGCCAGGGTGCGATTGAAACGCTCCACAATCCCTTGGTCTCGATGGATATCTACACGGCCACGCCTGACAGAGACACCGTGTTTGGCCAGCAGTTGGTTCACTGCACCCATGAACTCGCGCCCCGGATCGACCTGAAGCAACTTTGGCCATTTCAGTGGGCTCCGCCTGTAAATCCTTTCAAGGGCGGCTGAGACCTCCTTAGCCTCTTTCGTGGCCAGGGGCTCTGCCTCTTTGTACCGGGAGGCCACGTCAACGATGGTGAGGGCGTACTTGAACGTTTTGCGACCCGCCCTGTCGTGAGGCAGAAATAGGAGGTCGGCCTGGTGGACGTCGTTTGGCACCGGTACGTCGAACTTGGGTCGCGGTATGTGTCGTGGGGCGGGGAGGTAGATCTGCCAGATGGCCTGCTTCTTCAGCCAACCCCGTGTCACATCTTCGGAGACCTTAGCGGCCGCGGCAAGGTTTTTTATGGCTGCGAGCCCCTTCCAGTAACCGCGGGGACTGTAGTATAGCGAGCTAAAATTACTGTCGGTCATGGTATAAGCTAAGCTTGTGACATGGCTGTTTCGCTATCCAGCGCGCGAATGTATTCTAATAATTCTATGAGTCTCCAACATGCCCTGCGTGTCATCGGATCTAGCAACCCCGTTGTAGCTCTAAGGTCAGTTGGGCCTGATAGGACCCTGGTAGCGAATTTCTGCACAGCAGCGTGATCGGTACGCCAGGACTCCAGGAATCGCCGCGCCGTGTTTATCATAGTATCACCAAGGGGGCCAGGATGTTTGTTTCGCTTGGCACAGTACCCGACTTCAAGCATTGCAAAGTACAGCTCCTCTGGTAAACCCATATCTATATAGAAAGGAAACAAAATCTCAAGCGCGACAATTACTTGGCGAGTTTGTATGCCACGAGGACTATCGCGGTCATCCCCAGGACGGCGAAGACAATATCACGATCTTTCTGGTCATCGCTAGGTGTATAGAAGTCTGAGAGCCGGGGCTGTCGTTCCGACACCAGCGGCGCGACATGCGGAAATACCTGCGCGTACTCACGGATCGCCGTATCGACGTCCCGGAAAGTTTGCACGGCATGACCCTGACGGCGGAGTTCTTCGTTAATCCAATCAAGGGGCTCAGCCCGTTTGTTGGACCATGCTGACTGCGCGGCCTGGAGCTGTTCTACAGCTGTGTCGTGCCGTTTGCGCTCCTCGTCAACACCCGAGCTTCGCAGCTTCGAGAATAGGTAGTTGCTACCGCTGAAGGCCAGCGCGTTGACCAGGGCGCCCCCAACTAGCATTGCGATCGAGGCCATCGTTGTTATACATACGTCTACTTCATGATATTTGCAGGTATGATCCCATGTTTAATTAGCATATCTTTCGTGGCCATGGCCAGGCCCACATCAAGAACTACCATCCCGACGTCATAGCCATTGAAGTCCAGCTTGGGGGTAGCTGCTTTGAAGGTCATCTTACCCAGGCGTGCATAGCCCACAGCCAGGCCAGATACCACAACCGAATGATACGCCGCATTGGCCAACATTTTTCCGTCAGTAGACATTGTTTTTCTTCGCGCGACTATTGCATATAGAATGGGTCAAGCGAAGTCTTTAAATGACTCGCTGTCGGAACGACAATGTTAGCTCGGGCGGGCATTGGTTTATGCACCTCCCGCCTACTGTTCACAACAACCCATAAGGCACATGCAAGACCGCCAACGATCCACGGGGTCCAGACCTCGCTACACTGGTACCAGTGTTTCGTCTCGGTTTCCACCGCTGAAACATGCTGCGGGGCGACAACCGTTTGTTCTCCAGCGTTGCCCTGTTCCACCGGGGTGACAGCAACTGAGGGTTTCGATGTTTGCAACGTGGCTTTAGCATCTCTGAGCTCGGCACGTATTTTATCTTCCTTGGCCTTCCGAGCCGCAGCCCCTGCCCGTCCTGCCGCTTGTTTTTTAGGATCCTTCCGTCGTATTGTTTGCAGCTTCGCAGGCGTCTCCTCCGGTGTCAGAACTACAGGATCTGTCACTCTCTCCGGTGTAGACATCGTTAGCTATGGTAAGCGGGCATACGTGTCCAAATTGGCAATGCTTCGCAGTGGTTAACGCAGCGGTGAGCGGTGAGCGGTGCAAGGTACATGCCATACCTGTGATATAGCTCGCACGTGGCTGTGCTTAACGCGTGGTTGATAAACGGATCAGATTCGAGGTCTGCAACTAGTCTCGGTTGATTTTCTGGTTGTATGGGTAGAAACATACTTGCTACTGTTGCGTAGAACTGAATGACTGCGGCCCCTAAGGTTTTTGTCATCGCGGCCCCGAGTCTCGCTTCATAGCGCGCGTAGAGCTTCTCGATAGTATTATTTGCCATATTGTCAATATGCTCGGTTGTGAGTTGTCGTCCTAGATATTGTTCAGTCTGCCCCCCTGCTGCTAGAGCTGCAAGTCGTTGACGCTTGTTGTCTTGACGGGCGCTCTCGTCTCCCGGCGTCTCGGTAGTCGGGACCGATGTTTCCATCGGCCCATCAATCGGGGGCGCGGCATCCATCAACTGATCAAGAAGTTCGTCGCAGTTCATTTTTCTTAGTGCTATCCGTACTCGCCTCTTAAGTCTAACATACTGCCACACGAACCAACCCAATGTGGTGGAAATTATGATCTGGGTGATTAGCAGAATTGCTTCCCACATGTTAAGCTGTGAATAGCACTTTATAAGCAGCTGGTTGGTCCGTATTTAACAGCAATGTGCTGTGTTTTGTTCCTGCAAGCGTTTGCCGTACCTTGGCTCGCTCTTCATACGTAGGAATGACGTCATTCTCTCGAAGGCACTCTTCGAAGGAATCACGATCTTTGCAGTGAAAGACCGCGGCCCAGCGTGTCTGCTCGCGGAGATCCTTCAGAACTGAGTTGTATTTCTGGGTCAACACCCAGACGCTTTGCAGCGCATGCCGTCCGCTGAAGGCCAGCTCTGATAGCATGTCCTTCTTTTTGGTCATAGCTGCCTTGGCCGAGCAGTCGTCAATCACGTACAGGGTGGGCTCACACTGGAACATGGTGTAGAATACCCGCAGCCAGGTATGTAACTTTTCACAGGGGTCTAGTATGTAGACCTCGGGATCCCTCCAGATCCAAGGGCGGTTCTGGTAAGTTGCGTTATGCGCAATCGTAGTGCAGAGGATAACTATGTGCCGAAAGATCCCGTGGTAGGGGCCCTCGAGCAAGTCCAGTATGAATACAGTTTTACCGCAACCAGTCTGACCGCATATGATGGCCGAGTGGGGGTCGCGGGGTAGTAGATCAGTAGAGCGCACTGACGAATCGACCATCTTCAATGTTGAGCTGTGCATCTGTAATAATGTACAGATACACGTTCAATGCGCCATCGGTGTCTACTTCTTTAGCTATCTGGATTGTTACACCCTCGCTGGCATTCTTCACTCTGCGCCCATTACCATGGAGTTGGTCATCATCGCTGGTCCGCAAATCGAGCCACAATGCGTATTTCGAAGTTAGGAACTCTGCCAGAGAGACGTCCGAGAGTTGTAGGTCTTTGGCTACCGCAGCAACCTCTGGGGCGCGTTTAGAGCCGCATGCAAACTGCTTTTTGGCTTCATCCCACTGCTGGTAGGCGCGCATGCCTTGGCTGTACAGCTGGTTGGGGACACCCTCAATTGTCACCTCAACCTTGGTAATTTTGGGATTGTAGAAGCTTTCGGTTTCTCTAGCCTCGGCCTCCTCGAACAGCATCAGGATTCCCTTCATCGAGCGGGCAGGGACGTTGATATTAATGTTCCACAGGGTGTCGTTTTTGTTTTTCGTTATTTTGCGATGACGAAGAACTCTGTCATAAAGGATTGCAAGCCGCCCGGTATACTGCTCTCTAATCCTCCGTGCGAGGTCGGGCAGCGTGACCATGTCGTACTCCAGTGAAATGTTTTCCACCGCATACGTCGAGTTCACGTCTGTAGCGATGATAACACGGCTATAGTCGTTGAACGTTAGTTCGTATTCCAGGCGGTCTGCCAGTGCGCTTTGATAGAATGGCATATGGCTCTCCAGCAGCTCAAAGTCGAGTGGGATGTGATAGCGATTACCGTATGCCGCAGAAATTGCGTTGTGCATCGTTATCTGCCTTGTTACCAGCATCGATTCTAAGTCTGGTTACGTTCTGATTGGTGCTAGTGTCAATGCCCTGATAGACAGCATTTCTGCGCTCTTGTGCAGTCTTCCAGAGATCTTGGTAACAGTAGTAGACATCGGAGTCGTCGATAGACATAATCTCATTACCACTGATTTTGATAGTCGTTTTCTTGACTATGGCGCGGCCCAGGTTCTGGACGACGGTTCGATTTACGTCTGTCGACGTCAGTGAGATGGTGAAAGCGAGGCGAACGGTCCCTGGCACAATCACGTCGTTAGCTCCAAGGTTGGGGAAGCGGACCAAGAGCTGCAGGTTCTGGTCAATCGTCGAGGGGTTGTTCGTAATGACCACGCTCTGTCTTATGCCCTTTGCCCCGAGGGGCTCCCGCAGCCTGCGGTATGGATTAAGTTTGCGTCCGTATTGAGTTGAAGCCATTACTATATTGAACCCAAATGTGGTAGCCTTCAATACGATGGCAGACATTGATATGGATGATTTCGTACACGACGATGATGTAGAAGATGATGTAGAAGACACCTATGATACCGGTATGTTGCCTGGCGGGACGCAGGCGTACGAAAATGTCACTCCTGGGGAGGCCATCGGGCCTCTTAGTCAGGAACTGCTCGGATCCGCCGTAGATGCCTACTACGGCGAACTGGCAGAAAAAGGCATGGTCCCGTCGGTTGGCCGTGACTACTCCAAGTTTGAATTGAATCGGTACGGTAGATTGCACTTGAAATCCGCCTCTAACATCGAGATTGTCAATGCCCGCACCGGCGAGCCACTCTCATTAAATACCATTGCCGGGAAGCGAGGTGGCGGCCAAATCATCAGAGACGAGCTTGGATTCACGGATTGGGTGCGAGGTAAAACAATTATATCCGCCCGGGCAGTAGAGGCCCTCCATGCAGCTACCACTGAGCTAGGTGGAGCAGCAGACAAAATAGAAACAGTTGAACTCAACGAGATCCCGCAAGTCGCCACCGATGTTATTCGCACAGTGGAGACGACGTTCACCGATAATCAGATAGAAGACATACTCAGCACAATGGATTATCCGCCGTTAAACCTTCGTGAACTCCGCGGGCTTAATAAAACCATGCAGACGGTCCGGGGCGAGCTAACCAACAACCTCGCCAAATTGACGGAACTCGATGAACATATAGCGCTAGAAAAAAGGAAACTAGCCGAGGCCGACACAACACACGATAAGCGGCGGATCACTGAGCGCCTGCAGGGGTTGCAGGATGAAAGAGCAGCCCGCTTGGGGCCGCCTCTGCCAACCGGGAGGCGCTCCGTACACAAATCAATCGGATCCGCGAAACTATATCACGGGTCCTCCATGAGGACACCACGCTCGGCGAGCGTCTTCGCACGTTGTTCAGAGAGCAGGGCGTCACAATAGTAAGCATTATGACTGCACTCGGGTTTATTGCGAGTACGCTTGTGCTGGCTCTTAAAGGCGGGGGTGCTGCGGGGCCGCTGCAGCGGTTCCCGCTAAGGAGGGCATCAAGGAGTGGGCTAAAAAGGTGTTGAAATATGTTGGTAGGGCACTGGCAAAACTCGCCGGAAAGGCTGCGGCAGCGCTTCCTGGCATTATCGGTGGCATTGCCTCCTGGCTCCTCACCTTCTTGAGCAAGACGGCGGGGTGGCTCTCAGAAAATATATGGGCACTGGTCGTTGCCGTCGGCGGGCTACTGTATGTTGCAGCCTGGCGCGGCCTAGGTTAGTACATTACTAGGGTAATAGCCAAAGAATTGCCAACCCTGAGATGACGCCAACCACAATGAGCGCATATTTCTCATCTTCATGCTGTTCTTCATCAGTCGTTCCCGTGGGAACCGCTGCCGGTGGGCCTGGTTCCGGCTCGGCAATCTTTTGATGAAGCGGACCGGCGGAGAAGCTCCCGTGAGTTGTTGGTATGACAGCCACCTCGTTGACATCGTCATTGTGACCTAAGGACATGTTGGAGCTAGCTATCACGATTTCATTGTTGTATCCGGCCCGATGATCGATTCGCAGCAACATGTCACTCGGGGCCATGTAGAGGCTGTGGCCGAAGACGAAATCTACCTGACTCTTCGCATACTGAAGAACGTCTTGGTACCGCACGATTGCCGATGGGATGTCCACCGGGGAGTTTATGGCGTCCTCGACATTCGCTAGAAACTGCTTCTGTGCGTCAAATGCCGTGCCCACTCCTACGATGCAGGACCTCGTCTGTGACTGGGCTCCCAGGAGAGCCCAGACATAGGTCCGGATTGAATCATTCAGGCGGGAAACACCGGCCCGGTTGAACCCGTTTGACTTATCTAGCACAAATGTGCTCCAGGCGCCGTCTACGCCCGGATCCTGCAGAATATGATCAATATGAGCTTTCACCGGAGGAGCGTAATATGCTTTAGCTAGGAAAGGCGTATGAAACTCACCTGGGACCTCAGGACCGAAGGTCGCCGACGACCGATCTAAATTACCGACATTGACCGATAATATTTGTGCGTGGTCGGCCATGCTCGTCCGCGCCCTCGTGCTGTGACTTAGGGTGTAGACATCACCGAGCCCGTTGCTGTTCTGGTAGCTCTTCTGCCACCAGTCGGTCATCGGTCTCACGTCAAACTATGCGCATATCCGCTCATAGGCCCGTCTGTCGTACGTATTTGAGAAGGGATCGAAATTATTATCCTGCGGTAGCGAGACTCGTAATTCGTCTAAAATCCTCCTAATAGTATAGTAGACGTGGAAGATATAGACCGATTGCATCAGCGGTTCGCTTTGGGCACCTACACCGTTCAGATTGTCTTCGAACGACACACCGCAACCGGTCGTGGCACACCACATGGCGAAGTTGAGCTGATTCTGCCAAAACTGCATCGGTGTGTTGTTCCAAGCCTGCGCTACGGTGTCCGTCTTGACAGGAGGTAGCCTGTATTTTCGCCAGATATTCGTAACCTCGGTGTAGAAGACCTCGTTCGGGCCGACCGTGATCATCAGGGTGGTTAGGTTCACGACCTCAAGCTGGCGTTTATATACACCGCCGGTTTTATAAGTAACCGAAGGATTATAGCCGAAAGTTCTATTTAAAGTATTAGCCATATTTTATTATAACTATGTTTCAAACAATCACCGATGTTCAAAGGGGTGAGGCCACAAGCCTCCAACAATATATTGATAACCGCGGCGGGGATCTACGCGTTGGCCTTAGATCAATAACACTTACGGTCGGTTGGTATAATACGATCATAAACGAAGGATTTGGGTACCTAAAAGAGAGTACTGTAACCGCGGTAAAATTATCACCGAGTTTATGGAATTTCGAGGATTTACAAACATTTATAGATACAGAATTTACCGACTTCGCGAGTATCAGCATTTGTAAATCTAATGGAATCGCAACCCTAAATGTCAAACGCGAAAAAATAACTATGACACCTGGTATGTGTGACATACTAGGTTATATTTATTTAGTTATACCCGGTATATACGTCGGCGAAAAACCGGTAAGTTTTGCCTTAACTAAAACTATTCGAGTGCACTTAGAACAATTAAATACGTCGTATAGCGTATGTGATGGAGCTCCGAGTACACTCCTTAAGATAATAGACGCGGGAAATGCTTTCTTCGGGGAACCCGTTGTTATAGATTATCCTAATCCAGAATTCAAACATTTGGAACGCGGTTGTATTAACGAATTGGATATTACTATCAGAGATGATAACGGAAGAAAGTTAGACAATCACGAATTTCCGATATCCGTAGTATTCGAAGTAAAATGAGTATTTACGGGCCGGGTAGTCATAAAGAATATATTAAAGATAACGGTAAATTAAATGATCTAGAAAAACGATTAAATAAACTTATAGCCATAACGTCGTCAAATATATTAGATAAATCCGAATCGGCTAAATTAAATAGTATAGAAAAACAATTAAACGGATTAGTTACCGTAACGTCGACTATATTAAATAAACCCGATTCGGATACTCGTAAATTAAATGCTCTAGAAAAACACTTAGACGGATTAATTGCCGTAACGTCAACTATATTAAATAAACCTAAAAAAGATATTATTACTATATGGGCCGAGGAAAGGGATCCTTTACGCGATGTATTGGGATGGGCATTCGGTAATAGCGCTAATAATAAATAGTCCGGATACCCTATGACTATAGCGGGTAGAATTTTACGCATGTCTATTTCTTCCATAAAAACTGGTAGCGGAGGTGATGGTTTAGATACGATTACGGTACATCCCGTAATTAACGGAATTACACAAAAAGAAAGTATTGCAAAAATTAAGGACGTTCGATCGGCGTATATAGTTTTTGCTAATCCTATTGAAGTGATGGCGGGTAATGTTATAAACTTTGTAACGACTTCGGCTAGACCGTTAGACGCTATTAGTGTTGTAGCTATAATAGTTGAACTAGATTTATAATATGAAAGAGTAAAAAAAAAGATGGCGTTATACCCAACTATACCTATAACGGAAGAGATTAATGTAGATCCCTCGATTTTTAGAATGGGAGAATCGTAGAGATTCAAACCTTACTACATAACGAACGTAATAATCGGGTAACTATATCTAAAAAATATAAACGATTAGCGAATATCGTCGAAGGAGCTAATACAATATTCGCTACGGGTTCTATAGTTAGCGGAGTCGGAAGCGTTACTATAACAACGACGATCGTAGGAACTCCGATAGCTATAGGATTGGGTGTAGCTGCCGCGGCTAGCGGACTTTTATGCATGGTAGGAAGAAAAGTCGTACGCCATCTAGAAAATAAAAGTAAAAAACACGATCGTATAGCGATTGCCGCCCAATCTAAGAAAAACAGTATCGATCTCATAATAAGCGAAGCTATTCAAGATAACGTAATATCCGACCCCGAATTTAAAATAGTATGCGAAGAATGGGATCGATACCAATCCTTAAAAGAGGATATCCGAACTAAATGTAGAGCATCTCCTGATGTATTATCGAAGGCCAACATCGATAAATTAATCGCTGACGGTAGATCGGATGAGAGAAAAAAAGTGTTAAAACAACTAAGCGCGTAGTGTGTTTATGTATGTGGGGAGGTCCTCTCGAACGTGAAAGTCCTCCCAATTACACGCCTCGAGCAATCCCTAGTGCTCCAGAATATTAAACATTTTCGACTTAAGGGGAAAAAAAGGGTTCTTAAATAATATCTCATATATTAGGCGCCCGGGGTACGACCAAAAGGCTTAATAATCATTGAGATTCACCCCCCGACAGGTAAGTGGTTTGTCATATCTGTTTTGGCACGTAGTGTCTGAGAGCCCTGGGCCGGCGAGGGTTGTGGTCCGTCCCCTGGCTCATATATGGGTGTTTTTTGGCTGTCTGAAATGGGGCTAGGAGCCTCCTCGGCCCAAATTAAGAGGTATGTTCACCCGGAACATGGAGGGAGGGCTCAACGTGGGGCGCCGAGGCTCCCATTTATTTTGTTACTCATCCCCCCTGCTGAGTAAAATGTGTCGAAGAATGTTGACATAATATTCCAATTAGTTGGGTATATTCCTCGTCGTTTTGGTTATAATATAATAACAAATTTAGGTCGATATTTTAACCCCCCAAATTCGATTATTTGGGAATTAGAACGAGTTGGAGAGCTTTATTTTAATAAAAAAGGGTCCCATTTATTTTGTTACTCGCCCCCCCCCCCCTGCTGAGGAGGCATAGGGTCGAGTCTCTCAAGACGGTGGCATATTTCATGTCTTTTAATGTCAAAATTGACACGATGTGGTTGTTCGGGTGTCAGTGGTTTCGTATAACTACTTCTTCGTATACAAGGCAATATAGAGTGAAACATTGTGGTGGATTCGTCTAATAGTATATTATCACGCCTACGCCAATTATGAGATGGGCTGTTGACAAATTAATCAATTACTGGAGAATATATTATTTTTCACACCTTGATTGGTCGGCTCAAACATTTGTGATGCTGGCTTGTATGCCCGTGTTTTATCAGCTTTAGAGCTGAGCCGTGCCATATGTCCAAGCCCTTACATCATGCATAAATATCATGCTCTTCACATCAATTTCATTACAACCATGGCGTCTATATTTCCATGCGTTTTTTGCTGATTATACAATACAATAAAAAATTCCCTTACATAATCACCCAAGGTGGGAACGTCCCGGCCTCTGTAAATAACGACTCTCGTACATAAAACATTTTATGCTTTTCATAAAATTATATTTACTTTATTGGCTGTCCGATTAGCGCAGTGGTTAGCGCGCTCGCTTCTCACCAATGCAACCTAGGTGCGATCCTCGGACCGGGAAGTATGTGAGATGGTATGTTGCCTACTTGTGTGTTGAGGTCGAAGTATCTGATAATGGGCCCCTTGCAAAAAACGCACAATCAAATTGAACAGTTGGTATAGCTGTAGCCGTTACTAGTGTGTCCTTAGGCAAGGAACTTAAATTCCACATTGCCTCTTCTCTCTCACTCATGTCGAGAGCGAATGTTGTAAGAATTTGTTTTGCAATCATGCTAAAATAAATTTGCATCCACCAACAATTCTATTTTAGCACACGTTGACACTTGCAATATGGTCGGCAAGTGGAAACCCAGTCTTTTTCAATCGTCTACCACAAGATCTTTTCCAATCGTCTACCACTAGACTTGTGTTTCAATATATTGATGCAGTCATGAAATCCACAAAATCGTTATAAAACAGCGTCTCCATTTATATTTATGGTTTGGCATAGGAGATAACTCTATTACAAGGGTATTGATGTGCAAATATAGGGGCTGTCTCAAAGTGGGCTATATATATAAAAATATATTTTTTATTTCCTCCAGAATAAAGTGTAAGAATAATTAGTAAAAACTAAGTTTGACACGTTAACGTAACACGTTGATGTAGAAACACGCCGACAACGTAACACATACGGGAACGTCGTGAATCTATTTCCAGGATGACCTTTCTTCAAACTCGTGTTGAAAGTTTAAAGCAAACTTATATCGTAATAAAGGATGTTTTTGGTAAAATATTAACAATAATGTGTGTATGTTTACAAAAATCGTAATAGTCGCTCAGAAACGATACATATAAACCGTGTATAAGCGAATTTGTTTATCAACAAGCGAAATGTAAACACGCACAGTGCGCATGCGTGAAACAACAGCGGATATGCCATGTCCGTGTCATCATTGCCGAAGGAGGACGATGCATGCCGAATGTAAATCAGATTCCGATTGTAAACAAGTGCTCGTGACCGACCGACTCGGAAAGTTCTACTTTCGGTTTCGAGTTTGTTTTATCGCAAACAAACACTGTTTACTAATTGAACATAATTATACAAATTATAATTTAAGAATGTGTAGCAGCATCTGGTTAGGGAACAACACTAAAACAAAGAATTCTAACGGAAAGGATCTATTCACATTTTGGAATAAATCAGACTTTATCTGCCAAGGGAGGTAATAGAAAATTAGAGATGTCTCTCATAGGTCTACTCGGGACCCCACTTGTCAATGACAAGCTATGTATGCGACAAAACTATTCCAACTATTGTGGTGGGGTATTTGTATTTGAAGTACGCTCATAGATCTATCGTTTCCAAGTCTGCTCATTGTAATATTATGAATCCGTAAACTACCGTACCATGTTGGGGTATATCGTCCCCAAGTCCCCCATGCTACAGTTCGTTAGGGTATAGCGGATCACTAACGACATATGAGCTGAATACGATGATATGCTTTATATTTTCAAAATAAATGTTGTGGCAAATGATGAACACATTATTCGGCCTTGACTTACCAACATTTTTGGAATAAAACGCCTGGTTTATACACGAGTAATTTGATGACAAAGTTACACGGTCGATTGGTAAATAACGGACCGCTTCGGTCTTTATCGGATCAAAACTTTCCTTTGATCGGGGATCGTCTCAAAAGCTAAGTGGCCTGTCACTGTGTTGAGGTTAGAGGAACACATAACAAAATCGCTTAAAATGTGTTTACATTTAATAACTCCAATAACAGAACAGAAGCAAAACGAAATTGACCAACATAACAAAATGAAACGCCAGTATGTATCACAGGTTTCACTATGGACTAGATCATGTATGAATGATTGTTATAAAATATCAAAATACCATCTTTATTTTTCAATCAAACACAAATCATTTTGCATATGTAATACGTACTCGACACTGGATCACACAATGAACATTTATAATACGTACTCGACACTGGATCACACAATGAACATTTATAATACGTACTCGACACTGGATCACACAACGAACATTTATAATACGTACTCGACACTGGATCACACAATGAACATTTGTAATACGTACTCGACACTGGATCACACAATGAACATTTGTAATACGTACTCGACACGGGATCACACAATGAACATTTATAACACGTACTCGACACTGGATCACACATGAACATATGTAATACGTACTCGACACTGGATCACACAATGAACATTTGTAATACGTACTCGACACTGGATCACACAATGAACATTTGTAATACGTACTCGACACTGGATCACACAATGAACATTTATAATACGTACTCGACACTGGATCACACAATGAACATTTGTAATACGTACTCGACACTGGATCACACAATGAACATTTGTAATACGTACTCGACACTGGATCACACATGAACATTATAATACGTACTCGACACTGGTCACACATGAACATTTAATACGACTCGACTGGATCACACAAGAACATTTGTAATACGTACTCGACACTGGATCACACAATGAACATTTGTAATACGTACTCGACACTGGATCACACAATGAACATTTATAATACGTACTCGACACTGGATCACACAATGAACATTTGTAATACGTACTCGACACTGGATCACACAATGAACATTTGTAATACGTACTCGACACTGGATCACACAATGAACATTTATAATACGTACTCGACACTGGATCACACAATGAACATTTGTAATACGTACTCGACACTGGATCACACAATGAACATTTATAATACGTACTCGACACTGGATCACACAACGAACATTTATAATACGTACTCGACACTGGATCACACAATGAACATTTAAACACCACACACACAAACATAATACGTACTCGACACTGGATCACACAATGAACATTTTAATACGTACTCGACACTGGATCACACATGAACATTTGTAATACGTACTCGACACTGGATCACACAATGAACATTTGTAATACGTACTCGACACTGGATCACACAATGAACATTTGTAATACGTACTCGACACTGGATCACACAATGAACATTTGTAATACGTACTCGACACTGGATCACACAATGAACATTTGTAATACGTACTCGACACTGGATCACACAATGAACATTTGTTTAATACGTACTCGACACTGGATCACACAATGAACATTTGTAATACGTACTCGACACTGGATCACACAATGAACATTTATAATACGTACTCGACACTGGATCACACAATGAACATTATAATACGTACTCGACACTGGATCACACAATGAACATTTATAATACGTACTCGACACTGGATCACACAACGAACATTTATAATACGTACTCGACACTGGATCACACAATGAACATTTATAATACGTACTCGACACTGGATCACACAATGAACATTTATAATACGTACTCGACACTGGATCACACAACGAACATTTATAATACGTACTCGACACTGGATCACACAATGAACATTTATAATACGTACTCGACACTGGATCACACAATGAACATTTATAATACGTACTCGACACTGGATCACACAATGAACATTTATAATACGTACTCGACACTGGATCACACAATGAACATTTATAATACGTACTCGACACTGGATCACACAATGAACATTTATACGTACTCGACACTGGATCACACAATGAACATTTATAATACGTACTCGACACTGGATCACACAATGAACATTTATAATACGTACTCGACACTGGATCACACAATGAACATTTATAATACGTACTCGACACTGGATCACACAAGAACATTTGTAATACGTACTCGACATGGATCACACATGAACATTTGTAATACGTACTCGACACTGGATCACACAATGAACATTTGTAATACGTACTCGACACTGGATCACACAATGAACATTTGTAATACGTACTCGACACTGGATCACACAATGAACATTTGTAATACGTACTCGACACTGGATCACACAATGAACATTTGTAATACGTACTCGACACTGGATCACACAATGAACATTTATAATACGTACTCGACACTGGATCACACAATGAACATTTATAATACGTACTCGACACTGGATCACACAATGAACATTTGTAATACGTACTCGACACTGGATCACACAATGAACATTTGTAATACGTACTCGACACTGGATCACACATGAACATTTGTAATACGTACTCGACACTGGATCACACATGAACATTTGTAATACGTACTCGACACTGGATCACACAATGAACATTTGTAATACGTACTCGACACTGGATCACACAATGAACATTTGTAATACGTACTCGACACTGGATCACACAATGAACATTTATAATACGTACTCGACACTGGATCACACAATGAACATTTGTAATACGTACTCGACACTGGATCACA
>CM026403.1:17594285-17622724 GCA_014843695.1 Archivesica marissinica | reverse complement strand
GGATCACACAATGAACATTTGTAATACGTACTCGACACTGGATCACACAATGAACATTTGTAATACGTACTCGACACTGGATCACACAATGAACATTTGTAATACGTACTCGACAGTGGATCACACAATGAACATTTGTAATACGTACTCGACACTGGATCACACAATGAACATTTATAATACGTACTCGACAGTGGATCACACAATGAACATTTGTAATACGTACTCGACACTGGATCACACAATGAACATTTATAATACGTACTCGACACTGGATCACACAACGAACATTTATAATAATCACATAATAAAAAGCAAAACAGTGCACTCTTGAGAAGCAAAATGGAAAAAAAGTTATATACAATCATACCAGAAATCACAGATGCTACATATGGATTGATCCGTATTGTTATTATATATTATATGTGGCTATAATAAATGCCGATAAACAATTATTCACATAATCAGAGACATATAATACAGTACACTTTGATAAAACCACCGGTATTTAACTGTAGCTAACTAGAGTTCTATGAACTACGTCAGTAACAGGCTTATCATATAAAATGTCATAGTATTTATTATCATATAAAATGTCATAGTATTTCATATTAAACATAATTTACATTATGCTATCAGCATACCATAGTATCATAGCAACCAATAAATCATATAAAGATACAGTGTTTGCTGTAATATGTCTCGATATGACATGATATTCTAAATACATGTAAGATGGATGAAAGATCATGTATGGCTATTGATAAAACAATTATTCACATAACCAGAGACATATAATGCTGTAATGTCACTTTGAAACAATTGTCATACATGATCCCTCATCCATGTTATTTAGAATATCATGTAACATGGAGACATACTTAGTTGCTTCAGAGTGTGTACATGTTATTCCAATGTAATACTTGCAAGGGATAACAATCCCGCCCCCCTTTTCCTGGGTCGCTGGCCACGGTGGAAAGCTTGGACATGGTTCGCCTGTCACTTCAGCATGAACTGTGCCGTCATTATCAAGACTAGTTCTACAATAGTTAGCTAATCCACGTGTCCGTGTCCGATTGGCAGATCGGCAATGTCTGACAATATAAGGTATCTGCTTTGGTCAGTAACTGTTGTCATCTCATGTAATGTAGACTCATAGGAATCTAATGATGGTAACCAAACAAGGCATGCATACTTATCATGTATATTTGTATACTCTCTGTCAACAATAAGCCTAGGGTTATCATACAGTTCACATACAGGGGGCTTAATTTTGAACACATGATATCCTTTTATGACGGAGTTTTGTATCTCAATGTTGTGATCTGTCACATTGGATGACGGACCGGTATCACTGGTACTTGATGAAAGGCCGGGATCACTTCGATTATCGTTCGTTATAGACCCCGTTACAGACCCCTATGTGTCAAACCAGCCTGAAACACAAAGTTTCATAAACCTAACTTGTATTTTTGAAGTCATAGTTGCATGTAGCAGTAAAACTGTTTGAGTGACTAACGACTCATGTATGTTGACGAGTCAATGGTTAAAAGAACTTGCTAAACGCATTCATTGACGGGTCTATTTTTGTCATGGTGGGTTCAACCAGCTATTTTTCTCAGGGTTCCGATCAAATTCTTAGCCTTGACATATACGATAAGCACATGTTTTCCGACATATGAGGGGTCTCAGGACCCAAGCCCCCCTCCCCCCACTGGAGTCGCACATTGAATCCCACTACAGACACACGTACAGTACCTTATATATACAGATCTATACACACACAAAAGCATAATGTGTTGCTATATCAGTTGCAAAATGCATGAAAAACTATTAAATATTTAAAATAAAATGGTTTGCATCATTCGATATAAGATTATCATGCGTTTTCATATTTTTAATATTTTGGAGTTGACCCCTCTACTTTCATTCCGTGATCCGCTATACACAAAACGATGCGGTCACTTTGAATCCAATTTACTAATATCTGTATTAAGATAAATACAATGTGATCAGTATAGACACAATTAGGATGTTATAATCAACAAGTGTATGTATTTTTTTCTTCCAAAAGTTGTACTTTACCTAGGATAATTAAGGTCAATTATCTGTTTACCGTTTTCCTCGTGCGTGTTTATTCCACTTCACTGCGTATGTCAATAATCGTCCATAAAATTAGCACGTCATTAAATATGTCATTTATAAACAAAGTTGATGACGAGGCGTCGAAAGGGTTCAATTATATATATCAATCATTAAAACATTGTGATTCTTCTGGGAACTTATATAATTTCTTCGCATTTCTAAGACTGATCCGTTATTCACCAAGATCCGCTATACCCTAAAGAACTGTACCGCATAAAATACCAAAAATAGACGAAACCTCTGATAGACGAACCGGTAAATAGACAAAATCTACTACACATAGGCTACCGTGTCCAAAACTTGCCATGATAGTAATATTATATTTCCATAAGACTATCGTCATTGTTACCCCCTCCCCCCCGGCATCCGTCAGTCTCGTCAGACTATGGAGTTAGCGCCCGTTGAGTCTACAGATGAGCACCGTCTGCTGTATTATCTCCCCCCCCCCCCGTAAGACTATCGTCACTGTTGCCCCCTCCCCCATGCTACCGCATCAACCATGTACCTGCGCTGGTGCGATTCGTGTAAAACGAGAGCTGGGTTTACCGCACGGCGCATGCATGTATTTCAAACACGGGATTGCCGACTGCGAACGTGCGTGCTTGTGTTTTACGTTTATCGTCGCTACTGGTTGCCCATATGAGCGATGCTTCCTGGAGAGATTTATAACAGACGTCGCTATAATTCCAATCTGAAACCTGCGATACCCAATTCGGAAACGTCCTCTCAACGATTCGTCTGCTGGATAAGTTACATGATAATTGCACCAGGCTATCGATACGTGCAACGGAATTCTATTGAATCATGCTACATGTATATGACAGCGAAATTAGGTTACAACTATTTAAATACGGATTGTAAAGCGAGCATAGAAATACGCCGAGCATAACTTCCGCAAGTGTCGCCCGATTAACAAGAGTTCGACGATAAATAAACGTAGGATCCCGGCAGTGGCGGTTTAAGGGGAAGGCTGAGTGGGCTGAAGCCAGGGGCCCCCGATATTTAAGGGCCCCCAAATTAGTATTTCAAATCTGTAATTAACTGAATAAAATTTAACGAAATTTTGTTTAATGACTACATAAATAAATAGAACTTAGAAGATATCCTGAGCTTTCCAACGATGTATGACTTTAATAATATTGTGTGTGTGTGGATTGCAGCAATTCACTGTTCCCCTAGTCTAATAGTCTCGCAATACGCGTCGACATTTGAAATCCCTTCTTACCAACCAATGCGATAGCGGAAGTCCGTAATTTCGGTGAATTTCGGCCAAGCGGGGGTAATGTGAGAAAAGTGTATTCAATAGCAGTTTCTTGTTTGCTTACACTTTATCTTGATGAAAAGGCCCCGGTTTGAGCTACAGCCAGGGCCCCATGCAACCTTAAGCCGCCCCTGTATCCCGGCAAAAAAGTCACCGGTTGTGTCCAAAATATGTGTAGATACATTTAAGTCTCCGTAATCTCTTCATTTTAGCTGATAAAGCTTATTGGCCGAACTGCATATATTACGCGAATGAAGGTAGACATAATATTCATATGTGTTATCAATGCAAACACAGACTGAAATAAAAATCGAATACCTCTAAGTGACTCATTGGACCATTGATACGCGTTACGTACATGTATATGCTGCGATAACGCACCAGTTTCACGCGATATTGAGGCCCCTGTCTCAAATTAGTGGTGGTTCTAAAGTAATTCAAATTCATACGTTTTAAGAAATCTTGTTTTATATTCAGAGTATTGTAACGGATGTTAGCATCAATTAGCAGGGGCGTAGCCTGGCATTGGTATAGTGTGTATGCACCATTGAGATAGAGACCGCTGCTGCATTTTAATATATCTGTTGACGAGAAATAAGGTATATTTGCAGTTGTGAAAATATTCTTATCTTATTTGATCAATTAAATAGTAATGAAATACTTATTTATTTCAATATTCGAAGTGTTCACCCCATTACCCTTCATCCCCATTGGAACTACGTAGAACATCGTCAGACTTAATCCTTGTGTACACAATGTTGTACAACTTGGTAGCAGTTCCTATCGTGTATCAACCAGCTGCAGTCGTTACGATTGTACCCTTAGCGATGGCACTTAAATTCCGCATTACAACATGCACCCTTAGCGATGGTACTTAAATACCGCATTACAACATGTACCCTTAGGGATGGTACTTAAATACCGCATTACAACATGTACCCTTAGGGATGGCACTTAAATACCGCATTATAACATGTACCCTTAGGGATGGCACTTAAATACCGCATTACAACATGTACCCTTAGGGATGGCACTTAAATACCGCATTACAACATGTACCCTTAGGGATGGCACTTAAATACCGCATTACAACATGTACCCTTAGGGATGGCACTTAAATTCCACATTGCCTCTTCTCTCGCTCGCTCATGACGATGGATTCCATCATGGATGAGATATCGAGAGTGATTAATCTAATGTTGCAAAAACTTGTTTCGTAATCGAGTAAGCTAAATTTGCATACACTAAACCAGGATTGTCTGATAGATATATGTGACGTATCACTGTAAATTGAACGCTTCTCAGTTCGTTGTTGTTATTTCAAATGAACTATTAGAATCAGTGAAACTGGACTCGTTGGATAGCCCTAAGGTAGCTCAGAAAGACGATGTTGACAATTGTATTGTGTAAATGTTGCACAGTTGGGCATGCATTAACTTTTGATAGCGCCTAGCACCACACATGCATACTGACGTATTAAACTACATTTCTACGAGATATCTGCCATTTTTTAAAGCTTAGTTCCACTTGCGATTAATTGCAATCCCAGTCGCGTAGCCAGTGTGACATTTTAAGTATGCCGATAGAGGTACACATCACTGCTTGGTGAAGGTTGTGATAGGGGTGTCCCCTCCCTCCAAGTGGATCGTGGGATCCTCCCCCACCACTATTTCATTTCTAGATCGCAATTGGTAGAATGTGATATAGTTTCTGATGGTATAAACGAGTAATCGTATGTCCACTGTCAGGAGAGGTAATGGAGAATCAAGATCAAGTACATGTCTAAATCACCCCATCCCAGTTTGTATTGTATCTATGGCGTTTATTAATTTCAGAACATTTGTATTATCTTGGGCATACCGATTACCAGTAGCATAAACAATGACCTATGTAGTTGTGTTTCAATAAGAGGCTGTGCAAATAATGTGCACTCTCAATTAATCATAATATATATTTGTATTGTATGTTACACGGTGCTACTGATGTAAGTTTCGCCTCATAAGTTTATACCAGTAGCAATATATACCATATAAGGTAATCATGTGACGTCACATGGGTGACCGGGCACTTTACAAATATCAAATGCAGCAGATAAGTTAGCCTTACCGACGGATATGTAGTCCAGTGGTAACACGCTGGACTGGTAATCCAGGGATCGCAGGTTCGATTCCCCGTCTGACCCTAATAAAATTAAGTCTTTCAGATGGGACGTTAAACCGAGGTATTGTGTCGGTGCTGTACACCGTGCACGCAAAAGAACCAGAGGAGACTCTGGAATGGGTCTCTGTCTGTATCATTGCACTATCCTCCAACAATCTAAAATGACTAAGCTCTTCAGGAGGCGTCGCTCATATGGGCAACCGGTAGCGACGATAAATAAACGTAAAACACAATTTAGCCTGAGTTTCAGTCTGTCAATTGTTCACAACTAGGCTATACTTAATAGTATCAATAGCTCAAGTAATGGTATCGGTGTTAAACATATATTTATATGACCGACCAGGCAACAAATAATATCAACGCCTGTTCCCAGGCAACCGATAATTAGCAGAGTCATTGACATTCACCTAAATAGTGACTACATGAACGAAAACTAGAGTGGTGGAACCTATGCTCGGCGTATTCCTATGCTCGGCGTATTCCTATGCTCGGCGTATTTTCAATTTGCATCCGTATTTAAAATATTAATATAGTTCTAGGCTAATTTCGCTGACAGAGCTGAAGCATGGTTCAATAGCATTATGTTGAGTGTATCGGTAGGCTGATGCAACTGTCACGTGACTGGCCCAGCAAACAAATATAAACAAGCAAATCATTGGGAGAATATTTCCACCGAAACTGATACAGTGTATGATCAATTCAGGTAGCTAGGCCTATCTGAAATTAAAAAATCTACATCTAACCCGAAAAATAGTTTCTATACCATTTCTGATTAAGACCACTATTATATTATTATAAGTGTTTTTATTCAATGATGTACTATATCAAAATAAGATATTCAACACGTTATGGTGGATAAATAAAAAAATAACAAGTACGCCGTGCATAGGTGCCCTGAAGTCTTCAGTTCCCCATATAAACGGATGCCGACCGACACCGCTGCGATAGCTGTAATGAGCAGCAAGGTCAAGTGATGAAGATAAAAAACTGTCAACAATAGTGTTTTAAAAGTTGTTTTCACAACTTAGGAAATAATAATATACGACAAGTGCAATTTACATTTTATACTGGTCAGTATATGTGGGATTTACGTCGAGCATAGCTTCCACCACTCTACACTACTATACGATTTGAATTAATGAAGGTAAATTTACCAGTAGAAATAACATTTCAGCATGTTTGTGCTATGGATAGTTGCGGATCTCCGACGGAAATAGTCAAATGAGCATGTGCGGTTCATTTGGGTTTGTTCTGTTAACATCGCTAATTATCTTTGAGATGAAGATAGAATTATTATTCGTCGACTTTATGCTCACTGGGGACGTATCGATAAGTAGCTGCGTATATTTTGCATGCAGTCAGCTACGCGCCTGAATCCACATTATCGATAGCTGTACTGTCTTTCCTAATGGCGATGAATAAGGAATGAGGTCCGGGAGCGATTAAATTATCAATGTAAATAGTTTGCTTTAATCGACCGTACAGAATTTTCATTAATTTCACTAAAACGCCTTCCGGGCCTCACTATTACCTCCCTCGAATGCTCTTCACAAAACGTGCGCATGTGTGTGTCTGCTACATTCGTAACAGTGTAATTGAATAAGTCTCGTTGGTAAAGGAAGTGTGGAAAATCCCCAAGTTCTAACCAATTATGTCTAAAGTAAGTATCCAGTGTTTGTACAATTTTAAATGAATTACCGCGAGGTGTTTGACAACTGCAAATTTATTTAAGCTCGATTGTGAAACCAGTTCTACCAACTTTTATTAATCACTCTCGAGACCTCAGTTCGATCGCCACGAGGAGCCTTTGTGAAGCGAGCGCCCTACCACTGGGCTATCACGACTTCCACGGGACTTGCGAGGAGATATACGCATGATACGGATTTTAAAACTATCCCAAATCTAGGTATCGCAGGTTCGATCCTCCGTCTGACCGTAATAAAATTAAATCTTTCAGATGGGACTTTATGTATGTATGTATGTTCCTTTAGTGTCAAACCCCTCTCAGGGAATTAGACATGTTTTCCTGGGCAGGCTTAGCCGACCTAAGCGATTAACCAGTACTAAGCAATGTGTGTGAGGTGCCTTGCTCAATGACACTATGTATACGTGGCCTGACCGAGTATCGAACCCGGGACCATTCGATTCCAAATCCGACGCTCTACCACTGGACGCCACACTTTAAACCGAGGTATCTCGTAGGTGCTTTACACCTAGTCCTATATATACAAGACCTTTATAAGGATATTTCTTTCATAAATATATTGAAGGGAACACACAAATAAATATTAAATTTGCTATCCTACCTTAGTTTATTGCCTATCCTATCTGTATGACGGAAAACGACATGTATTTTTCACAGAAACAACACGGGTGCCGCCATTTCCTTGACCTATATTCTAGGAGAGGATTATTTTGCACATGTTTCGGTGACCCTCTTGACTTTTACCCAAAATACATTGTGCTAAAAGTTTTTTAACACTATATAATAAAAGTTTGTAACTCTAACTTAAGTAACTACGGCAATGAAATTAGCATTGTACAGGTCAAGTTTTTATTTTCAAAGGCTATTTCAAAACAGAATACCTGATGAACCATTAGAATTTATTTTTAAAACGTTATGTAATCTGTTTAATCAGTTTAATGAAGTGCATTAAATGCAAGAATGATCATGTAGCGTAATATTTCATGTTATAAAAGGGACTTAATGGAAGTTATTCATCTTGGAGGTACGGCCATGATTAATAGCTTCAGGGTTCCCTGTCGAGAATTTCTCTGCACCACTTTTGTTGCCAATTTGAAAAACTTGGAACCAACTAAGAGCCATATAAATGTAGTTCAGATAATTATTTGAAGCCGTGTATTTGATGAAAAACATGTGCCCCCAAAAAAAAGTTGTGCCAAATATTTTTGTCGATTCACAAAATTTGGCATCAGTATTTTTTCGGCAACCGGCGGCTGGCACCATTGGCAACCGGTGGCGGGAACCCTGGTACCATTGGCAACCGGCGGCAGGAACCCTGGTACCATTGGCAACCGGCGGCGGGAACCCTGGTACCATTGGCAACTGGCGGCGGGAACCCTCCCTGGTACCATTGGCAACTGGCGGCGGGAACCCTCCCTGGTACCATTGGCAACTGGCGGCGGGAATCCTCCCTGGTACCATTGGCAACCAGCAGCGGGAACCCTCCCTGGTACCATTGGCAACCGGCGGTGGGAACCCTGGTACCATTGGCAACCGGCGGTGGGAACACTGGTACCATTGGCAACCGGCGGTGGGAACCCTGGTACCATTGGCAACCGGTGGAGGGAACCCTGGTATCATTGGCAACCGGCGGCGGGAACACTGATACCATTGGCAACCGGCGGCGGTAACCTTGGTACCAACTCTCTTTTTATTCGTCATTACTATTGGGCAGGGGTGAGGGCTCCATATTAAAAAACCTAAGATAAAAAATGTCTAGGAAACACAATTATATACCAATGACTGATCTGAAAATGGACTAGGTGTGTTGGAAATGTGCAGTTATATAGTACCGTTAATCAGGTCAAGTAAATGTTTTGTTTCTCTTTTTAGGTATGGGGTGTAATTTTGGGGGTAAAATACTTATTGAAAGTACTTATATCATTTCAGCACTGAACTTTGAGGTAAAATACGTTCATCTGAAGTTCGGATTAATTTTTCTTTAAATACCGGACAGCCGAGTCGGTCTTGTAAGCATAAAACTTTTACCCGACCAATGGCAAATTTACCGTACTTTTACCCGACCAATGGCAAATTTACCGTACAGGTCGGGCGGCATTTCGCGAACTCTTGTAATTACAATTACACCGACTACAATCGTGTATGAGATGAGACAATTGTTTATTAGTGACTTATGTTTTTCACAATATTTACAACATATATTCAATATGTGAAATTTTAACACCCGGCCCAACAGGCCTATGTCACCTTATGTTATCAGTTTTAAATAGCGTGAATATGCATCATTGAACGTAGAGTATTATTTACATACTTATTACTGAGATAATTATACCTAAAGGTAATCGATTACAAATGACCAGAGATCATATAGGAATACTAGTAGTTTATGTAAATATACTAAGTAGATAATTATATGTTCTAAACCTTGCCTTTAAAATATGTATATATCACTGTGCATGTGCATTGTTGTATATATCACTGTGCATGTGCATTGTTGTATATATCACTGTGCATGTGCATTGTTGTATATATCACTGTGCATGTGCATTGTTGTATATATCACTGTGCATGTGCATTGTTGTATATATCACTGTGCATGTGTATTGTTGTATATATCACTGTGCATGTGCATTGTTGTATATATCACTGTGCATGTGCATTGTTGTATATATCACTGTGCATGTGCATTGTTGTATATATCACTGTGCATGTGCATTGTTGTATATATCACTGTGCATGTGTATTGTTGTATATATCACTGTGCATGTGCATTGTTGTATATATCACTGTGCATGTGCATTGTTGTATATATCACTGTGCATGTGTATTGTTGTATATATCACTGTGCATGTGTATTGTTGTATATATCACTGTGCATGTGTATTGTTGTATATATCACTGTGCATTGTTGTATATATCACTGTGCATTGTTGTATATATCACTGTGCATGTGCATTGTTGTATATATCACTGTGCATGTGCATTGTTGTATATATCACTGTGCATGTGTATTGTTGTATATATATCACTGTGCATGTGCATTGTTGTATATATATCACTGTGCATGTGCATTGTTGTATATATCACTGTGCATGTGCATTGTTGTATATATCACTGTGCATGTGTATTGTTGTATATATCACTGTGCATGTGTATTGTTGTATATATCACTGTGCATGTGTATTGTTGTATATATCACTGTGCATTGTTGTATATATCACTGTGCATTGTTGTATATATCACTGTGCATGTGCATTGTTGTATATATCACTGTGCATGTGCATTGTTGTATATATCACTGTGCATGTGTATTGTTGTATATATATCACTGTGCATGTGTATTGTTGTATATATATCACTGTGCATGTGTATTGTTGTATATATATCACTGTGCATGTGTATTGTTGTATATATATCACTGTGCATGTGTATTGTTGTATATATCACTGTGTATTGTTGTATATATCACTGTGCATGTGCATTGTTGTATATATCACTGTGCATGTGCATTGTTGTATATATCACTGTGCATGTGCATTGTTGTATATATCACTGTGCATGTGTATTGTTGTATATATCACTGTGCATGTGTATTGTTGTATATATATCACTGTGCATGTGTATTGTTGTATATATCACTGTGCATGTGTATTGTTGTATATATATCACTGTGCATGTGCATTGTTGTATATATCACTGTGCATGTGTATTGTTGTATATATCACTGTGCATGTGTATTGTTGTATATATATCACTGTGCATGTGTATTGTTGTATATATCACTGTGCATGTGTATTGTTGTATATATCACTGTGTATTGTTGTATATATATCACTGTGCATTGTTGTATATATCACTGTGCATGTGCATTGTTGTACATATCACTGTGCATGTGTATTGTTGTATATATATCACTGTGCATGTGTATTGTTGTATATATATCACTGTGCATGTGTATTGTTGTATATATATCACTGTGCATGTGCATTGTTGTATATATCACTGTGCATGTGTATTGTTGTATATATCACTGTGCATGTGTATTGTTGTATATATCACTGTGCATGTGTATTGTTGTATATATATCACTGTGCATGTGTATTGTTGTATATATATCACTGTGCATGTGCATTGTTGTATATATCACTGTGCATGTGTATTGTTGTATATATATCACTGTGCATGTGTATTGTTGTATATATCACTGTGTATTGTTGTATATATATCACTGTGCATTGTTGTATATATCACTGTGTATTGTTGTATATATATCACTGTGCATTGTTGTATATATCAATGTGCATGTGCATTGTTGTATATATATCACTGTGCATGTGCATTGTTGTATATATATCACTGTGTATTGTTGTATATATCACTGTGCATGTGTATTGTTGTATATATATCACTGTGCATATTGTTGTATATATCACTGTGCATGTGCATTGTTGTATATATCACTGTGCATGTGTATTGTTGTATATATATCACTGTGCATGTGCATTGTTGTATATATCACTGTGCATGTGTATTGTTGTATATATATCACTGTGCATGTGTATTGTTGTATATATCACTGTGCATGTGTTGTTGTATATATCACTGTGCATGTGTATTGTTGTATATATATCACTGTGCATGTGCATTGTTGTATATATCACTGTGCATGTGTATTGTTGTATATATATCACTGTGCATGTGTATTGTTGTATATATATCACTGTGCATGTGTATTGTTGTATATATCACTGTGCATGTGTATTGTTGTATATATCACTGTGCATGTGTATTGTTGTATATATATCACTGTGCATGTGTATTGTTGTATATATCACTGTGCATGTGTATTGTTGTATATATATCACTGTGCATGTGCATTGTTGTATATATCACTGTGCATGTGTATTGTTGTATATATCACTGTGCATGTGTATTGTTGTATATATATCACTGTGCATGTGTATTGTTGTATATATATCACTGTGCATGTGTATTGTTGTATATATATCACTGTGTATTGTTGTATATATATCACTGTGCATGTGCATTGTTGTATATATCACTGTGCATGTGTATTGTTGTATATATATCACTGTGCATGTGCATTGTTGTATATATATCACTGTGCATGTGTATTGTTGTATATATATCACTGTGCATGTGTATTGTTGTATATATATCACTGTGCATGTGCATTGTTGTATATATCACTGTGCATGTGTATTGTTGTATATATCACTGTGCATGTGTATTGTTGTATATATCACTGTGCATGTGCATTGTTGTATATATATCACTGTGTATTGTTGTATATATCACTGTGCATGTGTATTGTTGTATATATATCACTGTGCATGTGTATTGTTGTATATATATCACTGTGCATGTGTATTGTTGTATATATATCACTGTGCATGTGTATTGTTGTATATATATCACTGTGCATGTGTATTGTTGTATATATATCACTGTGCATGTGTATTGTTGTATATATATCACTGTGTATTGTTGTATATATCGCTGTGTATTGTTGTATATATATATCACTGTGTATTGTTGTATATATATCACTGTGTATTGTTGTATATATCACTGTATTGTTGTATATATATATCACTGTGTATTGTTGTATATATATCACTGTGTATTGTTGTATATATCACTGTGTATGGTGGTATATATATATCACTGTGTATTGTTGTATATATATCACTGTGTATTGTTGTATATATCGCTGTGCATGTGTATTGTTGTATATATATCACTGTGCATGTGTATTGTTGTATATATCACTGTGTATTGTTGTATATATATCACTGTGTATTGTTGTATATATATATCACTGTGTATTGTTGTATATATATCACTGTGCATGTGTATTGTTGTATATATCACTGTGTATTGTTGTATATATATATCACTGTGTATTGTTGTATATATCACTGTGCATGTGTATTGTTGTATATATATCACTGTGCATGTGTATTGTTGTATATATATCACTGTGTATTGTTGTATATATCACTGTGCATGTGTATTGTTGTATATATCACTGAAACCACAGGGATTCGGCACGTTTGGGGGTACTAGTATATATATTTAAGTACAGGGATTCTACTCTGTGGGATGTCAGATTTCGCATCGATCAGTAAAATGGCCCTATCTGAAACAATGTTATACAAATCTGTCCAAATACAACGCCTATCCGGAGTCTTTATATTGTTCTTCAAATAAAACACAACTTTAAGCTGCATGCATGTATACTTTGCAAACAATTGCCACATACATTGGCCATAGCAGGTTACATTTCCATACTAGGACACGGGTTCTGTCAGCAACAAAAAAAATCTTCGACTGGAGTTTTAACTGTGAATAACATTATCAATAAAATGTGTATACACTAACGTGTAGGTTTATTCGTCAATAATGTACGTCAAAAAGAGATTTCGTAGCATTTTCAATTTGTTTTGAAAATTTCTATAGCGGCGCAATTCGCGTTGAAACGAGCGTTCCGATTGGATTATTAGAATGTAACAAGATGTTTTTTATATAGGAAGAATAATCATAATCCAATCAGAACGCTCGTTTTGTTTTATTTGAAGAACAATATAAAGACTCGGGATAGGCGTTATATTCGGATAAATGTGTACAAAATTGTTTCAGATAGGGCCATTTTACTGATCGATGCGAAATCTGACATCCAACAGAGTAGAATCCCTGTACTTAAATATATATACTAGTACCCCCAAACGTGCCGAATCCCTGTGACTGAAACGGGATGAAAAAAAACAAACAGTTTCAGTATAGTATCACTGTGCATGTGTATTGTTGTACATGTAGATGAGAAGAGTTCTTTCTGGGAAGTCGTGATAGCGCAGTGGATGCGTGTTCGCTTCAGGTGCGAAAGGTCCGGAGTTTGAGCCCCGCTGGAGCCGTTATGAGTGTGCCCTTAGGCAAGGCATTTAAATTCCACATTGCCTCTTCTCTATCCTTAATGTGATGGGATTCCATCAGGAATGAGGTCTCGAGAGTGATTAATATAAGTTGAAAGAACTTGTTTCGCAATCGAGCTAAAAATAAATTTGTATAAACTAAGAGTTCTTTCTAAATCTCGGTGCATCCATCCCGTTTCAAATATCGTTAGAATTCTTCAATCAATACCTGTACATAGCATTTCAACTTTGCATTGCCGACGGTGAGCTCCGATATCTGCAGTCATCTCTTATACACATACAGGGATCATTCTAGAGGGCGAAATAGTCGCCCTAGGGACCCTGACTTCGCCCTCTGGCCCCATTTCTCCCTAAAAATTAATTTAAAAAAAAAAATTCAAACAAAATTTTGTCTAGTAAGATACACTGGCTCATTATAAAGACTCCTTCTATTCAAATGTTGTATTTAATGGTTGTACTGTGCATTTTAACCCTATTTTGCAGAAGTATATTAAAGAACACCCTTTAAGGAAGTGATCATGTGACATTTAGTAAAATAACATCATTTAAGGGCGCGATTGCGCGCTTTCTCACTTCTCCCAAAAATTCTGACCTAGAATGAACCCTGCACATAACGATGTCTCTTGTTCCATTACATGCATCGTAGTCAATATATGGATGTCTCTTGTTCCATTACATGCATCATAGTCAATATATGGATGTCTCTTGTTCCATTACATGCATCGTAGTCAATATATGGATGTCTCTTGTTCCATTACATGCATCGTAGTCAATATATGGATGTCTCTTGTTCCATTACATGCATCGTAGTCAATATATGGATGTCTCTTGTTCCATTACATGCATCGTAGTCAATATATGGATGTCTCTTGTTCCATTACATGCATCGTAGTCAATATATGGATGTCTCTTGTTCCTTTACATGCATCGTAGTCAATATATGAATGTCTCTTGTTCCATTACATGCATCATAGTCAATATATGGATGTCTCTTGTTGTACATGCATCGTAGTCAATATATGGATGTCTCTTGTTCCATTACATGCATCGTAGTCAATATATGGATGTCTCTTGTTCCATTACATGCATCGTAGTCAATATATGGATGTCTCTTGTTCCTTTACATGCATCGTAGTCAATATATGGATGTCTCTTGTTGTACATGCATCGTAGTCAATATATGGATGTCTCTTGTTCCATTACATGCATCGTAGTCAATGTATGGATGTCTCTTGTTCCTTTACATGCATCGTAGTCAATATATGGATGTCTCTTGTTCCATTACATGCATCGTAGTCAATATATGGATGTCTCTTGTTCCATTACATGCATCGTAGTCAATATATGGATGTCTCTTGTTCCTTTACATGCATCGTAGTCAATATATGGATGTCTCTTGTTCCATTACATGCATCGTAGTCAATATATGGATGTCTCTTGTTCCATTACATGCATCGTAGTCAATATATGGATGTCTCTTGTTCCTTTACATGCATCGTAGTCAATATATGGATGTCTCTTGTTCCATTACATGCATCGTAGTCAATATATGGATGTCTCTTGTTCCATTACATGCATCGTAGTCAATATATGGATGTCTCTTGTTCCATTACATGCATCGTGGTCAATATATGGATGTCTCTTGTTCCATTACATGCATCGTAGTCAATATATGGATGTCTCTTGTTCCATTACATGCATCGTAGTCAATATATGGATGTCTCTTGTTTTACATGCATCGTAGTCAATATATGGATGTCTCTTGTTCCTTTACATGCATCGTAGTCAATATATGGATGTCTCTTGTTCCATTACATGCATCGTAGTCAATATATGGATGTCTCTTGTTCCTTTACATGCATCGTAGTCAATATATGGATGTCTCTTGTTCCTTTACATGCATCGTAGTCAATATATGGATGTCTCTTGTTCCTTTACATGCATCGTAGTCAATATATGGATGTCTCTTGTTCCATTACATGCATCGTAGTCAATATATGGATGTCTCTTGTTCCATTACATGCATCGTAGTCAATATATGGATGTCTCTTGTTCCATTACATGCATCGTGGTCAATATATGGATGTCTCTTGTTCCATTACATGCATCGTAGTCAATATATGGATGTCTCTTGTTCCATTACATGCATCGTAGTCAATATATGGATGTCTCTTGTTCCTTTACATGCATCGTAGTCAATATATGGATGTCTCTTGTTCCTTTACATGCATCGTAGTCAATATATGGATGTCTCTTGTTCCATTACATGCATCGTAGTCAATATATGGATGTCTCTTGTTCCTTTACATGCATCGTAGTCAATATATGGATGTCTCTTGTTGTACATGCATCATAGTCAATATATGGATTTCTCTTGTTCCATTACATGCATCGTAGTCAATATATGGATGTCTCTTGTTCCTTTACATGCATCGTAGTCAATATATGGATGTCTCTTGTTCCATTACATGCATCGTAGTCAATATATGGATGTCTCTTGTTCCATTACATGCATCGTAGTCAATATATGGATGTCTCTTGTTCCTTTACATGCATCGTAGTCAATATATGGATGTCTCTTGTTCCATTACATGCATCGTAGTCAATATATGGATGTCTCTTGTTCCATTACATGCATCGTGGTCAATATATGGATGTCTCTTGTTCCATTACATGCATCGTGGTCAATATATGGATGTCTCTTGTTCCATTACATGCATCGTAGTCAATATATGGATGTCTCTTGTTCCATTACATGCATCGTAGTCAATATATGGATGTCTCTTGTTGTACATCCGCCCCAGCGGCTGGGGGCAAAAGAAATTCACTGCTGCCTGGCTGGTGTGCAGGTTGGGTAAAACTCCCACGAAACCAGCCGACCGCGTTCCACCAAAAACATATTCTAAAATTTAAATTCAAATACATATCCTAAAACTAAATAAAGTCTTGAAAAATAAATATACCACATAACTGAAATGTAAAACGCGTTAGAAAATATAAAAATATAACCATTAAAACTGAGAAATTAAATACAAAAAAAAAAAACTTTCTAAGTTATTAAACTTATGTTTAAAATATCGTAATACTATACTGTTAGGATTTCAAACACACGAACAATAAAACTAAACAAAAACAAATGAACAAAACAAACGACCAAAACAAACTAGGTTTAACAAAAATATAAATAAATGATTTTAAATAAATTAAATCTCTTTAGGTAAATAATTTTCCCTTCCCAAACCCTGCATGTATGTCTTTTCTCTCTATCCTTGCTATATCATATATTAACAATGCTCATTTGTTTACCATTTGTGCCTGTGGGTAGCGCACGGGACGAAGATTGTAACATTCATCTGTATTTAATACCATTTGTGTTGTGTACGTTTCACATTTTCTATTCTCGTATCACTATGCACAATTTATACAAAATTGGGAACAAATTTTATCCCACTGTTTGATTATTTGAAATATTTTTCACACGGAATATCCACGTAACATCTTCCAAATAGTTCAGTACTCCAATGTATCATCTAACCGTACTCCAATGTATCATCTAACTAGTAGTATGTTTAGGCCTTCACCTAGCTTACGAAACATTTTGAAACAAATCGATTAACCCCTTGTCTGTAGGGATACAATATAGATCATTTTACGTCTGTGATGGTTGGGGTGAAATCCCCTGATAAAACAGACGCCACCAGTTTGCCGTAGGTGGCGACCCGTAAACCGGAAATAGGGATTCTGGTAGTTGAGGGGGCTCAGGGATCTCCAGCTCCTAACACACTACTTCGACCCTGGCTTCGGATAGACGTGGCGTCTGGGTTGGGCCCGGGCCTAGACAATCGGCTAGTCGTGCCTTGCTCTGGAATCGAAAAACTTATCTGCCTATCTTTCTTACTATATATGTATCGTCAGATACAAACCGTGTGTTGACTACCTTTTTTCCTTTCTTAAAGTAGATTCTTATGAGCGGCGGCTTAACGGGTTAATCGATGGATAAATAGGGGATCTGTGTGACTGTCCAGTTACTGGCAGGATCACAGTTTCCTCTACTATCAGTAGAGTATGACAGAAGAGTAGCATTAACGCTAGAGGTAGGAATACCACCTCTAAACTGCGTTCCCTGGTAGGACTCCGAGGCGGGTGGTGCCCTCTTCTGTTGAACATCAAAACAATAACCATGGCTTCCCAAAATTCCCTAAAACGACCACGACCATCAGACGATTCAGAAATACCACTTAAAGCGTATCCAAAATTCTTCATTATTGAATCAGAAATGCATGAAAAAAAAATTGGCTCACTATCTCCATTTGTTATCGAAAAATCATTGGAAAGTTTAATTGGATCACCAAAATCTGTAAAAAAAACTAAGAAACCAAACGTTACTTGTTGAAACTAAATCCAGATCACAAACTGAAAATATTTTAAAAATAAAACAAATATACGACATTGATGTTACTATAACGGAACACAGATCTCTAAACAGTTCCAAAGGTATAATCAAAGATCACATTTTAAAAGGAGTCTCGAACGAAGATATTGTTAAAAATTTAACTCCACAAGGCGTCACTCAAGCTAAAAGATTCATGTACAAAAAAGACGGCCAATTTTTTGAAACTAATACAATTTTATTAACCTTCAACAACACAGTTATTCCACCAAATCTGAAAATCTTTTATAGAATTATAAATGTCGAATTATATATACCAAATCCACTTCGATGTTTCAACTGCCAACAATTTGGCCACCATGAAGACAACTGTAAAATTACAAAATACTCCATTTGTGAAAATTGTGGTATGGGTGAAAACGATCACCTTACCGCAAATTGCCCCAATCAATCAAAATGCGTAAACTGTAAAAAAGATCACATCTCAAAATCAAACAAATGCGAAACTTGGATAAAAGAAAAAGAAATCATGAAAATAAAGTGCTCACAAAATATCTCTTACTTCGAAGCAAGGAAAATTCAGGAAAATAAACCAGATATATCATACTCTAAAATAGTTCAATCAGCAATAAATAAGCCAATAATGAAAAATGCATACACTCAAACTGAAATTATTACGGAAATTATTACCGAAAAATCCGAAGCCAAAAACAGTTCCAATGACAAAACAAAAACTCACTTATCTTCTCAATCCTCATCCCAATCAACATCTCGTAAATCCCGATCAACATCTGTTATTAAATCAAACTCATCACAGAGTAAAACGAACCAACAAAAAAAACCAAATAAACCAAATGGACCTAGCAACCTGAAACAAAACTCAGATAGACCACCGAAGGGATCAGTGGATCCCATAAAACAATCGAATAAATTCTCTTCATTAGAACATGAAGACATGGAGCTGGTACCAGATCCACCTCCAAACACTAAATTGTAATCTTTTTATGTACCATTTTTTAATCTTCTCTCCGTAAATAATGGATAAGAATAATACAATAATACAATGGAACTGTCGGGGACTAAAAGCAAACTATAATGAGATTTTAATACTTATATCTCTGCTTTCACCAAATATCCTTTGTTTGCAAGAAACTTTCCTAAAATCGACTGACAATATATATTTTAAAGATTTTATCATGTTTAATTTTATAAATAATGATTGTCAAAAGGCATCTGGTGGATCATCCATTCTCATAAAAAAGACTGTTCCACATAGTAAAATAGACTTGACTACAAATTTACAGGCCATTGCTGCCAAGGTTACACTTTCAAAAACATTTACAATTTGTTCCATTTATATACCTCCAAACTCGCCATTAAAACAAAATGATTTAGAGAATCTTGTTGAACAATTACCTCACCCTTTTATGTTAGTTGGAGATTTCAATGGACATAGTAAACTATGGGGATGTACAAATATCAATAATAAAGGAAAAATAATAGAAGACTTTATAACTGAAAATGATCTTTGTCTATTAAATGATAACAAATCGACATACCTTCATCCTGCCACAGGACATTTTTCTGCTTTAGATTTATGTATATGTCATCCAAACATTTTCTTAGATTTTGAATGGTCCGTACATGATGACCTACATGGAAGTGACCACTTCCCAATCGTAATCACAGAAATAAACAAATCAAAAGATGAATTTTACCCACAATGGAATCTACAAAAAGCTAATTGGGAAAAATTCCAAATTGTATGCAGAGAACATTTGATATTGGAAAAGATTGGGAACGAGGATCAAATCACCTCGTTTTCGAATTCACTTTTAAAAATTTCAACGGAATGCATTCCGAAATCCTCTACATCTTCTAAAAGAATTAGACCATGGTTTAATGACGATTGTAAAAATGTTATAAATAAACGAAAGAATGCATTGCGTAAATTTAATAAAACTCCCACAAAAGCAAATCTCTTAAACACACAAATTACACGAGCAAAAGCTCGAAGAACTATAAAAAATGCAAAACGCACTTCATGGCAAAAATATGTATCTACTATAAACTCTTAATACATCAATGAAAAGGGTTTGGAATATGGTAGCAAAAATAAATGGCAAGAGGAAAAGCTCAAAAATTGTTCATCTAAATACATCTAATAATAGAACCCATTTAACAAAAAAAGACATATCCAATGTTTTAGGTGAAAACTTTCAAAACAACTTTTCAACATCAAACTATAATGAGAAGTTTCAGAAATTTAAAACTGAGAAAGAAAAAATTGATTTTCATTCTAGAAATGAAGAAAAATATAATCTACCATTCAATATGTCAGAACTCGAAACTGCTCTACAAAGAACAAAAGAAACGGCCACAGGTCCAGATCAAATCCATTATCAAATTATAAAACATTTACCAAATAATGCAATGATAACTCTTTTAGATATTTTTAATATGACGTGGGAAAGTGAGAACTTTCCCAAAGAATGGAGTGAAGCCATAATCATTCCTATTCCCAAACCAGGAAAAGATCATACAAATCCCACAAATTATCGTCCCATCGCACTAACTAGTTGTCTATGTAAAACCATGGAGAGAATGATTAACGATAGACTTGTTTGGTTCTTGGAATCAAACAGTTTGATTACGAGTTACCAAACGGGTTTTCGGAAAAATAAATGTACAACTGATCATCTAGTAAGACTAGAAACTTATATTCGTAATGCCTTCATCAAAAAAGAACAGTTGGTAGCAGTTTTTTTCGATTTAGAAAAGGCATATGATACCACATGGAAATATGGTATTCTCAAAGATTTACACGATTTTGGTCTGAAAGGCCACTTGCCAAATTTTATTGCCAATTTTTTATCAAATAGAAATTTTAAAGTAAGAATTGGCTCAACGCTCTCCGATACATACAAACAAGAGCAAGGGGTGCCTCAAGGTAGTATTTTATCCCCAACACTTTTTAATATTAAAATAAATAGCATTGTGAAATGTTTAAACGAAACAGATTGCTCCTTATATGTAGATGATTTTGTAATGTTCTACAAATCTAAAAATATGGAAACCATTGAACAAAAACTCCAACAATGTCTAAATAAACTTGAAGATTGGGCAAACAAAAATGGTTTCAAATTCTCTAAAATTAAAACTCAATGCGTACATTTCTGTCAATTGAGAGGATTACATCCAGATCCAAATTTAAAAATTTACGGTTCACAAATTCCTGTAGTAGAAGAAGTAAAATTCCTAGGACTTATATTTGACAAAAAATTAACATTCATACCTCATATAAATTATCTACGGACGAAATGTCTAAAAGCTCTAAATATTTGAAGGTGCTCTCCAATACAAATTGGGGAAGCGATTGTCCAGTTCTTATAAATCTATACAGATCACTTATCCGTTCCAAACTGGATTACGGATCCATTGTGTATGGATCGGCGAGAAAATCCTACTTGAAAAAGTTAGATACAATACATCATCAAGGTCTACGACTGGCTCTAGGAGCTTTTCGCACATCTCCCGTAGAAAGCTTATATGCTGAAACAAATGAACCCTCTTTATACATACGGAGAGAGAAACTCTCGTTACAATATACAACCAAACTAGTTGCAAATCCCAAAAATCCTGCATTCAATTGCGTTTTCGAGCCTAAAAACAAAATAGTTTACGGAAACTCTCCATCCGCCATAAAACCACTAGGTCTCCGTATTAAACCATTATTAGTAGAAGCAAAAATAGATACAACAATTATACAAGAAAACAAGTTGTTAAATAAAGAACCGTGGACTTTGACTACCCCAAACATTATTTTAGATCTTCATTTGTATGAGAATAAGAAAAGTGAAAATAGTCCAGATATTTTTAAAACAAAATTTTTAGAAATAAAATCTAAATATAAAGATTATATATCCATCTACACAGATGGCTCAAAAAGACTTGAAAAGGTTGCATGTGCAGCAGTTACCCATACTAAATCAAGTACTGTAAGATTACCTGATGACAGTTCAATTTTCTCTGCAGAAACACAAGCTATCGACCTAGCTCTTTCCATTATAACTGTTAACGAAAACGACAAATTTATTATATTTTCCGACTCTTTGTCGGTTTTAACATCTCTCAAACAACCAAACCATTCCAACCCCCTAATTCAACAAATCTTTAAAAGATACATATCTATTAGCTCCTCAAAAACTGTTGTTTTTTGTTGGATTCCCAGTCATATAAACATACGAGGAAATGATGAAGCTGATTTTCTAGCAAAGTCTGCTTTAGACTTGCCAATAACAACCTCTAAAATACCGCATACGGATTTAAAATCCAATATTAGGAAATATGTCGATAGTAAATGTCAAATAAATTGGGACAAACAAGTTGGAAATAAGTTACATGAAATTAAACCCATATTTTCAAGTACATATCGTACAAAACTAAACCGAAAAGAACAAGTTCGTTTGACTCGGTGTCGTATTGGACACACTTGGATTACACATTCTTATATATTAAATGCAGAAGAACAACCCATATGTATTCCTTGTGATGAGATATTCACAGTGAAGCACTTTTTGCTCCACTGTGCCGACCTCATCTTTACAAGGAATGCATACTTTAATACAAATAGTATACAAGAATTATTCGATTCAGTACTGCCAAGTACAATATTAGGTTTTTAAAAGAAACTCACCTTATAAATAGATTATAATGCAACTTATTGTGATTATCAAGTATATATATTATTTAAAATGTAACCTTTTAACATAGATCACGTTTTTTAAACAATTTTTATTTTTACAAATGTTTTCGACGCCACATGACCTTATTAGGTTGAGGCGTCGGTAAATAAGATATCTTTACATGCATCGTAGTCAATGTATGGATGTCTCTTGTTCCTTTACATGCATCGTAGTCAATATATGGATGTCTCTTGTTCCTTTACATGCATCGTAGTCAATATATGGATGTCTCTTGTTCCATTACATGCATCGTAGTCAATATATGGATGTCTCTTGTGCCATTACATGCATCGTAGTCAATATATGGATGTCTCTTGTTCCATTACATGCATCGTGGTCAATATATGGATGTCTCTTGTTCCATTACATGCATCGTAGTCAATATATGGATGTCTCTTGTTCCATTACATGCATCGTAGTCAATATATGGATGTCTCTTGTTGTACATGCATCGTGGTCAATATATGGATGTCTCTTGTTCCATTACATGCATCGTGGTCAATATATGGATGTCTCTTGTTCCTTTACATGCATCGTAGTCAATATATGAATGTCTCTTGTTCCATTACATGCATCGTAGTCAATATATGGATGTCTCTTGTTGTACATGCATCGTAGTCAATATATGGATGTCTCTTGTTCCTTTACATGCATCGTAGTCAATATATGGATGTCTCTTCTTCCATTACATGCATCGTAGTCAATATATGGATGTCTCTTGTTCCATTACATGCATCGTGGTCAATATATGGATGTCTCTTGTTGTACATGCATCGTGGTCAATATATGGATGTCTCTTGTTCCATTACATGCATCGTGGTCAATATATGGATGTCTCTTGTTCCTTTACATGCATCGTAGTCAATATATGAATGTCTCTTGTTCCATTACATGCATCGTAGTCAATATATGGATGTCTCTTGTTGTACATGCATCGTAGTCAATATATGGATGTCTCTTGTTCCTTTACATGCATCGTAGTCAATATATGGATGTCTCTTGTTCCATTACATGCATCGTAGTCAATATATGGATGTCTCTTCTTCCATTACATGCATCGTAGTCAATATATGGATGTCTCTTGTTGTACATGCATCATGGTCAATATATGGATTTCTCTTGTTCCATTACATGCATCGTGGTCAATATATGTATGTCTCTTGTTCCATTACATGCATCGTAGTCAATATATGGATGTCTCTTGTTCCATTACATGCATCGTAGTCAATATATGGATGTCTCTTGTTCCATTACATGCATCGTGGTCAATATATGGATGTCTCTTGTTGTACATGCATCGTAGTCAATATATGGATGTCTCTTGTTCCATTACATGCATCGTAGTCAATATATGGATGTCTCTTGTTCCATTACATGCATCGTAGTCAATATATGGATGACTCTTGTTCCATTACATGCATCGTAGTCAATATATGGATGTCTCTTGTTGTACATGCATCGTAGTCAATATATGGATGTCTCTTGTTCCATTACATGCATCGTAGTCAATATATGGATGTCTCTTGTTCCTTTACATGCATCGTAGTCAATATATGGATGTCTCTTGTTCCTTTACATGCATCGTAGTCAATATATGGATGTCTCTTGTTCCATTACATGCATCGTAGTCAATATATGGATGTCTCTTGTTGTACATGCATCGTAGTCAATATATGGATGTCTCTTGTTCCTTTACATGCATCGTAGTCCATATATGGATGTCTCTTGTTCCTTTACATGCATCTAGTCAATATATGGATGTCTCTTGTTGTACATGCATCGTAGTCAATATATGGATGTCTCTTGTTGTACATGCATCGTGGTCAATATATGGATGTCTCTTGTTCCATTACATGCATCGTGGTCAATATATGGATGTCTCTTGTTGTACATGCATCGTAGTCAATATATGGATGTCTCTTGTTGTACATGCATCGTAGTCAATATATGGATGTCTCTTGTTCCTTTACATGCATCGTAGTCAATATATGGATGTCTCTTGTTCCATTACATGCATCGTAGTCAATATATGGATGTCTCTTGTTCCATTACATGCATCGTAGTCAATATATGGATGTCTCTTGTTCCATTACATGCATCGTAGTCAATATATGGATGTCTCTTGTTCCTTTACATGCATCGTAGTCAATATATGGATGTCTCTTGTTGTACATGCATCGTAGTCAATATATGGATGTCTCTTGTTCCATTACATGCATCGTGGTCAATATATGGATGTCTCTTGTTCCATTACATGCATCGTGGTCAATATATGGATGTCTCTTGTTCCATTACATGCATCGTGGTCAATATATGGATGTCTCTTGTTCCATTACATGCATCGTAGTCAATATATGGATGTCTCTTGTTCCATTACATGCATCGTAGTCAATATATGGATGTCTCTTGTTCCATTACATGCATCGTAGTCAATATATGGATGTCTCTTGTTCCATTACATGCATCGTGGTCAATATATGGATGTCTCTTGTTCCATTACATGCATCGTGGTCAATATATGGATGTCTCTTGTTCCATTACATGCATCGTAGTCAATATATGGATGTCTCTTGTTCCATTACATGCATCGTAGTCAATATATGGATGTCTCTTGTTCCATTACATGCATCGTAGTCAATATATGGATGTCTCTTGTTCCATTTTTCAGGAATTTGAAGCAGCTGCAGAGTCTGTTAAAAAGATGACGAGTAAGCCAACTGATGTAGAATTGCTGGATCTGTATGCTCTCTACAAGCAGGCCGTGGTTGGTGATTGTAATACTGGTAGGTAGACTGAAGTAACGCTGGTAGGTAGACTGAAGTAACGCTGGATTTAAATGATTTACGCTGGATTGCGCGCTTTTTCACTTCTCCCAAAAATTCTGACCTAGAATGAACGCTGAATAATCATTAAACCTATCTCAAGATCATCCAACTTGAGCTAGCCTAGAAAAACATTGGCATTTCACTTCCACCCACCTTGTAATGTACATATTCGCCATTGCGTCTTCTCTGCCGACTTACCAAATTGCTCCATTTAAATCGTGCCAATCTCCAGTTCGCATAAATGTAAATGTTTGGGTATTCTTGGCATGCATGTAATAGAAATGCTACAATGTTTTTACAAATTTTTGAAACATTTTTTGTTCACCTGATAACAATGTCGGAAAGACCAGTTGAACAATTAACCGCACGGGACACCTGTTAACTATGTATGCACGTGCATCGGGGATGTCACGTTGGCGATGATTAACGGTACAAAACTAATCGTGAATCCTGATGATACAGCTTCATGCTAATACAGTCTAATTTCATTGAATTGTTTAACCCTTTGTGGACACCTGTCAGATAGGGACCTCTGTGTATGTTCTGGACACCTGTCAGATAGGGACCTCTGTGTATGTTCTGGACACCTGTCAGATAGGGACCTCTGTGTATATTCTGGACACCTGTTAGATAGGAACCTCTGTGTATTCTGGACCCCTGTCAGATAGGGACCTCTGTGTATATTCTGGACCCCTGTCAGATAGGGACCTCTGTGTATATTCTGGACCACATTCAGATAAGGACCTGTATAGCTTTACATTTTATCAGAAATCTGATGATTCTATTTTGTGTTTACCGATTACATTTAAATGCCTACTATACTAATTATGTTTCAACAACACCCTTTTAGCTTTATATTTTTGGAAAGGTAATAAATTAAAAACAACTTCCTCCGGACCATCAAACTAATCTACAACAACTTCCTCCGGACCATCAAACTAATCTACAACAACTTCCTCCGGACCATCAAACTAATATACAACAACTTCCTCCGGACCATCAAACTAATCTACAACAACTTCCTCCGGACCATCAAACTAATCTACAACAACTTCCTCCGGACCATCAAACTAATCTACAACAACTTCCTCCGGACCATCAACTAATCTACAACAACTTCCTCCGGACCATCAAACTAATCTACAACAACTTCCTCCGGACCATCAACTAATCTACAACAACTTCCTCCGGACCATCAACTAATCTACAACAACTTCCTCCGGACCATCAAACTAATCTCAAACAACTTCCTCCGGACCATCAAACTAATCTACAACAACTTCCTCCGGACCATCAAACTAATCTACAACAACTTCCTCCGGACCATCAAACTAATCTACAACAACTTCCTCCGGACCATCAAACTAATCTACAACAACTTCCTCCGGACCATCAAACTAATCTACAACAACTTCCTCCGGACCATCAAACTAATCTACAACAACTTCCTCCGGACCGTCAAACTAATCTACAACAACTTCCTCCGGACCGTCCAACTAATCTACAACAACTTCCTCCGGACCGTCCAACTAATCTACAACAACTTCCTCCGGACCGTCCAACTAATCTACAACAACTTCCTCCGGACCGTCCAACTAATCTACAACAACTTCCTCCGGACCGTCCAACTAATCTACAACAACTTCCTCCGGACCGTCAAACTAATCTACAACAACTTCCTCCGGACCGTCCAACTAATCTACAACAACTTCCTCCGGACCGTCCAACTAATCTACCTAATCTACAACAACTTCCTCCGGACCATCCAACTAATCTACAACAACTTCCTCCGGACCATCCAACTAATCTACTACAACAACTTCCTCCGGACCATCCAACTAATCTACTACAACAACTTCCTCCGGACCATCCAACTAATCTACTACAACAACTTCCTCCGGACCATCAAACTAATCTACTACAACAACTTCCTCCGGACCATCAAACTAATCTACAACAACTTCCTCCGGACCATCAAACTAATCTACAACAACTTCCTCCGGACCATCAAACTAATCTACAACAACTTCCTCCGGACCGTCCAACTAATCTACAACAACTTCCTCCGGACCGTCCAACTAATCTACAACAACTTCCTCCGGACCGTCCAACTAATCTACAACAACTTCCTCCGGACCGTCAAACTAATCTACAACAACTTCCTCCGGACCGTCCAACTAATCTACAACAACTTCCTCCGGACCGTCCAACTAATCTACAACAACTTCCTCCGGACCGTCCAACTAATCTACAAC
>CM026403.1:17570291-17593285 GCA_014843695.1 Archivesica marissinica | reverse complement strand
AACAACTTCCTCCGGACCGTCAAACTAATCTACAACAACTTCCTCCGGACCATCAAACTAATCTACAACAACCTCCTCCGGACCATCCAACTAATCTACAACAACTTCCTCCGGACCATCCAACTAATCTACCTAATCTACAACAACTTCCTCCGGACCATCCAACTAATCTACAACAACTTCCTCCGGACCATCCAACTAATCTACTACAACAACTTCCTCCGGACCGTCAAACTAATCTACAACAACTTCCTCCGGACCGTCAAACTAATCTACTACAACAATTCCTCCGGACCGTCAAACTAATCTACAACAACTTCCTCCGGACCGTCAACTAATCTACAACAACTTCCTCCGGACCGTCCAACTAATCTACAACAACTTCCTCCGGACCGTCGAACTAATCTACAACAACTTCCTCCGGACCGTCCAACTAATCTACAACAACTTCCTCCGGACCGTCAAACTAATCTACAACAACTTCCTCCGGACCGTCAAACTAATCTACAACAACTTCCTCCGGACCGTCAAACTAATCTACAACAACTTCCTCCGGACCGTCAAACTAATCTACTACAACAACTTCCTCCGGACCGTCAAACTAATCTACTACAACAACTTCCTCCGGACCGTCAAACTAATCTACTACAACAACTTCCTCCGGACCGTCAAACTAATCTACTACAACAACTTCCTCCGGACCGTCCAACTAATCTACAACAACTTCCTCCGGACCGTCCAACTAATCTACAACAACTTCCTCCGGACCGTCCAACTAATCTACAACAACTTCCTCCGGACCGTCAAACTAATCTACAACAACTTCCTCCGGACCGTCAAACTAATCTACAACAACTTCCTCCGGACCGTCAAACTAATCTACTACAACAACTTCCTCCGGACCGTCAAACTAATCTACTACAACAACTTCCTCCGGACCGTCCAACTAATCTACAACAACTCGTACATATTTGTATTGTTGTTTATATTGCTCATTTATCTCTACTACAAAAAAACCTGTTATCTTCAGACCGACCAGGTATGCTAGACTTTAAAGGGAAGGCTAAATGGGACTCGTGGAACTCTAGAAAAGGTTTGAATTTGTACTATTTAATTTATGTTTAGTACCATTTAAGGTTTATAACATTTAAGCTGGACCTTCAAAATGAAGTTTAATGTGCGCAAGCCGCAAGGGACTAGTTTTACGTACGCTAGGGAGGAGTTTCGCATGCACAATAGAGTTTTCACGTGCGCTAACAAGTCTAGCGTGCGCATGGGAGTTGTCTAGCATGAGAAAGGGAGTGGTCTCGTGTGAGCACGGGGGGGCATTTCACATGCAAAAAGGATAAGAGGTGCTCCGTGTTACATCATTTCAGAGCGCTGTGTGTTACATCATTTCAGAGTGCTGTGTGTTACATCATTTTGGAGTGCTGTGTGTTACATCATTTTGGAGTGCTCTGTGTTACATCATTTCAGAGTGCTGTGTGTTACATCATTTTGGAGTGCTCTGTGTTACATCATTTCGGAGTTACATCATTTCAGAGTGCTGTGTGTTACATCATTTCAGAGTGCTGTGTGTTACATCATTTTGGAGTGCTCTGTGTTACATCATTTCGGAGTTACATCATTTCAGAGTGCTGTGTGTTACATCATTTCGGAGTTACATCATTTCAGAGTGCTGTGTGTTACATCATTTCGGAGTGCTGTGTGTTACATCATTTCGGAGTGCTCTGTGTTACATCATTTCGGAGTTACATCATTTCGGAGCGCTGTGTGTTACATCATTTCAGAGTGCTGTGTGTTACATCATTTCGGAGTGCTGTGTGCTCTGTGTTACATCATTTCGGAGTACTCTGCGTTTTCTCCCACATGAATTACTCCGGCTTTCCTCCCACATGAATTACTCCGGCTTTCCTCCCGCATGAATTACTCCGGGTTTCCTCCCACATGAATTACTCCGGCTTTCCTCCCACATGAATTACTACGGCTGTCCTCCCACATGAATTACTCCGGCTTTCCTGCCACATGAATTACTCCGGCTTTCCTCCCACATGAATTACTCTGGCTTTCCTCCCACATGAATTACTCCGGCTTTCCTCCCACATGAATTACTCCGGCTTTCCTCCCACATGAATTACTCCGGCTTTCCTCCCACATGAATTACTCCGGCTTTCCTCCCACATGAATTACTCTGGCTTTCCTCCCACATGAATTACTCCAGGTTTCCTCCCGCATGAATTACTCCGGCTTTCCTCCCACATGAATTACTCAGGCTTTCCTCCCACATGAATTACTCCGGGTTTCCTCCCGCATGAATTAACATGAATTACTCCGGCTTTCCTCCCGCACGAATTACTCAGGGTTTCCTCCCGCATGAATTACTCCGGCTTTCCTCCTGCATGAATTACTGGTTTCACATGAATTACTCTGGCTTTCCTCCCCATGAATTACTCCGCTTTCCCCCATTACCTGGCTTCTCCCATGATTTGGTTACATGAATTACTCGGCTTTCCTCCATGATTACTCGGCTTCTCCCCATGAATTACTCGCTTTCCTCCCACTGATTACTCCGCTTTCTCCCCAGATTACTCCTTCTCCCCATGAATTACTCTGGCTTTCCTCCCACATGAATTACTCGGGCTTTCATCCCACATGAATTACTCCGGCTTTCCTCCCACATGAATTACTCCGGCTTTCCTCCCACATGAATTACTCCGGCTTTCCTCCCGCATGAATTACTCCAGCTTTCCTCCCGCATGAATTACTCCAGCTTTCCTCCCGCATGAGTTACTCCGGCTTTCCTCCCGCATGAATGACACTGATTGATATACATGTAAGTTGTTATGAAATAGTTTTGCAGAACTTTTGACAAATGTTTTTGCTCTGCAGGTTTGGAGAAGTCTGCAGCTGAACAAAGCTATATCGATATGGCGAGTGGTCTAGTGGAACAATACAAATAAATGTAAGTTACCCGTATCTTGTTGAGCTTTTTCAATTTGTTTGCTCTTTTTTGGAATTGTTCGCACAATTGTAATAATTTATGAATCTTGCATGAAAAAGTTGTAATATACTGGACAAAAAAAGTTCAGCAACAAAAGCTGTTATGTTGTAACTTTTTCATTACTAACCGCACGGACAACATTCCTATATCAAATGATTGAATGCAGAATGAAAATCATAACATTTTGAATATTGATTGTTCAGTCACCATGGGTACCTTTGTCAAAAGTTGTAAAATTGCATTGCTTTTACCAATACCGTTAATCACACATACTGTTTCATTAAAGCGCTAGAAAAGGGTAAACGTATGAAGAAAATAATAATGACTTGGGCTTGTTCGACGGATTATGTTGTATAAACAAAAGTTATATACATATACGACGTTTATATACGTTTTTTGTTGATATAGCAAAATATATAAATACGGTCAACATTCATGCACAATACAATGCATGTATCCTGAATAACCTGCATGTATCCTGAATAACCTGCATGTATCCTGAATAACCTAACATTTTATGGTACAGATTTAGAATAGGCTCCAATAATAAACGTCAGTTCAGGAGCGTGGCTCGCCGTTATATGAAATCCTACATGTACTTCACTTGTGAGAGTTTGTACAGTTCCGGAGCGTGGCTCGCCGTTATATGAAATCCTACATGTACTTCACTTGTGAGAGTTTGTACAGTTCCGGAGCGTGGCTCGCCGTTATATGAAATCCTACATGTACTTCACTTGTGAGAGTTTGTACAGTTCCGGAGCGTGGCTCGCCGTTATATGAAATCCTACATGTACTTCACTTGTGAGAGTTTGTACAGTTCAGGAGCGTGGCTCGCCGTTATATGAAATCCTACATGTACTTCACTTGTGAGAGTTTGTACAGTTCAGGAGCGTGGCTCGCCGTTATATGAAATCCTACATGTACTTCACTTGTGGGAGTTTGTAGACCGTACTAATGTTGTTTATTGATTGAAAGTTAGTGTTCAAATTATTTCGTAATAATTTATAGTAGCAATGTTTTTAATACTTCAAAATGCATCGTTTGGCCCTTTGTCATGTAATGGCCCTTTTGTATGGAAGTCGTGATAGCGCAGTGGATGCGCGTTCGCTTCAGGTGCGAAAGGTCCGAAGTTTGAACCCCGTTATGATTGTGTCCTTGGGCAAGGCATTTAATTTCCACGTTGCCTCTTCTCTCTCCTTCGTGGCGATGGATTCCATCAGGAATGAGGTCTCGAGAGTGATTAATTTAAGTTGTATGAACTGTTTCGCAATAGAGCTAAAATAAATTTATATAAACTATAATGGCCTTTAACAGCATAAAATGACTGAACTTTTCTCACCGTCACTTTGGATATTGAAACTTATTTTTTCGATTTGTTTTTTGGCATTTTGGCAACGTCTTCAATCTCTTGTGTTTACATGAACTCTTTTTTTCTTACATTTCAGAGTATATTTTCCATATTGTTTTAGACGACCAAATTGCAGCTAGTGATTCCTCGGAACTAATCTATCCATGACTTGTAATTGTACTATGTTTACTACTAGTACATGTACGTGTTGCTAGTGTTACGTGTAACGGCCATACTATGTGACGATGGACCATTAACGTACCTTTCATTTCTTCATCGGATTCCAGTACGACATCCCAGGGCCCAATTTGAATTATTAGCAGCTGTTTTAAAGATTCGAACCACTTTGCACTGAACTGGAAATCACAACGGCCCGACACACTGGAGAACTGTCGGGTTGTATATAAAGATATTTTTTTACCAATAACTGGAATAAAATACGGTTTTAACTCTTTCAACACCAAGTAACCGACATGGACTGGTCCATGATATTCTTAGACTAAGAAAATTACATTCGGACCAGTTCATTTATCAAGATGGGTAATTTTGTCTAAAATTAGTAATACTACTTGCAAAAAGTGCAGATCCTGATGAGACGGCTCGTCACGAGCCGGCTCATCTGGATCTACACTTTTTGTAAGCCTATAAATAGAGGTCTGTGGTGTTGAAAGGGTTAACAACTGTTGTGTTTACTTTGGAAACATCCACCTTGTTAGTATTATTACAATGAAGTCAGTTTTGTATGAAAACCCAAGTAATACAGTGGTACATGTACTTATTGGTGTATACTGGTATGTGTATTTCTCATTTCAGTTATGAAATCTGAAACTTTTCTGAATTGGAAAATGAATGCATTCACAATTGTAGCATAAATTATCGACGTTACACTGTACCGTACTATATTCCATGTTACACTGTACCGTACTATATTCCATGTTAGACGTTACACTGTACCGTACTATATTCCATGTTAGACGTTACACTGTACCGTACTATATTCCATGTTAGACGTTACACTGTACCGTACTATATTCCATGTTAGACGTTACACTGTACCGTACTATATTCCATGTTAGACGTTACACTGTACCGTACTATATTCCATGTTGCACGTTACACTGTACCATACTATATTCCATGTTAGACGTTACACTTTACCGTACTATATTCCATGTTGCACGTTACACTGTACCGTACTATATTCCATGTTGCAAGTTACACTGTACCATACTATATTCCATGTTAGACGTTGCACTGTACCGTACTATATTCCATGTTAGACGTTACACTGTACCGTACTATATTCCACGTTACACTGTACCGTACTATATTCCATGTTACACTGTACCATACTATATTCCATGTTGACGTTACACTGTACCGTACTATATTCCATGTTAGACGTTGCACTGTACCGTACTATATTCCATGTTAGACGTTACACTGTACCGTACTATATTCCATGTTAGACGTTACACTGTACCGTACTATATTCCATGTTAGATGTTACACTGTAGTACCGTACTATATTCCATGTTAGACGTTACACTGTACCGTACTATATTCCATGTTAGACGTTACACTGTACCGTACTATATTCCATGTTAGACGTTACACTGTACCGTACTATATTCCATGTTAGACGTTGCACTGTACCGTACTATATTCCATGTTAGACGTTACACTGTACCGTACTATATTCCATGTTAGACGTTGCACTGTACCGTACTATATTCCATGTTAGACGTTACACTGTACCGTACTATATTCCACGTTACACTGTACTGTACTATATTCCATGTTGCACTGTACCGTACTATATTCCATGTTAGACGTTACACTGTACCGTACTATATTCCACGTTACACTGTACCGTACTATATTCCATGTTACACTGTACCGTACTATATTCCATTCTTAGACGTTACACTGTACCGTACTATATTCCATGTTACACTGTACCGTACTATATTCCATGTTAGACGTTACACTGTACCGTACTATATTCCATTCTTAGACGTTACACTGTACCGTACTATATTCCATTCTTAGACGTTGCACTGTACCGTACTATATTCCATTCTTAGACGTTATATTCGATGTTAGACAAATACATAGATGTACTGTTTCGATGTTTCTCAATACAACATATTACTCCCACCTCGTAGTCCACCTCCGTGGTCGAGTGGTTACGGTCGCTGACTTGTATACCACTGTAACCTATCATCACTGATGGTCACGGGTTCGAGCCCCGCTCAGGCCGTGTCTCATTTATATGAAAAAGTTGGCAGTTTCTTACGGAGGTTGGTGCACACAAGTACTGGTTAACCGCTGGAGCCTGCCCAGGAAAGGTGTTGTTAGGTAAACTGCCCACCGGCGATATAGCCCAAAATGGTGCTGATGCAGGCGTAAAACCCGAATTATAATAATAATACTCCCACCTCGTACCTTTTTGCCCGTCACATTGTATATCTATAATCACAAGGAAATAATTGTGTTCAAACATTACCAAGCCATACAAATGCAATATATCAATGCCATGCTGAACTGTTAAGCACACGTGTCTTATGGTGTCTAATTTGTTGATGATTTTTTGTTAATGTGTCATTGTCTGTTTTCTAGTAATGTCGAAAAGTCCATGCATTTTGAAACCAAAGCCTTCCGAATTAAGAATCTAAAGCCTTCAGAATTTAGAAAACTTTGGAATATAGAGACCTTGCAGAGACAACTACATAGAATGGTTATGACCAGTAATTAAGGTGAATATGTATTTGCAGCAACGCCAGAGCGATTCGGTTTTATATTAGACGATCCTGCATTCTTTCAAAAAGACAAATAAAAGTTGCCTCGTCGAATACTTTCAGCTTCCAATATCTTCATATAATCATGGCACAAAATCATTAAATGATCATGAAAAATGGGATTCGTTCTTTCACATTCATAAAATTATTCATGAAAATATAATTGTAAGTTAACCCATTCAACACCAAGTAACTCACATGGACTGGTCCATGATATTCATAAACCAATAAATGAATCGGAAAATCACGTTTGGACAAGTTCATTTATCAAAATGGGTAATTATGTCTAAAAATAGTCCTATCACTGGCAAAAAGTGCAGATCCCTGATGAGACGGCTCTTCACGAGCCGGCTCATCTGGATCTACACATTTTGTAAGCCTATTTAGAGGTCTGTGGTGTTGAAAGGGTTAATGCGATACTGGACTATATCCTGCTTGCGTGGCAAACTCGTTTTACGGACATGGATTGTGCATGCGTTATTCCATATTTATCCATCTTTATATGGCAATTATTTACATTTATACAAATTTAAGCTCGATATAGTTAACAATTTATTTGTATTGTTTGCTATTTTCCTTTTGTTCATGACTGCAACAAGAAAAATAAATTCTTTTATACAATGTTTGTACTATGCTCTATTTTCCTTCAGTCTCGTGAAGTTTAGTATATACAATGTAGTACAGCAGGCCCCCGAGGTTATAAAACATTTCTCAGATCTCGAGCTCAAATGATCTGATTGGATGATTCAGAGTGTTACTGTCAGCTGAACCAATCGGACGCTAGAGACCCGAGTTTTGGGATTGGAGAAAAGTTTTATAACCTTTGGGCCAGGTCTCATTCTAATTCATGGTCTAAGTAGTCGCACTATGGAGCCCACTTCTTGCAGAGACCTAACCTTTATTATGCTGGGGAGTATTTACCAATATTCCTTGTTCTATTCTCCCGACACGTCACAAATGATTCCTTGTTCTATTCTCCCGACACGTCACAAATGATTCCTTGTTCTATTCTCCCGACACGTCGCAAATGATTCCTTGTTCTATTCTCCCGACACGTCACAAATGATTCCTTGTTCTATTCTCCCGACGCTTCACAAATGATTCCTTGTTCTATTCTCCCGACGCGTCACAAATGATTCCTTGTTCTATTCTCCCGACGCGTCACAAATGATTCCTTGTTCTATTCTCCCGACGCGTCACAAATGATTCCTTGTTCTATTCTCCCGACACGTTACAAATGATTCCTTGTTCTATTCTCCCGACGCATCACAAATGATTCCTTGTTCTATTCTCCCGACACATTACAAATGATTCCTTGTTCTATTCTCCCGACGCATCACAAATGATTCCTTGTTCTATTCTCCCGACGCATCACAAATGATTCCTTGTTCTATTCTCCCGACACATTACAAATGATTCCTTGTTCTATTCTCCCGACACGTACGTCACAAATGATTCCTTGCTCTATTCTCCAGACGCGTCGCAAATGATTCATTGTTCTATTCTCCCGACGCATCGCAAATGAATAAAACATGGACACAGTAAGAGTTCAACTATATTTTAATCTTAAAATATATTGGGTGGATATACAAAAATATAAAATATATGCTTCAGTAATAATGAACGAGTGACGAGACATATAAACATGCAGGCTCTTAACATGCATACATCTTTTAAATATGCATGCCCGGTTTCACCACGAATTAGTACTTCCAGTATATAAAAAGTTGGGCAATTTCTTCTCATTGTAAGGCAAAGCTATGTGAACATGTCGTAAGATGTTAACAGTTTGTAGAAAGCATTTCCAAGAGGGTAATTAATGTTTCTATGAGGGAGGTCGGTCCATGGGGGTGCAAGGTGTTTTAATGGGGTCGAGTTGCATGATGTTTCTATTCATGAGGGAGGTGTTTCTACGAGGCACGTCGTTAAGGGAGGGTGAGGAGGTCGGTCCATGGTATTTCATGTTTCTACGAGGCATGTCGTAGAGGGGGAGGTCGGTCCATGGTATTTCATGTTTCTACGAGGCATGTCATAGAGGGTGAGGAGGTCGGTCCAGGGTATTTCATGTTTCCTACGAGGCATGTTGTAGAGGGTGAGGAGGTCGGTCCAGGGTATTTCATGTTTCTACGAGGCATGTAGTAGAGGGTGAGGTCGGTCCATGGTATTTCATGTTTCTACGAGGCATGTCGTAGAGGGTGAGGAGGTCGGTCCAGGGTATTTCATGTTTCTACGAGGCATGTCGTAGAGGGTGAGGAGGTCGGTCCAGGGTATTTCATGTTTCTACGAGGCATGTAGTAGAGGGTGAGGAGGTCGGTCATGGTATTTCATGTTTCTACGAGGCACAATGAGAGACGTCCACTTTCTCCTATAATTACTAAATCTCTACAGTATGTACAATGCATTCTTATCAGATTCTGTAAAATTGACATGATTTTCATCAAATCACATTGGGTTACAATTATCAAATCTAGATTGTTAAGAACATAATAAAATTAGATATCAGCAGATCTGGTAATACCATCATGCATTGCTATCTAGCCAGGCTACAATCCCGGCTTCACAGACCAGGGACCAGCTTCACAGATTGGATCACATACATACACATACCCCACATACATACATACACATATCCCACATACATACACATACCCCACATACATACATACACATATCCCCACATACATACATACACCCCACATACATACATACACATATCCCCACATACATACATACATACACATATCCCCACATACATACATCCACATACATATATACACATACCCCACATACATACATCCATACACCCCACATACATACATCCACATACATACATACACATATCCCCACATACATACATACATACATACATACATACATACATACATACACATATCCCCACATACATACATACATACACATATCCCCACATACATACATACATACATCCACATACATATATACACATACCCCACATACATACATCCATACACCCCACATACATACATCCACATACATACATACACATATCCCCACATACACCCCATACATACATACATACATACATACACATACACCACATACATACATACACCCCACATACATACACATACCCCACATACATACATCCACATACCCCACATACATTGACATCATTAATACAAACACATACACTGATATCATTAATACAAACACATACACTGATATCATTAATACATACACTGATATCATTAATACACACTTTACCAGTAACCTGCCAATCAAGACTACTAAAGTCGCATTTGCATAGTAGAGCTAAAACACTTGGCTGAATAGCAAACAATATAGATCCTGATCAGATGGGACGTTATGGCGGGGCTGATCTGGATCTATGTTCTTTGCACATTCCGTTGATTTATTCGGCAGGTTGAGGGTTAATAGAGATCAGAATAACATAGTGAAAACAATCGTTGAAACATTCCCAGTAATCTCTATATACGTGCGGTAGATTCTGCTGGACATATGGTTATACAGTAGCATCTACAAATGAGAAACTATGGACGAAAGGGGTTAACAATAACTTAAATTGTATCGCACTATTTGCTAGGAAAACATACTGATATGTGTTGTTATTGCTGAAACAAGATGCAAGATGCTACGTTGTTATTGCTGAAACAAGATGCAAGATGCTACCTTGAGTAACGATCAAACACCGGATGATGAAAGGAAAACACTAAGTTTATCAAAATGATAAAGGCACAACCTCGCTCCCTCACAAATTGCACGAACCAAATGAACAAGGACAAAACATATATATATAGTAAAATGTATGTCTGTATAAATACGAACAGTCTAAGATCAACTTAGACAATTTGATGGTTATTATTCCATTTGACAGGTGAGGTTAAATAAACTTATTAAATAGTTAACAGGCTTTCTCGTAGATCCCTGATCTATGTTTAACTGTGCAGCTCCAGGTTCCAAAACTTTACAAACCTCAAGCTTAGTCGAGGACAAATTTCAAACTTGCCCAATCATTTCAATGGTACAACATATACAATACAGAATCACAACTCTACATTTACAGATGAAGTTTCAGTCCCACTGGAGCCGTTACGATTTTGCCCTTAGACAAGGCATTTAAATTCCACATTGCCTCTTCCCTCTCCTTCGTGACGATGGATTCCCAATCAGGAATGAGGTCTCGAGAATGATTAATATAAGTTGCAAGAACTTGTTTCGCAATCGAGCTAAAATAAATTTGTACAAACTAATGGAATAACAAGGTAGGAAAGTTTCATTTCATGTTGACATCACATCAAACATAAGAGGTCTCAGCTTACACATCTAACTGTAGCAAAACAGTCTTCTGTTTTGATTTGTCACCCAAAACCTCGATAAATACTGCTTACAAATACTGTTCACAAACGCTGCTTGCAAAAGTGCTAAATTGCAGAAAATAAGCTACTAGTAATATTACACCACTATACATTTATTTTGAGCGTCATTAATTCTGCCGATATCATGAATTGTGGAAAGTAGATTGCATCTCTCTGCCCCTCATGTTGTACACATGTACCTGAGAGAATAAAAGTATATGTCTGTCTGTCTGTCTGTTAGCTTTACTGTATTCATTTGATCTTATTATTATTAAAGCGACATTACATCGCAAAATGCAAAGACATGCATTTTTATTCTATAAATAGAATTGCTACAAAGTGAAAGTAGGATTTCACGTTTGTTTATGATTGGAGTCTAAACACTTGATACTGTAGCTTATAGAGATAATTAAATTATGAAATTGGTCTAAACATAAATCTGTATGTGAGATATGATGGTAAATCTATAAACAAATGTTGCTATACAGGATACAAGCGTAGTATTGCGCATGTATGTTGACCCTATTTACATTATTTTGTCATGTCAACAAACGTCGTATACGACACGTTTCTTTATGGTTGCAATACTCAAATTCTCTTGTAAATAAATTATACGGTTACCATATAACAGGAAATTACATTCTGTAGAAATGTTCCTTTTTCACCAATGTAGTGTCGCTTTAACTATATCTCGAAGGAATACATCGAGGTAACAGTTTTGGATGATATGCAATCTGTGAAAGCTTTTGTTTTGAAGTACTGTTGAGCATATGTTATGACTTGACCATGCATATATTGTACATGAAAGTTGCAGCAGTTGATTAACCCTTTTATTTTAGCTCGAATGCGAAACAAGTTCTTATAACTTATATTAATCACTCTTGAGACCTCATTCCTGATGGAATCCATCGCCACGAGGGAGAGAGACGAGGCAATGTGGAATTTAAATGCTTTGCCTAAGGGCATAATCGTAACGGCTCCAGCGGGGCTCGAACTCCGGACCTTTTGCACCTGAGGCGAACGCGCATCCACTGCGCTATCACGACTTCCATAAGACAACTTTGTGACCACTAGATTATCTTCTCGTCTTATAGTGAGAGTTAAAACAATTTTTTTTTTAAATGTGTTAACCCTTTCCCCCATAGAGATGTAGTTTTATTTCATACATTTGGCTGTAATTTACCAATCATACACAATGGATAAGCTGTGAACTTGCCTACTCCACCTTCATGGAGGTAACGAGGAATAAGTGATGTATACACTACGTTGTTTATTATAATGCTTGTTTCACTACTAATGTGTCGATCTATGAAAGTGTTAAATAATACATTACTCTAATTATTCATTTATCACCTATCGCTTCTGATTTCGTAGCTCGATTGCAAAACAAGTTCTTATAACTTATATTAATCACTCTTGAGACCTCATTCCTGATGGAATCCATCGCCACGAGGGAGAGAGAAGAGGCAATGCGAAATTTAAATGCCTTTACGAAAGGGCATAATCGCAACGGCTAAAGCTGGGCCTGAACTCCGGGCCTCTCACACGACGGTACATAAGGGTAGCGATGCATGGTGGTATGTCAGGGTAGCGATGCATGGCAGTACGTCAGGGTAGAGATGTATGGTGGTATGTCAGGGTAGCGATGTATGGCGGTACGTCAGGGTAGCGATGTATGGCGGTACGTCAGGGTAGCGATGTATGGCGGTACGTCAGGGTAGCGATGTATGGTGGTATGTCAGGGTAGCGATGCATGGCGGTACGTCAGGTAGGATGTATGGTGGTATGTCGGGGTAGAGATGTATGGTGGTATGTCAGGGTAGCGATGTATGGCGGTACGTCAGGGTAGCGATGTATGGCGGTACGTCAGGGTAGCGATGTATGGCGGTACGTCGGGTAGGATGTATGGTATGGGGTACGTCAGGGTAGCGATGTATGGCGGTATGTCGGGTAGCGATGTATGGCGGTACGTCGGGGTAGAGATGTATGGTGGTATGTCAGGGTAGCGATGTATGGTGGTATGTCAGGGTAGCGATGTATGGTGGTATGTCAGGGTAGAGATGTATGGTGGTATGTCAGGGTAGAGATGTATGGTGGTATGTCAGGGTAGCGATGTATGGCGGTACGTCGGGTGGTGTTGGGGTGTGGGTGGTGTTGGGGTGTCAGGGTAGCGATGTATGTGGTTGTGGGTGGTGTTGGTGGTTGTGGGTGGTGTTGGTGGTGTAGGGTAGAGATGTATGGTGGTATGTCAGGGTAGCGATGTATGGCGGTACGTCGGGGTAGAGATGCATGGATTACAAATGGAAGGTTGCAAGAACCGTTAGTGAACAGGCAGATTATAACGAAATGATCCGTGATCTTCCATCCATTATAAATATTTACATAGTTATTGCACCTGTGTGAATCATTTGGTGGGCATAGTGCAAAACTGGTCTAAATGCATATAGCTAAGGAGGCAGATGGTCTAAATGCATATAGCTAAGGAGGCAGATGGTCTAAATGCATATAGCTAAGGAGGCAGATGGTCTAAATGCATACAGCTAAGGAGGCAGATGGTCTAAATGCATATAGCTAAGGAGGCAGATGGTCTAAATGCATATAGCTAAGGAGGCAGATGGTCTAAATGAATACAGCTAAGGAGGCAGATGGTCTAAATGCATATAGCTAAGGAGGCAGATGGTCTAAATGCATATAGCTAAGGAGGCAGATGGTCTAAATGCATATAGCTAAGGAGGCAGATGGATTGTTTTGCACTAACCCACAAATTGTGTTTTAGATGTACCTAACCATTCTAATGCAAGACACGATTTCATCAATTAATTAAATGCTTACCGGTTAAACTAACCACTATTTACCGGCTGAACTAACACTATTTACCAGCGGAACTAACCACTATTTACCGGTTAAACTAACCACTATTTACCGGCTGAACTAACCACTATTTACCGGCTGAACTAACCACTATTTTGGGATACTAGTTTTGTGTCCATGCACTATCTTAACTTATAAAACAATAAATATACTTACACAAACAACACTTCAAATTTTCGTTGTTTCTCAATAACACCATCAAATCTCACAAAATCTCGCAGTTGTTTGGCAAATCTCACAAAATCTCATTCCTGAATATCTTCCTCTCTACTCCAATACAAATCATACCAGACAATAGTCAATCAATTCCTGAACAAAATGAAACCTAACGAGAGACATTGGTCAGTTACTTCCCCCTGAATACTCTTTGAGGTTAGGTCTTCTAACTTGGTTTCCTCTGTTTTTATCGTTGTTTCCTTTACACCACATTCAATCACATTTCATCCATTTTCTCAACTTATAATTATTAAATCTCGGCAGATATCCTACAGTAATTCCAATGGAAACTTTACTTTACTATTTTGATAAAATCACATTTATCATACCGCAACATCTGCTGGTTAGGGAACAACAGTAAAAATAAAGGATTCCAACTATAAAGACTACTATAGAGTTTGGGATAAATCAGATTTTATTGTCTGGGCAGGGCGACAGACAGGGCACGCTACCCTGAAATTCCGCTCCAGAAATGACCCTGGAGACATATCTATACCCCCCCTATCCCTGTTATTTATATGTCTCGGTTTAAACGTGTTGAAGTTTATTGTGAAGTCTACATCTACCTTACATCACACACAAACCTGTATTCATTAAAAACTTACTTAAAATTCACTCATCCACAAATAATATAATTGTTCAGTGCTCAGTATAGAGAGTGGGCTAAGACAGCACAGTAAACCAAGCGCGAAGTTTGAGATGGCGAAACAGATGTTGTTTTTACAGAAGTGTTTGGCTGACATTAGAAGATAAGAAATCAATAGCTAGATTCTTGTCAAACTTGGGGATGGGGTGACCATTGATTTTCTAAACAAATTTAAGTTTTTTTTTTACAACTTTATTTTTTTTAAAAATCAATAAAAATTTTAGGGGTCAGCGACAAAAAAATGCACATGCAGGTGATGAGAATCTAGCATATAATATGCAACGACCTTAGTACTGTATATATGTAATAATAATGCAACATTTAGGATACTATTCAACACTGAAAACTGGTGTCATACTTTTGCCGAATTTGGTTGTTGCGATAAAGATTTCACTGGCCGTTTTCCCGCCATTGCTGTGTATACAGGATCCCTGTAAGCATATGATGAGTTACTATAGTTACCACCACTAGGTGGCAGCACTTCCTGTCTAGTCACATGATCTGGATTCACATTCAGGTTAGTTCTATTCACATTCAGGTTACCCTTTCTTATTTCATCATGTTCCGTGTAATTCCATTTATCACCAACGTTCACAGTTTGTGGCGTCTGCACACGATGACTCGAGTGATAGTTTCCGTTGCTGTTTCGGAAATTAGTGTTTCGATCATATGGGTTCTGGCCTTGTCTATCTTGGGAAGGGGTGGGGCCGCGAGGGACCCCGGATGAATGCTGCTGCTGTTGTTGCTGATGATACTGATTATTCTGCGACTGATAATTTTGATCAGTCAATGCCGTCTGCCCTCGAGAAGGCGGGCGGTAGAAGTTACTATATTTAGTAACATTAGAGTCACTGACGTGCATGGATCCCGGCTGTGGTATGTCTCTGTAATCTTGGTAATTGTTGGTACCCTGGAGAAAATCTACGGAGCCCAGTCGACTGTTCGGTCTGAAAATAATAACAGAACAGCAACTTATTTTTTTGCCGATTTACGAATTTGAACATGGGATGTTGTTATTGACGTATTTAGATTATTTTTTTTTAAACATTATTTACTTTACAACGACTGCGATGCAAGTTTTAACAACTTATATTAATCACTATCGTTGTCGCGGATGAAAGCGTAAATGTGGTCATTCGTGTAGGAGGAAACCGGAGTACCCGGAGAAACCCCACCTGTCCGATCTGGCGACCACCGTACCATCTCACATACTTCTTCCAAGGATCAAACCCTGGTTGCAATTGGTGACAATCGACCACTGCGCTAATCGGACAGCCACTTTAGATTTCATGAACCAATTGAGGTATAACCAGCGGTGTACCCAGTACATGGAGGTATAACCAGTGGTGTACCTAGTACATGGAGGTATAACCAGTGGTGTACCCAGTACATGGAGGTATAACCAGTGGTGTACCCAGTACATGGAGGTATAACCAGTGGTGTACCTAGTACATGGAGGTATAACCAGTGGTGTACCTAGTACATGGAGGTATAACCAGTGGTGTACCCAGTACATGGAGGTATAACCAGTGGTGTACCCAGTACATGGAGGTATAACCAGTGGTGTACCCAGTACATGGAGGTATAACCAGTGGTGTACCCAGTACATGTATAACCAGTGGTGTACCTAGTACATGGAGGTATAACCAGTGGTGTACCCAGTACATGGAGGTATAACCAGTGGTGTACCCAGTACATGGAGGTATAACCAGTGGTGTACCCAGTACATGGAGGTATAACCAGTGGTGTACCCAGTACAGGTATAACCAGTGGTGTACCCAGTACATGTATAACCAGTGGTGTACCCAGTACATGTATAACCAGTGGTGTACCCAGTACATGGAGGTATAACCAGTGGTGTACCCAGTACATGGAGGTATAACCAGTGGTGTACCCAGTACATGGAGGTATAACCAGTGGTGTACCCAGTACATGGAGGTATAACCAGTGGTGTACCCAGTACAGGTATAACCAGTGGTGTACCCAGTACATGTATAACCAGTGGTGTACCCAGTACATGGAGGTATAACCAGTGGTGTACCCAGTACATGTATAACCAGTGGTGTACCCAGTACATGGAGGTATAACCAGTGGTGTACCCAGTACATGGAGGTATAACCAGTGGTGTACCCAGTACATGGAGGTATAACCAGTGGTGTACCTAGTACATGTATAACCAGTGGTGTACCCAGTACAGGTATAACCAGTGGTGTACCCAGTACATGGAGGTATAACCAGTGGTGTACCCAGTACATGGAGGTATAACCAGTGGTGTACCCAGTACATGGAGGTATAACCAGTGGTGTACCCAGTACATGTATAACCAGTGGTGTACCCAGTACATGTATAACCAGTGGTGTACCCAGTACATGGAGGTATAACCAGTGGTGTACCCAGTACATGTATAACCAGTGGTGTACCCAGTACATGGAGGTATAACCAGTGGTGTACCCAGTACATGTATAACCAGTGGTGTACCCAGTACATGGAGGTATAACCAGTGGTGTACCCAGTACATGGAGGTATAACCAGTGGTGTACCCAGTACATGGAGGTATAACCAGTGGTGTACCCAGTACATGTATAACCAGTGGTGTACCCAGTACATGGAGGTATAACCAGTGGTGTACCCAGTACATGGAGGTATAACCAGTGGTGTACCCAGTACATGGAGGTATAACCAGTGGTGTACCCAGTACATGTATAACCAGTGGTGTACCCAGTACATGGAGGTATAACCAGTGGTGTACCAGTACATGGAGGTATAACCAGTGGTGTACCCAGTACATGGAGGTATAACCAGTGGTGTACCCAGTACATGGAGGTATAACCAGTGGTGTACCCAGTACATGGAGGTATAACCAGTGGTGTACCCAGTACATGGAGGTATAACCAGTGGTGTACCCAGTACATGGAGGTATAACCAGTGGTGTACCCAGTACATGGAGGTATAACCAGTGGTGTACCCAGTACATGAGGTATAACCAGTGGTGTACCCAGTACATGTATAACCAGTGGTGTACCCAGTACATGGAGGTATAACCAGTGGTGTACCCAGTACATGTATAACCAGTGGTGTACCTAGTACATGGAGGTATAACCAGTGGTGTACCCAGTACATGGAGGTATAACCAGTGGTGTACCCAGTACATGTATAACCAGTGGTGTACCCAGTACATGGAGGTATAACCAGTGGTGTACCTAGTACATGGAGGTATAACCAGTGGTGTACCCAGTACATGGAGGTATAACCAGTGGTGTACCTAGTACATGGAGGTATAACCAGTGGTGTACCCAGTACATGTATAACCAGTGGTGTACCCAGTACATGGAGGTATAACCAGTGGTGTACCCAGTACATGTATAACCAGTGGTGTACCCAGTACATGGAGGTATAACCAGTGGTGTACCCAGTACATGGAGGTATAACCAGTGGTGTACCCAGTACATGTATAACCAGTGGTGTACCCAGTACATGGAGGTATAACCAGTGGTGTACCCAGTACATGTATAACCAGTGGTGTACCCAGTACATGGAGGTATAACCAGTGGTGTACCCAGTACATGGAGGTATAACCAGTGGTGTACCCAGTACAGGTATAACCAGTGGTGTACCTAGTACATGTATAACCAGTGGTGTACCCAGTACATGGAGGTATAACCAGTGGTGTACCCAGTACATGGAGGTATAACCAGTGGTGTACCCAGTACATGGAGGTATAACCAGTGGTGTACCCAGTACATGGAGGTATAACCAGTGGTGTACCCAGTACAGGTATAACCAGTGGTGTACCCAGTACATGGAGGTATAACCAGTGGTGTACCCAGTACAGGTATAACCAGTGGTGTACCTAGTACATGTATAACCAGTGGTGTACCTAGTACATGTATAACCAGTGGTGTACCTAGTACATGTATAACCAGTGGTGTACCTAGTACATGGAGGTATAACCAGTGGTGTACCTAGTACATGGAGGTATAACCAGCGGTGTACCTAGTACATGGAGGTATAACCAGTGGTGTACCCAGTACATGGAGGTATAACCAGTGGTGTACCTAGTACATGGAGGTATAACCAGTGGTGTACCTAGTACATGGAGGTATAACCAGTGGTGTACCTAGTACATGTATAACCAGTGGTGTACCCAGTACATGTATAACCAGTGGTGTACCCAGTACATGGAGGTATAACCAGCGGTGTACCCAGTACATGGAGGTATAACCAGTGGTGTACCCAGTACATGGAGGTATAACCAGTGGTGTACCCAGTACATGGAGGTATAACCAGTGGTGTACCCAGTACATGGAGGTATAACCAGTGGTGTACCCAGTACATGGAGGTATAACCAGTGGTGTACCCAGTACATGGAGGTATAACCAGTGGTGTACCCAGTACATGGAGGTATAACCAGTGGTGTACCCAGTACATGGAGGTATAACCAGTGGTGTACCTAGTACATGGAGGTATAACCAGTGGTGTACCTAGTACATGGAGGTATAACCAGTGGTGTACCCAGTACAGGTATAACCAGTGGTGTACCCAGTACATGGAGGTATAACCAGTGGTGTACCCAGTACATGGAGGTATAACCAGTGGTGTACCCAGTACATGGAGGTATAACCAGTGGTGTACCCAGTACATGGAGGTATAACCAGTGGTGTACCTAGTACATGGAGGTATAACCAGTGGTGTACCTAGTACATGTATAACCAGTGGTGTACCTAGTACATGTATAACCAGTGGTGTACCTAGTACATGTATAACCAGTGGTGTACCCAGTACATGTATAACCAGTGGTGTACCCAGTACATGTATAACCAGTGGTGTACCCAGTACATGGAGGTATAACCAGTGGTGTACCTAGTACATGTATAACCAGTGGTGTACCCAGTACATGGAGGTATAACCAGTGGTGTACCCAGTACATGTATAACCAGTGGTGTACCCAGTACATGGAGGTATAACCAGTGGTGTACCCAGTACATGGAGGTATAACCAGTGGTGTACCCAGTACATGGAGGTATAACCAGTGGTGTACCCAGTACATGGAGGTATAACCAGCGGTGTACCCAGTACATGGAGGTATAACCAGTGGTGTACCCAGTACATGGAGGTATAACCAGTGGTGTACCCAGTACATGGAGGTATAACCAGTGGTGTACCCAGTACATGGAGGTATAACCAGTGGTGTACCCAGTACATGTAACCAGTGGTGTACCCAGTACATGGAGGTATAACCAGTGGTGTACCCAGTACATGGAGGTATAACCAGTGGTGTACCCAGTACATGGAGGTATAACCAGTGGTGTACCTAGTACATGTATAACCAGTGGTGTACCTAGTACATGGAGGTATGACCAGTGTTATACCCAGTATCATTTGTAAAACCTACGAATCCAAATTGGGTACAGTGACTAAGGTTAATAATAATCTTAAAGCCAAGAGTGACTCCCTGTTCACCAAGACCTTGAGACAGCAGTACGTCCTATTAGAACATTGTTTGGCCCTGCGATGGTCACTATATTTACTACCGGTACATATCCTATGAACACATAAGAAACCTTGACAGAGGAAAAGGAAGGGTCAGTATTCTGTTGAAGGTACGTAATGAACTGTAGGCTGTCCGATTAGCGCAGTGGTTAGCCCGCTCGCTTCTCACCAATGCAACCTGGGTTCGAACCTCGGACCGGGATGTATGTGAGATGGTACGGTGGTGGCCAGATCGGACAGGTGTGTTTTCTCCGGGTCCTCCCACACGAATGATCATATATACGCTTTCATCCACGCCAACGAGAGTGATTAATATAAGTTGATAGAACTTGCTTCACAATCGTTGTAAAATAAATAAAGTTTAAACTAATGAACCGTTTCGGTTCATATACCTCTTTATTATTTTTATTATAGTACGGGCTGGCATCAGGGTAGAACCAGGTTCATACTGTGGAAGTATGGGCTGGCACCAGGGTACAACCAGGTTCATACTGTGGAAGTATGTGCTGGCACCAGGGTAGAACCAGGTCCATACTGAGGAAGTATGGGCTGGCACCAGGGTAGAACCAGGTTCATTGTGGAAGTCACCAGGTTCATACTGTGGAAGTATGCTGGCACCAGGGTATAACCAGGTTCATACTTGAATATGTGCTAAGGGTAGCCAGCATATGTGGGGTATGGGCTGGCACAGGGTACAACCAGCATATGTGGAAGTATGGGCTGGCACCAGGATAGAACCAGGTTCATATGTGGAAGTATGTGGGCAAGTACAACATCATTGTGGAAGTATGGGCTGGCACCAGGGTAGATCCACCTACATTATGCAAGTCAACAGGTTAGCATGCTCATTTGAAAGAATTCTGATACCTCACACATGATTATGATAGTATATGGGCAATTCCAACATGAATATGATAGTATATGGGCAATTCCAACATGATTATGATAGTATATGGGCAATTCACACATCATTATGATGTATATGGACAATTCACACATGATTATGATAGTATATGGGCAATTCCAACATGATTATGATAGTATATGGACAATTCCAACATCATTATGATAGTATATGGACAATTCCAACATCATTATGATAGTATATGGACAATTCCAACATGATTATGATAGTATATGGACAATTCACACATCATTATGATAGTATATGGACAATTCACACATCATTATGATAGTATATGGACAATTCCAACATGATTATGATTGTATATGGACAATTCACACATCATTATGATTGTATATGGACAATTCACACATCATTATGATTGTATATGGACAATTCCAACATGATTATGATTGTATATGGACAATTCACACATCATTATGATAGTATATGGACAATTCACACATCATTATGATTGTATATGGACAATTCCAACATGATTATGATAGTATATGGACAATTCACACATCATTATGATTGTATATGGACAATTCACACATCATTATGATTGTATATGGACAATTCCAACATGATTATGATAGTATATGGACAATTCACACATCATTATGATAGTATATGGACAATTCACACATCATTATGATAGTATATGGGCAATTCCAACATGATTATGATAGTATATGGACAATTCAAACATCATTATGATAGTATATGGACAATTCACACATCATTATGATAGTATATGGGCAATTCACACATCATTATGATAGTATAAGGGCTAGGGTAAATCTATGAATTTAAAGAAAGTACAATTTACCGACCTGTCAGTCTGATTTCTACTCGATGGTCGCGACCTTTGACCTTGCTGGTCAATTTGACTCGGGATTGCACTCTGCCCGTATTTCTGATAAAAGAAATAGTCTTGTTCACTAGTAAATCGCTCGCCCTGTACAGGTTAGAAAAGCAGAGTGTGTATATATAGTACATAGAGAGAGGTGCATATATTGTTAATATACTGTGCATTTGCAAATATTTGCGGAACGAACATTCAAGGGTAGTTTTTGGGACCGTCTAATTTCTTATCACGGTCATACCATAATTGAATCGTTTTGAAAAATGTTCGGGTACATTGTTATTCCACTCATAATAATACCGTACATACTTGCCTATAACACGATCTCACATGTAAGACCCCCCCCCCCTGGTCCTGAAATCTGTGGGTTTTGGCATACACTAAAAATATGAGTTGATGAAATGGACACCGGAACAAGTATCAATTTTGCATGTTTGGCCAGTGCAAGTTGACGAAATGTTCGATTTCAGAGTGCTTGCTTTCTTTTCTAA
>CM026403.1:17551374-17569291 GCA_014843695.1 Archivesica marissinica | reverse complement strand
GCTTCAAATATTTATTTGTGAACTATATGGCTCTTAGTTGGCTCCAAGTTTTTTAAATTGGCTCCAGTGTAGGCTTCAAATATTTATTTGTGAACTATATGGCTCTTAGTTGGCTCCAAGTTTTTTTAAATTGGCTCCAGTGTTTTTCAATTGGCGACAGAAGTTGTGTGGACAAACATTCAGACAGAGGGAACCTTGAAACTAACTGATTCTGTAAATATTGTATGTACATGTACTTGCAAGTTGCAACATAACCCAGTATAATCAGCAGCATTTGTCGTCGAAACTCTCTCAGTTGAAACTAGCAGTTTTAGCCGGATGGTCAATACTCCCAAAGTGGTCAATATTTGTCGATGTGTGGTCAATGTCAAGTTTTAGCTGCTTACTGTCTGTAATTATTGACCTGATCTGTATGCTTGTCATTAATGAAACATCAGTCTCGATTTCTGTTTTCACTATTAATTAATGTAATAACTGCATAAAATGTAACGACCTAGTTACATGTGGAACCCACCAGTTGGTCCAGTGATTAACATGTTTCACTGCATGTGGAACCCATCAGTTGGTCCAGTGATTAACATGTTTCACTGCATGTGGAACCCATCAGTTGGTCCAGTGATTAACATGTTTCACTGCAAATGCAGGGATCTTACAGCTGATCCCCAGTACCACCAGCAGAATAACAGTCATTTAGATGCATTAATTAAAATCACTTGCCCTTAACCGCTGTAGGTAGGTTCGAATCCCACTGGGGATATGGAATTATTTCATGTGAGGAAGCTCTCCAGCTGACTTACAGTAGGTCGGTGGTTCTACCAGGTGCATGTCCGTGCCTGCAATACTGCATTGAGGGGAACCTGGATTCTTCCTCCACAAATAATAACGGGTGAGTCGCCGTATGACCTACCCGTAGGTGATGGTGCGACGTTAAAGTTTAAACAGCCAAAATAAAAATGGAGAGTTCGCCTTTAAAAGCCGTGATGAAATGTTCCTAGAAAGTATCATGTTTTCTTTTGTTGATTAGATTCCAGGGCTATGTAAGGGCTTTGTGTCGGCCGAGGTCTGGGACAGTCAGTTACTGAAGGCACAGCAGTGTGACGAGGTTGTTGGCTATCTGTCCGTGTATCGAGTCTGTTTCTCCATGGCCGCGTTCTTCATGCTCTTCTGTCTTCTCATGATACGGGTGAACAGTTCCAAGGACCCACGTTCCAAGATCCAGAATGGGTAGGTGAAACATATTCTTCCATCGTGTTCTATCAATCCGTTTATGCTGGGGGGGAAATGTTTACTTTAACCCTTTCAACCCCACAGGCCTCTAAATAGGCTTATGAAAAGTGTAGATCCAGATGAGCCGGCTCGTGACGAGCCGTCTCATCAGGATCTGCACTTTTTTGCCAGTAATAATTATTACTATTTTTAGATAAAATTACCCATTTTGATAAATGAACTGGTCCAAAGGTAATTTTCTTATTAATTTATTGGTCTGAAAATATCACGCACCAGTCCATGTCAGTTACTTGGGGTTGAATGGGTTAATTTGTACTAGAATGTCACGCTTGGTTGGTCGAGTCCAAACGTATTACTGGTACTCTTTGATGGTGATTAAAATTTAGTATCTGGAAACCATACGTAGGGAGGCAACAAATATTCACTCGAATATTCGTAATTTTCCAGTATTCGGAAAAAATATTATATTTGCAAAAATTAATTAAGTTGTTATAAAATCAGATACGTTGGTTTCTTTTGAAACCATCATAAAACCTTCCAATACAAAAGAAATTGCCCCAGGATGTATGAATAAATCATGTTGTGGTCGCATCCATGGCAGGTATTAATTTACACTCTGCCATATAATCGGATAATTACAGTAGGTGCTAAGGTGGGTAGTATTTAATTATGTCAAAACTGTTTAGACGATCCAGTAGTCCAGTGGTTAACACGTCAGACTGGTAATCCAGAGATTGCTTTCAGATGGGACTTTAAACCAAGGTCTCGTGTCGGTGCTTTACACCGTGCATGTTAAAGAAGCGGAGGATATTTTATTTTTGCTCAATATTACCCAAAATATATAAAAAGATAAAGTACAATTTTTATGGTATTGTCAAAAATGCCACCCGCTCAGTCACATGTTTGTAAAGCCTGCAATCGTTCTGAGAATAAGAAAACTGCTACGTGTAATCTATGCAATTTGGATTTAACATATTCGGGTACAACATCAATCTGAATAATCATTTGAAAAAGAAACACCCTTCAACGGAAAGCAGTTTCATAAAGTGACAATAGCTTCATTTGTGAAAAAGCCCTTGACCGAAAGTCTGTTGATTAGATTCCAGGGCTATGTAAGGGCTTTGTGTCGGCCGAGGTCTGGGACAGTCAGTTACTGAAGGCACAGCAGTGTGACGAGGTTGTTGGCTATCTGTTTTTCTTACTTGTAAACTGAAAACTTAGGAAATATTTGAGGGTTATTGTGAGAGGTATAGCGTGTGAAGAGTTAGACTGCAGTAAGAGTGGCTAGTATGCTGTTAGACACCGGTAAACCCTGTTTGTTTCTTTGTAGATTTTGGTTCTTCAAAGGTCTCATCCTGATTGCCATCTGTGTAGTGGCATTCTTAATCCCCCGAGGAGAATTTGGGAAAGGTAAGCGTGTTATATTATTGTGGAAGTCGTGGTAGTGCGTTCGCTTCAAGTGCGAAAGGCCCAGAGTTTGAGCCGTGCTGTAGCCATTACGAGTGTGTCCTTTGGCAAGGCACTTAAATTCCACATTGCCTCTTCTCTTTCCGTCATGAATGAGGTCTTTAGAGAGATTAATCTAATGCTGTAAAAATATGTTTGCAATCAAGCTGAAATAAATTTGTATCCACTAATTATTTATATTTGCCTGACACCTCAATGCCGAATGTTGTAGAGCACAGCGACTTCAGTGTCTCATGGCAGTGTGATAATACTGAATAATGATCTGTGCTATTCTTATGTCTAATTTGTGATAAAAATAGAACTTTTGGACTTGAGTGATTGAGATATTCATGTATAATAATTATGTTGATTTATACATGTATCTGTTATGTGAGAACGAATCAGAAATATTTCGCAAATTATTACGGTTTTTTTAGGGATGGCAACGAATGGTGATTGTGATATTCGAATATTCGGATGATCTTCCGAACAAATATTCGAATATTCGCAAATTTCTCCAACTTTCGATTTCCACTAGTTAGTACCTGTAAAACAAATGCTTCTCAGTTTGTGTCCCGTCAAATAGACTGCATTAATCAATTAGTGACCCCTGTATGGTGTGAACAACATGTCATCACCCTCCTTTGTTATTTGGAGCCAAATCGCGATGACATTTCGCACCTTCGGGCACGCATTGGGTCATTCTTTGTTTTTGAAACTTAATTGATTGAAATTTAAACAAACATATATATCCTTTTATGCTATGATTTAACTGCAATTGATTAAAATTTGATTTGAATTTTTTTTTAATATTCGAATATTCGGACGTTCGAACAAATATTCGAACATTCGTTGCCATCCCTAGTTTTGTTCTATAATGGAAAGACAGAGCGCACCGCCCTGCCCCTTCTAAGCCCTGCCCTTTTGACTTTTTATATATATATATAAGCCTCAACAAACGAGTGCCTTCATGCAGGCAGATCTATATAAACTCAAACTCTAGAGTTCCCTCTGTCTGAATGTTTGTCTGCGTCACTTCTGTCGCTAATTGAAAAACACTGGAGCCAATTAAAAATACTTGGTGCCAACTAAGAGCCATATAGTTCACAAATAAATATTTGAAGCCATGTATTTGACAAAACATGTGCCAAATTGGCCATTGGCGACCGACAACGGGAACCCTGATTCTCATCCGTCCTTTTGACCAATATGAACTTCCTTACTGCCTCTTTGATCAAGCATAATTACCAGTAGCGGTTGATCACCATAAATGTTCTAGGGGGTAAGCCCCAAATAACCCCTCATGCACCTACCTCCATTCGTAGCTCAAAATGCAGCCTGTATCTTTCCTGCCCCACCCTGCCCCTTTTCCACTCTTTCTGTTTTAAATAATATATATATATTGTTCTATCTAGTAGAATAGTTTGCTGTTTAGTTAAGCTGCATAATAATCTTATAGAGATTTACTTATACAGTCAAACCTGTCATAAGCATCCAGCCAAGGGGAATCACATGTGGCTGCTTAATAGAGGTGACCACTAACACAGGTTTGACTGTATGTGGATTTCCAAGGAGTTATTATACAGACTTCAGTATAATTTCAATGACTGTGGACTGTCCATCTACTAACTTGTTAATTCTCTTACAGCGTGGATGTGGGTCGGATTGGTTGGTGCGTTCCTGTTTATCCTCATACAGCTGATTTTGATCATTGATTTCGCGCACGGCTGGAGCGAGAGCTGGGTAGAGAAGTATGAGGAAACGGAGGCAAAATGTTACTACTACGGTAAGAGGAAAAATGTTACTACTATTGTTAGAGGCAAAATGTTACTACTATTGTAAGAGGAAAAATGTTACTACTACGGTTAGAGGCAAAATGTTACTACTATTGTAAGAGGAAAAATGTTACTACTATTGTTAGAGGAAAAATGTTACTACTATTGTTAGAGGCAAAATGTTACTATTGTTAGAGGCAAAATGTTACTACTATTGTTAGAGGCAAAATGTTACTACTACGGTTAGAGGGAAAATGTTACTACTATGGTAGGAGGCCAAATGTTACTACTATGGTAGGAGGCCAAATGTTACTACTATGGTAAGAGGCCAAATGTTATTACTACGGTAAGATTATCTAACTGTCTATAATAGTCTATTTACTCACTGTCCAATGAATAATGAAATACTGAGAAATGAATCTTACTGCACCCATTAACTAACGTAATCGTCTATATATAGGTCACACGAGAGTAGTTAAAAAAACAGAGAAATTCCAGGGAGAAAAGCTTATTTTCTGCACAAAACGCACATGATCTTAAGAGTGAAGAAAATGACCAATTCTCGTGAAAATACAAATATATAAACACCGACTGATTTGTAAGTGATAATAACTGGTGTATGACCACTAAATCATTAATATCCCAGATTCTCTCCCTGCTGCTCTGTGTATCCATGTGCATCGGTGTAGGTGTCTAATTTCTCATGTGCTATGTACGATCATTGAAATGTGTTCTTGACTTTTGTGTGTTTTACGTTTATTTATCGTTGTCCATATGAGCGATGCCTCCTGAAGAGATTAGTCATTTTAGATTTTTGGAGAATAGTGAATTGTGTGTGTCTTACGTTTATTTATATTTAGACACAACGAAATCCGGAACAAGTACGGCCCATACGGGACTTAGAGGAATACGTCATTTGCTGTTGTTGAGTCATGCAAACAATAACATTTAGTTCTGAATGGTGACCATTAACCATCAATGGCCATTAAATGTTAATAATGATATTTTTGCTGTCTGCCTCTTGTGTTCGAAACTGATCGGCATGTTTTGAAGTAACTATGCCTTGTTTTACCACCATCTCTTGTTAATTGAAAATTGCCTCTCTTGATTGATATATTAATAGTTATATATATTGATGTTTGATTAAATTAACATTATCATTAAAGCGACATTACATCACAAAAAGCAAATAAAATTCATTTTTTCACGAATAAATCCATTGCTACTACAAATTCTTCCGAATACATTCGACCACTAACATTGAATCAATAAACAGTGTTTTGTGGATTGAAAGTATGATTTCATATAACGGTCATCCATGCTCCTGAATTGACGTTTGTTTGTCATCGGAGTCAATACTAAGCGCGAGATAATGTTGGTTATAGATAATTTAACTAAGAATAGTCTACAAATATATAGGCACAAATGTGAGATATAGCGGTAAATCTGTACCATAAATCGTGTTATTCAGGATACACTAGTTGCATTACGCATGGATGTTTACATTATTTTGTTATGTCAACAAACCATGTATACGACGTTTGTTTATTCGTTGAAATACTCAGTATTTGAGGCAAATATTTGGGGGAAAATGATAACATATAATAGGAAAATACTTCTGTAGTTTGTGTTTTCACTGATGTAGTGTCGCTTTAATGACACTTCAAAGAGTCGTTTTATTTTTCCATTTGAAAGAGACTCTAGATTCTAGATTTCTTATTTATAAATGTTCCATGCATTGCATATTAGGAAGAATATTGTGAAAGATATTATAGATGTTTCTTGTGTTTCATGGTTGTTGTTCACGGTGATGTTCTATCTTATATCTGTGACTGGCATTGTATTGTTTGTTTCAGGGTTGTTGTTGTTCACGATGGTGTTCTATCTTATATCTGTGACTGGCATTGTATTGTTTGTTTCAGGGTTGTTGTTCACGGTGGTGTTCTATCTTATATCTGTGACTGGCATTGTATTGTTTGTTTCAGGGTTGTTGTTGTTCACGGTGATGTTCTATCTTATATCTGTGACTGGCATTGTATTGTTTGTTTCAGGGTTGTTGTTCACGGTGGTGTTCTATCTTATATCTGTGACTGGCATTGTATTGTTTGTTTCAGGGTTGTTGTTCACGGTGATGTTCTATCTTATATCTGTGACTGGCATTGTATTGTTTGTTTCAGGGTTGTTGTTGTTCACGGTGATGTTCTATCTTATATCTGTGACTGGCATTGTGTTGTTCTACATATATTATGCAAAGGTAGGTAAAACTAGTGTCCATAAAATAGTTTTTTGTTAAGCTTGTTGCTTTCTATGATTGGATATATTGGGTAATTACCGTAACCGTTTGAGTATAAGTCGCACTGTAGTATAAGACGCAGTTAAAAACGGAGATATTCCAGGGGAAAAAACTTATTTACTGTTAAAACGCATCTTTGAAGAAAAGGACCAAATGTCGGGAAAACTAATAATAAATATATGAACACTAAATGTGATTTGTAAGCGTTTCTAGTCGTGATAATGACTGGTGTATGACCAGTAAATCGTTATTATGCCATATTCTATCTCTGAGAACGGCTCTGTGTACCCATGTGCTTCGACGTAGACGGCTAACTTCTTTTTAGCCGATCATCTGCTCATGACTTATTTATGCAATCAGTATAATAGTGTGTTTGTGAGTGAGTAAATCTCAACAAGTTCTAGTATTTAAAGTGGCATAATTTCATCATGTCAACACCTAGTCAAACGTGTCAATCCCAGCACATTAACAATAATGATTAGTGTCACATACGCCAAACAGCAGTCGGTAATTGGTTGTTTGCAAAACTTGATAAATATGAACCATCATTATTTTCCCTTCAATAAAAGTTGCCTTTGTTGATTTTAATATTTTTTAATAATCTATTTTCTAACTAGATTTTTTTTATCATAAATTAAATAATATTTTTAACTTTGAAGGATTTCCCACACGATATAGATATATAGACTCGAACGAAATCCAGAACAAATACGGCATGTTACATGACTTAATAGTATGGAACATTTATTTCCCTTTGTTGTAATACGCCATTTGTCGTTTTTGAGTCTTTGAAACATGGAATTTAGTTCTAAACTGGAGTATAAGACGCACCAGACTTTTTGATAGTATTTTGGAGGAAAATAAGTGCGTCTTATACACAAACGATTACGGTAAAGTTTATAATTGTTATAAAACCAAACCTGTCTTAAGCAGCTAGCTAAAGGAAATATGGTACGTGGCTGCTTTGAACAGGTGGCTGCTTAATAGAATTTACAGCTAAACACAAGTTTGAAGGTGTGCATTGTAGTCGTAGAGCGTCAGATTTGGAATGGAAGGTACCCGGGTTGGAAACTCGAGTCATTACACGTATGTAGTATCCTTCAGCAAGGCACCTCACACACATAGCTTAGTACTGGTTAACAGCTTAGATCGGTTAAGCCTGCCCAGGAGATATGTTTAGAACCCTGCATGGGATTTGACATAGATGGAACATAGGTTTGACATAAATGGAACATTGGTATAACATAAATGGAACATAGGGAGAAGAGGAGAGGAGGGCGGAGAGAGAAGTAGTTAGGAAGAGGAGAGGAGGGCGGAGAGAGAAGTAGGTAGAAAGAGAAGAGGAGAGGAGGGCGGAGAGAGAAGTAGGTAGGAAGAGAAGAGGAGAGGAGGGCGGAGAGAGAAGTAGGTAGGAAAGAAGAGGAGAGGAGGGCGAGAGAGAAGTAGTAGGAAGAGGAGAGGAGGGCGGAGAGAGAAGTAGGTAGGAAGAGAAGAGGAGAGGAGGGCGGAGAGAGAAGTAGGTAGGAAGAGAAGAGGAGAGGAGGGCGGAGAGAGAAGTAGGTAGGAAGAGAAGAGGAGAGGAGGGCGGAGAGAGAAGTAGGTAGGAAGAGAAGAGGAGAGGAGGGCGGAGAGAGAAGTAGGTAGGAAGAGGAGGGCGGAGAGAGAAGTAGGTAGAAGGGAAACATCACAACTTCTAAGTATTCCCTATTAAATCACAAATGTTGCAGTTAATTTCATGTATACAAATATAATTACTTTTATTATAGGATAGTGAATGTGGCCTGCACAAGTTCTTCGTCAGTTTCAACTTGATTCTCTGCGTGGCTGTATCAATATTGTCCATCCTGCCCAAGATACAGGAATGTAAGCTCGTAAACCATTCTACTTCAATGTTCTTTAGTTCATGGCCATCATTTATTAGTTTCCACACAAGAATAATACAAGTATACAATATACATGTACATAAATATGTGTTTAACTTATAAGTAATAGTAGCACAGGATATTCTCAAAGCTTTGTGTGTGAGTTAATGGCATTTGCTCTGCTCATTCAGAAACATGCTTGTCAACCGTCTATTTTTTGAGGCCCCCCATCGGTAACCCCGTTTATTTCCAAAGCATACATATACAGCAGTATGCAACATATATATTTCATACAAATCAAACATAATAATGTCTCTCTAATGGTCTTTTATATACGTTTGAAAAAATAGAATGAAAATTCCCGTATCAGTTAGTTTTAAACGCTAGTTGCACCAATGTCTATGCTCAAGAATTTTATTTGAGAGTTTGTTTATTTGAGAGTTTGATTCCCCCAAGAGCCGGAGAGATGGATGAATAGAAAGTTTTTGATTTGGGGGGGGGAAGTTTCATCTTTTCTATTTTTCTGCTCTTTTGAACGATTTATTTTTAGTATTGTAAATTTTGCTCCTTCAAAATAGGACCATTTAATACTATGTTTTTCTAATTTATCATTTCTTATGGCTATTTCTTTTTCTAAGGCTATTCTTATAAACAGATACTTTTGGAATTGTGAACAACTGTTTTGCACATGCAAGTATTTAAAGTATCAGAAATTCTTATATCCAATAGTCATACTGCGGCATAAAATTGCAATAAGCAGGGATCATTCTAGAGGGCGGTGTGGGCAAAATTGTCGCCCTAGGGACCCTGAAAAATTGTCACCCTAGGGACCCTGACTTCTCCCTAAAAATTTTGTTGGTTTTTACGATTTTCAAACAAAATTTTGTCTAGTAAGATACACTGGCCCATTATAAAGCACTCCGTCTATTCAAATGTTGTATTTAATGGTTGTACTGTGCATTTTAACCCTATTTTGCAGAAGTATATTAAAGAACACCATTTAAGGACGGATCGCGCGCTTTCTCACTTCTCCCAACAATTCTGACCTAGAATGAGCCCTGAATAAGTAGCAAATATGTCTGACCAGCTGTTTTACTATCACTAATCATTTGAACATGTGGTTCATTTTGCGATATATAAACAAACACCTCCTACGTGAAGGCAGAAATATACATGTTTGGTTTGCATGAAACTGACATTTGTTTATTATTCGAGTTAATCACATGTCGATGGTTAATTAGCAATGAAAATAACACGTTTAATTCTCGCTGCTTTACCATTTACCAAGGTCACAGCTACACTTGGCCAAGTGGCCAAATCTTATCTCCATTCCATTATTCTTCAACCATGTACGGTTTTTACGTTTATAATTCCCGGGCGCTGCAGTTTGAAATATCATCAACGCGAACCCTTTCAGACTTCTGTCAATGGCATCAGTTATACCAACATCTCGACGCGGCATTCTAGCATCAATTTAACGTATTAGATAGGGTAGCGTCCTTTTCTAACATAAAAACACTTTGCAGTCTAAAATGGAAAGAAACAAGCACAGTTCATTTATAGTTTACAGGAGACTTTGTGGCCAAGTTGTTACGGTCATTGAATTTAAATCACTTACCGCTGTAGTTTTGAATCCCACTGGGGTTGTCAAATTCTTTCAAGTCAGGAAGCTATCCAGCTGGCTTGCAGAAGGCCAGTGGTTCTACCCGGGTGTCCATTGTGCCCGCAGTACTATGTTCGGGGGAGGCGGGCATCCATTGTCTTCCTCCACCAATAATACAAGCTTATGAGTCACCATATGACCTAAACTGTTGGTGTGACTAAACTCCAAAAACAAGCAAACAATAGTTTACACTTACCATCCTTGTCTACTTCTATTAGTTGTCCACCTCCGTGATCGAGTGGTTAAGGTCGCTGACCTATAATCACTGATGGTCACGAGTTCGAGCCCCGCTCAGACTCTCTTTATATTAAATAATTGGCAGATTCTTATGGAGGTTGGTGCACCAAGTACTGGTTAACTGCTTTAGTCTGCTCAGGAAGGGTGTTGTTAGGTGAACTGCCTGACGGCGATATAGCTCAAAATTGTGCTGATGCAGGAGTATAACCCAAATAAACAAATAAACTTGTTAAATTGGCTACTTAATGAAAAACATTAGTGATAAATTTACAAAGTTTACTTTTTAAGGAAACGGTTCATATGCAACATAATTTATATTCATGTGTACTTTGTAGGCCAACCAAGATCAGGACTCCTCCAAGCCTCGGTTATAACAGCCTACGTGGTATATCTAACATGGTCTGCCATGACCAATAACCCAAGTAAGTTGAAAACTATGTGCACATAATAACTTTATGCCCGCTATTTCAAAATCCTCGGCAGTATTTTTAGTTTTTCGATTTACCTCGTGTTGAAGCTGCTTAAAATCCTTGTAGATGTTGATTGGTGTTTGTGTTGTGGTTTAGTTTATACAAATTTATTTTGGCTTGATTGCGAAAACGGATCTTATAACTTATATTAATCACTCTCGAGACCTCATTACTGATGGAATCCAACGCCACGAGGGAGAGAAGAGGCAACATGGAATTTAAATGCCTTGCCTAAAGAGCACAATCGTAACGGCTTCAGTGTGTTTGTGTTGTACTGACAGCTTAGGCAATACGTCGACTCCAGCTACTAGTGGTGAAGGTACCCATGTAGAACCACTCACCACCGAACCTACAGCGATGAGTGACAAGTGGTATGAAGTCATAAACCTTAATCACCAGGCCACAGGCCCACCTGGAAATCCTTTTATTTCATGAAACAATCCTTTTTATTTCATGAAACAATCCTTTTTATTTCATGAAACAATCCTTTTTATTTCATGAAACAATCCTTTTTATTTCATGAAACAATCCGTTTATTTCATGAAACAATCCGTTTATTTCATGAAACAATCCTTTTCATTTCATGAAACAATCCATTTTATTTCATGAAACAATCCTTTCATTTCATGAAACAATCCGTTTTATTTCATGAAACAATCCGTTTATTTCATGAAACAATCCTTTTTATTTCATGAAACAATCCTTTTTATTTCATAAAATAGTTGTTATAAAACTAAGTGTTTATAGTTTGTCATGTTTTGCATAATAAAGTGAGAAACATTCTCAACCCACAGCTGTGGATATAAATGAAACAATTTGTTGTGAAATATACCACAAATAAATGTCAACTCTTTTTTGGCTTGTTTCTCAGCCATAAGTCGACATATTACATATTGTGGATGAGAAAATGGGCGACTTATGGTCGAGAATATATTGTAATTATTAGGGATGGCAACGAAAAGCGATTTTGGTATTCAAATATTTTGTCGGGAAGGTATATTCGATATAATTCTCTCAAAAACTCAAAATCACTCAAACTCCAAAATTGCCAAATTAACCAACTTTTTGTTTTACACGCCTCCATGTAAGGCCATTTCAAATAGGACGACGACTCATTTAGTTATTGTTATCGGCCACTATGCATTCATGGGCATTTTCACAAATGAATCCTTTGTCACTTGAACTGCTTTCCGTTGAAGGGTGTTTGTTTTTCAAATGATTATTCAGATTGATGTTGTTTGTTGTGTGTGACTGAACGGGCGGCATTTTTGAGGACAATATTTTTTTAAATTATTTAAGTTTATTTAATGTCGCTACCGGTTGCCCATTTGAGCGATGGACAGTTTGCCTAACAACACCTTTCCTGGGCAGCCTCTAGTGGTTAACCAGTACTTGGTGCACATCCTCTGTAAGAAACTGTCAACTTGTTCATATAAATGAGACACGGTCAGAGCATGGGCTTGAACACGTGACCATCATAAACATCGTACTTTAAATAGTACTTTTCGGTAATATTGAGCAGTTAATTAAAATTTTAAGATACGTGAGGGTGGCTGTTGTTGCAAAGTGTCTGTACTATTTCAAAGGAATTTTCTGTCTAAACAGTTTAGACATAATTAGACAATACCTACATTGTAGCTTAACACCTACTGTAATTATCTGATTACATGGCAGAGTGTCAATTAACACCTGCCATGGATGCGACCACAACATGGTTTATTCATACATCCTGTGGCAATTTCTTTTGTATTGGAAGGTTTTATGATGGTTTCAAAAGAAAACAACGTACATTTGTATCTGATTTTATGACAGTTTATTAATTTTTTGCAAATATAATATTTTTACTGGATATTCGAATAGTGGAATAGTATTCGGATATTCGTTGCCATCCCTAGTAATTACTTGTTACAATATTTTATTTTAGATCATAAATGTAACCCATCGTTGTCCCAGATTGTTTATCCTGGTAATGTAACGACACAATCCCCCGGTGACGGCAGTAAGGTTGGGGGATCGGGGTTATTTGATTGGAGTTCCATCGTCGCTCTGGCAATCTGGCTCTTTGCTGTACTCTACTCCAGGTGAGTTCACACAATTTCTTTCTTTATTCATTTATCGGTTCTCCGCTATTATAGTTTAAAATAATCTCAAAATCCTTCAATGAAGTCATTTTTATGCCCCCGAATAAATTTCTTCGGGTGCATATAGCTTTCTTACTGTCCGTCCGAGTCAATATTCCCTGTCTAGGATCTAACTTCGTAGGCTATGTAGGGATTTCAAAACTAATGTGCCACAAATGTTCGCCATATAGAGGTTCAAGGTCATACTTTTGGGGGGTGGGCGTACATCACCTACTGTGATATATCTTGTTTACATCATCTAAATGCACCATTCTGGCACCAATTGTGGCATAGTAACTTCGTTTTCTGTCACAAAATACACAATTTAATCATAAAATTAAACGTAAGCGTTTTAATGACTGATCCAATTATTTTTCACTGGTGACCATTGAAGACTGACAATATCACTCCTGATAATATTGCTTTTAATGTTCATTTGGTGAAATAAAATTCAATCCTTACACTGATAAGACAAACGTACTATATTTCGTATAACAAGGTTTTTACGCGAGATGAATATTTTTCATATATTCACGAAAGCTTCTATTTCCTGAATATAAAAATCGCTGAAATATCTTCTTCTTATCTAAAGATTAATTTTCGCGTGACATCATCCGCCATTTTGTCCAATAAACGTGGTACGCTTGATTAGTACTGATATAATTTGCACAGGTAAAGTTAATCGAGTTATCGTTATTGTACTTACAAATCTAACAAAAGTATGTCTCACTTTAAACACTGTCGCCTCTTTGTATTGATGGACAATGAAAGGTTTTGATTTTCTCACTTTATAACTGTGTTTGCACTATAGGTAAGTTGCACAACAACAAGAGGTGTTCCCAATATGCATGATATACAGTACAGGAGATCTCGTAGATTTCTCTATTTCCGCTTTACCATGGGGTGGGGGGAAGAGTTTAGTTTAATCATATTTTATTGCTCGATTCGTTTCACATATACATATGAATACAAAATATGACAAATTTAATAAAGGCAAACTGGTCAGGGCCACAAGTTCTAGCAACATTAGTACGTCCCTTCCCGAAAGGAGAGATGTGGTTATTTCATTACGTCCGCGGTGTGGCCGGCCGTCCGTGGACAAAAAATTTCTGACCGTGAAAATCGTATCCGCGGAGTCTCACAGATTTTGAAACGTCCACGGGATCTGTACTGTAACTGTTAAATAGTTGTAATCAAACTGTTTTGCATTTTGAAACGCAATGTTTTCATAACTCTGTGCATACCTCAGTCAATCGTGTCTATCAAGTTTATTGTAATTGTGTAGTGGTAAGATTTGACAATCATGCTATATGTCATATGCAAACAAATAGTAAATGTGAATAAAGAAAAATTAATAAAAATGTAAAATATCGTACCGTTTTGAAACTTACATGTAAAAACTAGTTACCTCCCTTAGATAGATTCATACATTTGCAATATTGAGAAAACGAGTTATATATGTTTACAATAGTGAACACCTGCCAACATAGACATGTCACATGAACAGGTAAATAAAATATTTCGATAATATAATAACTTATAAAACTCGAAAATAATAATTTGAGATTATTAGTGAAAATTTAAATCGCGAAAACTCATTTTACTGTGGAATCGTGAAAATTACACGTCGTGAAAATACACAGTCACATGTACTCACAAAGTACCATACCACTCGCTTATTTAGATCTGTTAAGACCGTGGTATTTTGCATAGACCCGACCCATGTATAAGCTGGGTTGATGACATGGAAACCACTCAGAAGTAAAGATCAAACAAATTAATTAAAACACTGTAAATTATATCCAATCAAACAACACATTTGATTTGTTAAATTGCTATTGACGTTACATACACCTACCACATGATCTAGCTATCTAACGTGGTCGTTACATACACCTACCACATGATCTAGCTATCTAACGTGGTCGTTACATACACCTACCACATGATCTAGCTATCTAACGTGGTCGTTACATACACCTACCACATGATCTAGCTATCTAACGTGGTCGCTACATACACCTACCACATGATCTAGCTATCTAACGTGGTCGTTACATACACCTACCACATGATCTAGCTATCTAACGTGGTCGCTACATACACCTACCACATGATCTAGCTATCTAACGTGGTCGCTACATACACCTACCACATGATCTAGCTATCTAACGTGGTCGTTACATACACCTACCACATGATCTAGCTATGGAACGTGGTCGCTACATACACCTACCACATGATCTAGCTATGGAACGTGGTCGTTACATACACCTACCACATGATCTAGCTATGGAACGTGGTCGCTACATACACCTACCACATGATCTAGCTATCTAACGTGGTCGTTACATACACCTACCACATGATCTAGCTATGGAACGTGGTCGCTACATACACCTACCACATGATCTAGCTATGGAACGTGGTCGTTACATACACCTACCACATGATCTAGCTATGGAACGTGGTCGTTACATACACCTACCACATGATCTAGCTATCGAACGTGGTCGCTACATACACCTACCACATGATCTAGCTATGGAACGTGGTCGTTACATACACCTACCACATGATCTAGCTATCTAACGTGGTCGTTACATACACCTACCACATGATCTAGCTATGGAACGTGGTCGTTACATACACCTACCACATGATCTAGCTATGGAACGTGGTCGTTACATACACCTACCACATGATCTAGCTATCTAACGTGGTCGTTACATACACCTACCACATGATCTAGCTATCGAACGTGGTCGTTACATACACCTACCACATGATCTAGCTATGGAACGTGGTCGTTACATACACCTACCACATGATCTAGCTATGGAACGTGGTCGTTACATACACCTACCACATGATCTAGCTATGGAACGTGGTCGTTACATACACCTACCACATGATCTAGCTATGGAACGTGGTCGTTACATACACCTACCACATGATCTAGCTATGGAACGTGGTCGCTACATACACCTACCACATGATCTAGCTATGGAACGTGGTCGTTACATACACCTACCACATGATCTAGCTATGGAACGTGGTCGCTACATACACCTACCACATGATCTAGCTATGGAACGTGGTCGTTACATACACCTACCACATGATCTAGCTATCGAACGTGGTCGTTACATACACCTACCACATGATCTAGCTATGGAACGTGGTCGTTACATACACCTACCACATGATCTAGCTATGGAACGTGGTCGTTACATACACCTACCACATGATCTAGCTATGGAACGTGGTCGTTACATACACCTACCACATGATCTAGCTATGGAACGTGGTCGCTACATACACCTACCACATGATCTAGCTATGGAACGTGGTCGTTACATACACCTACCACATGATCTAGCTATGGAACGTGGTCGTTACATACACCTACCACATGATCTAGCTATCGAACGTGGTCGTTACATACACCTACCACATGATCTAGCTATGGAACGTGGTCGTTACATACACCTACCACATGATCTAGCTATGGAACGTGGTCGTTACATACACCTACCACATGATCTAGCTATGGAACGTGGTCGTTACATACACCTACCACATGATCTAGCTATCTAACGTGGTCGTTACATACACCTACCACATGATCTAGCTATGGAACGTGGTCGTTACATACACCTACCACATGATCTAGCTATGGAACGTGGTCGTTACATACACCTACCACATGATCTAGCTATCTAACGTGGTCGTTACATACACCTACCACATGATCTAGCTATGGAACGTGGTCGCTACATACACCTACCACATGATCTAGCTATGGAACGTGGTCGTTACATACACCTACCACATGATCTAGCTATGGAACGTGGTCGCTACATACACCTACCACATGATCTAGCTATCTAACGTGGTCGCTACATACACCTACCACATGATCTAGCTATGGAACGTGGTCGCTACATACACCTACCACATGATCTAGCTATCTAACGTGGTCGTTACATACACCTACCACATGATCTAGCTATGGAACGTGGTCGTTACATACACCTACCACATGATCTAGCTATGGAACGTGGTCGTTACATACACCTACCACATGATCTAGCTATCTAACGTGGTCGCTACATACACCTACCACATGATCTAGCTATGGAACGTGGTCGTTACATACACCTACCACATGATCTAGCTATGGACGTGGTCGTTACATACACCTACCACATGATCTAGCTATGGAACGTGGTCGTTACATACACCTACCACATGATCTAGCTATGGAACGTGGTCGTTACATACACCTACCACATGATCTAGCTATGGAACGTGGTCGCTACATACACCTACCACATGATCTAGCTATCGAACGTGGTCGTTACATACACCTACCACATGATCTAGCTATGGAACGTGGTCGTTACATACACCTACCACATGATCTAGCTATGGAACGTGGTCGTTACATACACCTACCACATGATCTAGCTATGGAACGTGGTCGTTACATACACCTACCACATGATCTAGCTATGGAACGTGGTCGTTACATACACCTACCACATGATCTAGCTATCTAACGTGGTCGTTACATACACCTACCACATGATCTAGCTATGGAACGTGGTCGTTACATACACCTACCACATGATCTAGCTATGGAACGTGGTCGCTACATACACCTACCACATGATCTAGCTATGGAACGTGGTCGTTACATACACCTACCACATGATCTAGCTATGGAACGTGGTCGTTACATACACCTACCACATGATCTAGCTATGGAACGTGGTCGTTACATACACCTACCACATGATCTAGCTATCTAACGTGGTC
>CM026403.1:17516579-17550374 GCA_014843695.1 Archivesica marissinica | reverse complement strand
TGTTTGCTATTCAATTAGTGGACCTAATACATTTGGCTGAATAGCAAACATTATAGATCCTGATCAGATGCTGCATTACCCTGCATCTGATCAGGATCTACGTTGTTTGCTATTCAATTAGTGGACCTAATACATTTGGCTGAATAGCAAACATTATAGATCCTGATCAGATGCTGCATTACCCTGCATCTGATCAGGTTCTATGCTGTTTGCTATTCGGATAGGCAAGCTAAAACACTCGGCTGAATAACAAACAACATAGATCCTGATCAGATGCTGCATTACCCTGCATCTGATCAGGATCTATGTTGTTTGCTATTCAATTAGTGGACCTAATACATTTGGCTGAATAGCAAACATTATAGATCCTGATCAGATGCTATTGTTTGCACATTCCTTGCAATTGATTAAGTATTTTAAGGGTTGACCCTGTCTTTGTATTCTCCTTTATTTAACAACGTGTATTACACTGCCTGTTGTTAGATTTCAAACTGAAATTAATTTAAGTTTTAGCCTATCTTTATGCAGCTAATTTTATACTATTGCCACACACCATTGACCGCTTAAGACAGGTTTAATTAACCTGCTACAAGAGGCTACATGTAGCTGTCAACAAAATCCATAGGTTGTCATATTTATGGGTGATGTGTACACGTTGTGACGGCATAGGATGCATGTTGTAAATGTTGACGGAATACTGACATAATCCTCTCCAGACATAATCCTCCCCAGACATAATCCTCCCCAGACATAATCCTCCCCAGACATAATCCTCTCCAGACATAATCCTCCCCAGACATAATCCTCCCCAGACATACTCATCACCAGACAATCCACCCCAGACATAATCCTCACCCACCATAATCCTCCCCAACATAATCCTCACCCACCATAATCCTCTTGACATAATCCTCCACATACATAATCCTCCCCAGACATACTCATCACCGGACAATCCTCTCCAGACATAATCCTCCACATACATAATCCTTCATGGACATTATCCTCCACATACATAATCCTCCACAGACATAATCCTCCCCAGACATAATCCTCCATGGACATAATTCCCCACCCATGGATTCTAACACTAAAGGACAAGATTGCCCAGTCTAGGGTTAGAGTCCTACCTTGAATCTAAATGTGGGTGATTATGTCATACCTGGGTGTTTATATGGGGGATTATGTCATACCTGTGTGTTTATATGGGGGATTAAGTCATACCTGGGTGTTTATATGGGGGATTATGTCATACCTGGGTGTTTATATGGGGGATTATGTCATACCTGGGTGTTTATATGGGGGATATGTCATACACTCACTGTCGACTCCTGGATGTTTCAGGGTGTGACAGAATTCCTTTGACTGAAGATGGTAGGCAAATGTGTATGAAACTCGTAATGCATGTATTTGCTCTGCTTCCTTAACCATCTGTACTATGTATGAATTGGTCATATGTCAAGTCTTTGAATCGTCACTTGGAAATCTTGTATGATTTGGCAATCTTAATGCAGCTTATTTGCCTGATAGCAAACTGTATGAAATTCATAAACAGAATTTAAAATTGATATTGATACATGTAATGGACCAGAATAATGTACTGATACTGGGAACTACTAGAAATCAAATGTGTTTGACGTGGTTGGCAGAATATCGATAATGTAAATTTATTTTAGTCTGATTGCAAAACAATTTCTTACAATATTTGAGACCTCATTCCTCCTGGAGTGCATCACTGTTGGGGTGGTAGGAGAGGTATTGTGGATTTAGGAGGGTTGCCTAAGGTCACCCTATTGTTCAAGCGGTGTTTGAGCTCGCAACCTCCTGAGTAGCAGGTGTTTTATTTCTTCAGTTCTGGTCTCAGAGGATGGGGGGGGGGGGGCGAGATCCTCCAGAGGTGTGAAGTTGATCCCTCTTCATGGCATATATTAATTTCATTTGAAACATTTCACTTGTGCTTTCTGGTTCAGATTATTATTATTTGGGGGTAGGTCTAAAACCAATATTGCATTATATATTTTCATGAAGATCATTAAACAAAACAGAAGATTCTTACCCAGAAAATCATTTGAAGTGTTGGTGATTGCATTAAATCAGGGATAGGATGCTTTATTGTATAGACGTTGAAAAATCCAATTGTGTTTCAGTTATGGAAGGGAACAGAAAGATTGACATATGTGACCGAATTTAGTGTCTGTTTCACTCACTTATTTCGTATTTTCCCACAATTCTGTAATCCAATATGCTACTTCCTGTTGTGTTGAAGCTATTTGGTTGGTTTGCATTTTGTTTACCATTTTCAGTCAAAAGTCGATAGAGGGTTTGCTTTATTTAGTTTATTAGATAATTTGACCTGATGGTATAAGTGGGTCGGCCATCCAGCGTCCTGGTATAAGTGGGTCGGCCATCCAGCGTCCTGGTATAAGTGGGTCGGCCATCCAGCGTCCTGGTATAAGTGGGTCGGCCATCCAGCGTCCTGGTATAAGTGGGTTGGCCATCCAGCATCCTGGTATAAGTGGGTTGGCCATCCAGCGTCCTGGTATAAGTGGGTTGGCCATCCAGCGTCCTGGTATAAGTGGGTTGGCCATCCAGCATCCTGGTATAAGTGGGTTGGCCATCCAGCGTCCTGGTATAAGTGGGTTGGCCATCCAGCGTCCTGGTTCTGCTGTCCATCAATATAATGATTCAAATGCAATCTCCTCTCATTGAAACTTTGAGCATCCAATCTTAGATTCAAAATGACCGCCTCAACGATGGCCATCTTCTAAATCATATTTTTAACTTGCCATTTTGAGACACATGTTTGAGACACATGTTCGTCAGCGTTATTAGCCGTACAACCATTAACCCTTTAAATGCTAATCACAACTCAAATTGCTTTTACAAACAGCATAGAAGCCAGATCAGAATGTGTCGTCTGATCAGGTTCTATGCTGTTTGCTATTCGGATAGGCAAGCTAAAACACTCGGCTGAATAACAAACAACATAGATCCTGATCAGATGCTGCATTGCACTGCAGCTGATCTGGAGCTATGTTGTTTGCACATTCCATCCGATTTATTCGGCATTTTACGAGTTAATAGCATTTATCCTTCATGAAAATAACATGAATTCAACGAAGTTTAAAACTATGCAATGAGAATGTTTGAAACATGACCCGATCCTTATGGGGAATTATTACTTTGTCCTCTGGAATTCTTTAATAATGTCCTATTAATATATCACATTTATTGCATGTTTTATGTTTTAACATGTATTACAGGCGTGTATAGGCCAGGTATACCGTGCACATTCAGTTGTTTTTTGTGTGTTATCTAGTTTCTTTAACATTGCACATAAATAATTTTGATTCTGTGCTTTGTAGTGTTTATTCAGTGTTTGTTTTGTAGAAACATTTTTGAGTTTAAATTGCATGCATAATTCAAGTTTCGAGTTATCGAGCATAGTGTGCGCCTCCGCGGTCGAGTGGTTAAGGTCGCTGACTTGTATACCACTGTAACTTATGATCACGGGTTCAAGCCCCGCTCAGACCGTGTCTCTTTATATGAAAAAATTGGCAGTTTCTTACGGATGTTGGTGCACCAAGTACTGGTTAACCGCTTAGCACTCCCTTATCAGATGGGAAGCAACTTTGAGGCCATAATCTGGTTGTAAAAAACTTGTCTTATAGGCGTGTATGAACGGTAGGTCAGAATTATTGGGAGATGTGAGAAAGTGTGGGATAGCGTCATTAAATGGTACTGTTTAATAAATTTCAACAAAATATGGTTAAAATACACAATATGACCAATATTTAATCAACCATAGGAATAGAACACTACTTTATTAAAGGGCCAGTGTATCTTACTGGACAACATTAGATGAAAATTGTAGTTTTCTTTATAATATTTTTCTTTTTAGGGAGAAATGGGGCCACCCGGTGTTGAAGTCAGGGTCCCTAGGGCGACTATTTCGCCCGAGTCTCCCTCAAGAATGAGCCGTGATACATTTGCATTTTCAGGGTCGAGTGACACTCATGATGAGGAGAATGGTGGACAGAGAGTTTGGGATAATGAAGAAGATTCGGTGGCATATAGCTACTCATTCTTCCACTTCATGCTGATGCTTGGAACCCTCTATGTCATGATGACGCTTACCAACTGGTTCAGGTATATATATATATATATATCATCACATTCATATAGCTGCTTGCTCCTCCACTTCATGCTGATGCTTGGAACCCTCTATGTCATGATGACGCTTACCAACTGGTTCAGGTATATATATATATATATATCATCACATTCATATAGCTGCTTGCTCCTCCACTTCATGCTGATGCTTGGAACCCTCTATGTCATGATGACACTTACCAACTGGTTCAGGTATATATATCATCACATTCATATAGCTACTCATTCTTCCACTTCATGTTGATGCTTGGAACCCTCTATGTCATGATGACACTTACCAACTGGTTCAGGTATATATATATATATCATCACATTCATATAGCTGCTTGCTCCTCCACTTCATGCTGATGCTTGGAACCCTCTATGTCATGATGACACTTACCAACTGGTTCAGGTATATATATATATATCATCACATTCATATAGCTGCTTGCTCTCCTCCACTTCATGCTGATGCTTGGAACCCTCTATGTCATGATGACACTTACCAACTGGTTCAGGTATATATATATATATATATCATCACATTCATATAGCTGCTTGTTCTTCCACTTCATGCTGATGCTTGGAACCCTCTATGTCATGATGACACTTACCAACTGGTTCAGGTATATATATATATATCATCACATTCATATAGCTGCTTGTTCTTCCACTTCATGCTGATGCTTGGAACCCTCTATGTCATGATGACACTTACCAACTGGTTCAGGTATATATATATATATCATCACAGGCGTTAGAATTAAACCCATTTTTTGTTAGTTCATACAAATTTATTTTAGCTCGTTTTGCGAAGCACGTTCTTACAACTTATATTAATCACTCTCGAGACCTCATTCCGTTGGAATCCATCGCCACGAGGGAGAGAAGAGGCAATGTGGAATTTAAATGCCTTGGTGCACAATCACAACGGCTCCAGCGGGCACAAACTCTGGGCCTTTCGCACCTGAAACGAACAAGCTACCACTACCCCCCCCACCCACCATCTACCAATAGTGATGAAGATCATACTAGGATCTCAAGTTAGACAATGTTGTTTTATTCTTAGTTCTGCAAAATAACCTTTAAGAATCTTGATCGAGATTTCAAAAAATAACTTTCTAATGTTTTTAACTATTAAAATAAAAAATTTAATGTTCTTTTTTGTGTTTCACTGAGATATGAAATGTCTGGGGTTTTACATCTAATTTGGTGATTAAAATCTTTGCATTCAATTGTGATAATTACAACTAATATTTTACAAATTACAAAACAATTTGTGTTTTTGATTGTCAACATACAGAATCCTTGACACTGTGTATTTTCCTATTGTGTTTGAATGTCAACATACAGAATCCTTGACACTGTGTATTTTCCTATTGTGTTTGAATGTCAACATACAGAATCCTTGACACTGTGTATTTTCCTATTGTGTTTGAATGGACTATTTTTTGCTTGTGTTGTCACTCATTAATAATCATCTTGGATACTTAGTGAATAGAATAATTTTGCATTTCATCGGGTTATGAACGGCTATCACATGGCCTGAATCAGCCAATCAGAATCATGACATTGCAAGAAGTTGTGATTATTATGTTATAATTTATGTAGCTTCAAAATGCTGTGGTGTTTTCAACATCAATTTTTGCATGCATCAGTGAATGACTGAATTATCACAACATAGTCATATTAATTTATTTGGCGGGAATCTTGATCATTGTATGCATGTCATGATTAAAGCCCCAGCAAAGACTTGTTTCATTCGATGATTGAGCTTATTTACCCTCGCCTCCGGCGAACCATATGAGCGAACGTATTGTGTAAACATTTTCTGTTTCAGCCCAAGCTCAGATTTCAAGACATTGAACTCCAATATGGCTGCCGTGTGGGTGAAGATTGTGTCCAGCTGGATGTGTGTTCTCTTATACATTTGGACGCTTGTGGCACCAGTCTTCCTTAGAGACAGAGACTTCAGCTAAGAGTGACTTCCCTTGCCATGGTGTGGTCAGAGTGTGGTCAGAGTGACCTACCTTGGCATGGTGTGGTCAGAGTGGCCTACCTTGGCATGGTGTGGTTCATAGTGGTCACCATTTTCAATGTTGAATATGAAGGGATTTGATTTATTGAGATAATGAGTGTTGAATGATATTTTGAAACAGACAGACAGATCAAACATTATTGTAGACCACATTGGCAGGTAATTAATTCTGTATCCTTAAATTGTATTTGAATCTGTCTTTTTGTTAATCAGCTTTTAAAATCATATTCCTCGCATTTGTAATACATTTGTTATTCAAAAATACATATTGCTAAATTCATACTCGAGTAATTAGAATGAATGTGCAGTCTGGTTTGCTTGGTGTGTAACTGATATCTGGTTCTCTGTATGCTAAGACAATAAAGTAATGGGTACCAGACAATATTTGGTTCCCTGTATGCTGGGACAATGAAGTAATGGGTACCAGACAATATATGGTTCCCTGTATGCTGGGACAATGAAGTAATGGGTACCAGACAATATATGGTTCCCTGTATGCTGGGACAATGAAGTAATGTGTACCAGGCAATATATGGTTCCCTGTATGCTGGGACAATGAAGGAATGAGTACCAGACAATGGTTCCTTGTATGCTGGGACAATGAAGGAATGAGTACCAGACAATGGTTCCCTGTATGCTGGGACAATGAAGGAATGAGTACCAGACAATGGTTCCCTGTATGCTGGGACAATGAAGGAATGAGTACCAGACAATGGTTCCTTGTATGCTAGGACAATGAAGGAATGAGTACCAGACAATGGTTCCTTGTATGCTAGGACAATGAAGGAATGAGTACCAGACAATGGTTCCTTGTATGCTAGGACAATGAAGGAATGAGTACCAGACAATATCTGGTTCCCAGTATGCTGGGACACTGAAGGAATGAGTACCAGTTAATGTTTTGTTCCTTGTGCAGGTCATGCTGGGACAATGAAGGAATGAGTACCAGCCAATGTCCGGTTCCATGTATGTCATACTTTGATAATGAACTGATTAATACCAGCTGATGTCTGGTTACTATATTGTCAGACGAGTAGCTAGCTGACTGTACTAAACATTTCTGAAATCAAAAAATTATAAACCTCAAAAAAATGCTATAAATACTGGAGGGCGATAATGGACTATCCAGATCATTCTGCATAATTAATGGCTACGCGCATGATTGTGAAGGGATTGGAACCAGTTTACTGCAAATAAGATTATGATAATTACAATGTAATGATGAAGCGGAATTTGAAAACATGTCGAAATTAAAAATGTTAAACAAGAGTTTATCACCGCACGTAAGCTGGAATGTGATTTTGGAGAAATGATCTGCCCATGTTGTCCGACTTCAACCTATTTAGGCTTGGGCAGAAGTGTATTCATATTGTATTGTGAGGTTATACTCTGCCGTATATTTAGAGTTATTGTTTGCGTTTCTACCTGGTTTGAGAGTGTAGCTTGTATGTTTGTGTGTATAATTATCTATTTATTGTTATTTTTATATCAAAAATTAAGTAAGTACTTTTATCAAAACTTACTATGTAGAGATTTTCTACATGAAACAAATTGATGTTCTCGGTGTACGGTTGTGGATTTGAATGGCTGGAATTTGGTTATTTAATTCTTCATGAAGCCTTGCTGACCTACGTTTGTTGAACAAATATTGAATAACGTAATATGTGTCATCCGTGGTGCCAGGTTTGATACTTGCTCACAGCACGTACGTATGTACGTTTAGCACGGTATCTCGTGCACACATTGCTTAGTTAACAGTTTAGGATTACGCTGTACACTTCAGCATTGGAGTTGTGTCTATTTGCTGTAGTAAGTCTTAGGGATTTTTCTACAGTGGAATGACGGGGCCGCTGCCCTGCCCTTTTTATCCCCACCCATTATGTGTGCCCTTTGGAGTTTTCAATTTTTGTTTTATACAAGCCTCAATTCGGGCAAGCAGATCTTTATAAACTCTAACTTATCCGCCATTTTGACCGTATGTTTGCAAAATTTGCTTGGGCATAACTCCCAAATACCCCCTCCCGCATCCCCCTTCCCCGCTCAAAATATACCCTGTCACTTTTCTGACCCACCTTGCCTCTTTTCTGACCCACCCTGCCTCTTTTCTGACCCACCCTGCCTCTTTTCTGACCCACCCTGCCCTTTTTCCACTCTTAGAATAAACCATAAAGTCTAGACTGGAATACTGTTTTCATTGTAGCTGAATCAAGATGACCAGTCTCCATAGAACCGTACATGTAAACGGTTTGGAGACGGGAATTGAATAGACAGGATAGATCAATCATTGATTAGTAATAGATATTAGTTTATACAAATTTATTTTAGCTCGATTGCGAAACAAGTTCTTTCAACTTATATTAATCACTCTCGAGACCTCATTCCTGATGGAATCCATCGCCACGAGGGAGAGAAGAGGCAACGTGGAATTTAAATGCCTTGCCTAAGGACACAATCGTAACGGCTCCAGCGGGGCTCGAACTCCGGACCTTTCGCGCCTGAAGCGAACGCGCATCCACTGCGTTATCACGACTTCCATCACGAGTAATAGATATTGACCTTTAGCATGCTGTAGGCGAAATGAGCAGATAACGAATGTGTAATTTATTTTTTATTTTCCTAGAAAGTAGGGTTTAACATTTCATTCAAATCATCCCCGATTCCTAAAGGTTAATGATGCTGGATTTCATCTTTTGTATATTAGTTAATATAATTATGTCATGTAATGCACTGTAGGTTGCTGTGGATTGGGAGGGGTTTATGAGACCATAAGTACATATATATGTAATGCCAAATCTTTGATTAACCCTTAACCTGCGAAAAACTGTTTTGCAAACATCATAGAGTTAGATCAGACGGCATGTTCTCTGGTCAAGCTCTATACTATTTGTTATTAGGATAGTGGAGCTAAATCACTTGGCTGAATAGCAAACAACATAGATCCTGATCAGCATGCAGCATTGTTATATGCATATGTTGTTTACAAATGCAATTTTATTTCTGTGGCTGGCCAAAGGTTATAGAGGGTATTTGTGTTTATTAGTGTAAGATAACATTTTATATTAAAGAGTGAGCACAAACAGTTGTATTTCCACGAGTGGCGTTAGCTACGAGTAGAAATACCTATTTCGGTGATCACGAGATGAAATAAAATCCTATTTTACACTAATAAACACAAATCTTCTATTATATGATTTCCAATGATTTGGGCTAATATGATATTTATTCTCAAATTTTAGTCATTTTAACTGCCCTTTCGGGAGCCTCATTGCACTGCAATACACAACCGCACAACCACTTCTGTTAGTGTGAACGTCCGTAATAATTAATAGTATATAATTTATATATGTATAATTTAAAAAAGATAAAAATAAAAGTATGTTTCTGTTTGCTGTCAAAATTAAAAACTACCGATAAAACAAATTCATTAGAATATATTACAGTCCGCCTCCGTGGTCGAGTGGTTAAGGTCGCTGACTTGCATACCACTGTAACCTATCATCACTGATGGTCACGGGTTCGAGCCCCGCTCAGGCCGTGTCTCATTTATATGAAAAAGTTGGCAGTTTCTTACGGAGGTTGGTGCACCCAAGTACTGGTTAACCGCTGGAGCCTGCCCAGGAAAGGTGTTGTTAAGTAAACTGCCCGCCGGCGATATAGCCCAAAATGGTGCTGATGCAGGCGTAAAACCCGAAATATAACATATATATAACATAGAATATATTACTTAATAATTCACTGATAGTGATAGTCTGAAAATAGCTAAAATACAATAGTACATCTAACCGCACAGAAATACGAAAAGCCATGTTTCATGTTTCAAAGCAGTTACTATCATTCATTGGAACGTACAAAAGAAAACTTCATCATTATAACCAGAATGTAAGATCTAAAAATTCTGCATAGCGACACGACTTCATTATCGATATATTCCTGTTCAAAAAACAAAAATGCATTGTATACGAGTGCCCCGTTAATATGTCAACAATATTTATAAACCATGCTACTATTAATTTCATTGCTATTATAATTTGTTACGGAGAAATGGAATTATGAAGAGAACTGAATAAAGAAAGACGACGTACCGTAGTCAAAATAAGATTCTTTGTCAACGATGTACGCGAATACAACACTTGTGTAATACTGATGTTTAACGAATACAACACTTGTGTAATACTGATGTTTAACGAATACAACACTTGTGTAATACTGATGTTTAACGAATACAACACTTGTGTAATACTGATGTTTAACGAATACAACACTTGTGTAATACTGATGTTTTAACGAATACAAAACTTGTGTAATACTGATGTTTAACGAATACAAAACTTGTGTAATACTGATGTTTTAACGAATACAAAACTTGTGTAATACTGATGTTTTAACGAATACAAAACTTGTGTAATACTGATGTTTTAACGAATACAAAACTTGTGTAATACTGATGTTTAACGAATACAAAACTTGTGTAATACTGATGTTTAACAAATACAAAACTTGTGTAATACTAATTTTGTAATAAATACAAAACTTGTGTAATACTAATTTTGTAATAAATACAATTGTATTATGGAAACATTTTTAGAAATTGTGACATTTAGTTTGAACGGGAATATAACTTTTAATAAAGTTTCAGTACCGTAGTTATTACACACGTAGGAAATAATAGATTAATACATGGAGAAGATATTTGTGTTTATTACTGTAAGATAGCATTTTATTTCATCGAGTGATCACCGAAATTTGTATTTCCAGAAGTGAACTTTTATGTTAAACTTGTTGTCAAATTTGCAATGAAATAGCCCAAAAAATGATCTATTTATTGTATACTGTAGAACACTATTTATTCGCAAGATTTTATATTTTGCTAATTTTCGTGATCCGATTAAGTTGATAGCGAATTCATGATTCTGGTGAATAATAATGTGTCCGAATGTAGAGTTATATCTGTAAATATGTACATTTAATCAACATTTTTAAATTAAAGACAATTATAAGCGATCTACATAGACAGTCACTTACATTTTTTCGCGATACATCACGGCTGCGCGAATTCAAAACTTGGCGAATGAAAAATAAATCGCGAAATATGTTTTCTCGAAATGATAGTATTTTACAGTATGATTGTATTACCAAGTGCTGCTGTTGTTTGTAATGTCACCGGGTATAAATGTTTACCACTTCAATATTGTTGTTTATCATCTACTCCAATCTTGGTATCCGCTGTCAAGTAAATGGTTAGCAGGAGACAAAGTTTGCACGGGGATGTCCGATGTTGCCTGTGCCTCGTCATACTAACATACAGATTTATTTTATATTTATTTAACGTTGCTACTGGTTTCACATATGAGCGACGGGCAGTTTACTTAACACCCTTCCTGGGCAGGCTCCAGCGGCTAACCAGTACTTGATGCACCAACCTCCGTAAGAAACTGCCAACTTTTTCATATAAAGAGACATGGTCTGAGCGGAGCTCGAACCTGTGACCATCAATGATGGTATGCAAGTCAGCGAACTGAACACTTCGACCAGACGGACTCTCGATCATCAACTGGTGTATATCAGATAACAGTTTTGTCCAGTGTGTGTCACACTTTTCTAAATGTAGATTGGTTATTTGTAGCTTGGGCTAGCAATGTCCATGCTGGAAGTCTGGCTTCTGTGTGCTTTACGTTTATTTATTGTTGCTACCAGTTGCCGATATGAGCAACGCCTCCTGAAGAGATTAGTCATTTTTGATTTTTGGTGGATAACGCAATGATACAGACAGAGACCCATTCCAGAGTCTACTCTTGTTCTATTACCTGCACAGTGTAAAGCACCAACACAAGACCTTTGTTTAAAGTCTCATTTGAAAGACTTTTATTAGTGTCAGATGGTGGATCGAACTTCTGTGTATGGTACTAGTGCATAATGCCTGTAGTATAGTTGGTCCGCCTCCGTGGTCGAGTGGTTAAGGTCGCTGACTTGCATACCACTGTAACCTATCATCACTGATGGTCACGGGTTCGAGCCCCGCTCAGGCCGTGTCTCATTTATATGAAAAAGTTGGCAGTTTCTTACGGAGGTTGGTGCACCCAAGTACTGGTTAACCGCTGGAGCCTGCCCAGGAAAGGTGTTGTTAGGTAAACTGCCCACCGGCGATATAGCCCAAAATGGTGCTGATGCAGGCGTAAAACCCGAATCATAATCATAACAACTGTAGTATAGTTGGCAACTGACGAGTCTTGGGCAACTAACTAGCCTTGCACCAGAATCGGCATTGTGGTTTTTACTTTTTTGGTTTGTATATATACCACCTGGAAAGTGTTTTTATCGTATGGGATTGATGTGGCTGGTTGTTACTGTCGTTTACTTCAAATCACACTGTTATAGGTTCGAAGCGTATTCCGAGCCGCACCTGTACCTGAAATACTTCTCAGAGGTCGCCACGAGTATTACTCCACCAAGAACAGCTGTAGGGAAACAATACGTCTTTAACCAATAGTGCAACCGTGATAGTTTTAAATCGAAATTCACAAAATTTATACATTACATACACAGTTGCTTTCATGAAAATTTACCACATGCACCAACAAGGGCCATGAAGTCATCTCGTCAGCAGCATTTAGTACTGACACTGTGTGTCCTACTGGGTACAGTACTCGTCAGCAGCATTTAGTACTGACACTATGTGTCCTACTGGGTACAGTACTCGTCAGCAGCATTTAGTACTGACTTGGGTACAGTACTCGTCAGCAGCATTTAGTACTGACACTGTGTGTCCTACTGGGTACAGTACTCGTCAGCAGCATTTAGTACTGACACTGTGTGTCCTACTGGGTACAGTACTCGTCAGCAGCATTTAGTACTGACTTGGGTACAGTACTCGTCAGCAGCATTTAGTACTGACACTGTGTGTCCTACTGGGTACAGTACTCGTCAGCAGCATTTAGTACTGACACTGTGTCCTACTGGGTACAGTACTCGTCAGCAGCATTTAGTACTGACACTGGGTACAGTACTCGTCAGCAGCATTTAGTACTGACACTGTGTGTCCTACTGGGTACAGTACTCGTCAGCAGCATTTAGTACTGACACTGGGTACAGTACTCGTCAGCAGCATTTAGTACTGACACTGGGTACAGTACTCGTCAGCAGCATTTAGTACTGACACTGTGTGTCCTACTGGGTACAGTACTCGTCAGCAGCATTTAGTACTGACACTATGTGTCCTACTGGGTACAGTACTTGTCAGCAGCATTTAGTACTGACACTGTGTGTCCTACTGGGTACAGTACTCGTCAGCAGCATTTAGTACTGACACTGGGTACAGTACTCGTCAGCAGCATTTAGTACTGACACTGTGTGTCCTACTGGGTACAGTACTCGTCAGCAGCATTTAGTACTGACACTGTGTGTCCTACTGGGTACAGTACTCGTCAGCAGCATTTAGTACTGACACTGTGTGTCCTACTGGGTACAGTACTCGTCAGCAGCATTTAGTACTGACACTATGTGTCCTACTGGGTACAGTACTTGTAGTCAGCATTACACAGACACGATCCTCCTCAGACATCTTCCTACCTTCATGACCGGGATAGCTACCAGAACACAAGGAAATAGGCTCCGTAGACTTGGAGAGTTACGTAACCCAGACAAGTCCAGCATACTCATCATTAGTATCTTGTTATTAAGCGGAGACGTAGAGTCTAATCCCGGACTGGCCAGCCAGGAAAATGTTTACCCGTGTGGCCTATGCCAAATGGCCGTCACCTGGGAACACTGATGCTCTAGGTTGCGATGGAAGTAAATGCGGAATGTGGTACCACAGGTCCTGCCTCGAGCTATGTACTGCTGAAGAACTACTAGAGAAACATACTAGTGCTCAATGGCTCTGTTGTAAATGCGATAGTATAAACATCTCTAGTTTTACATTCAGAAGTTCTGAACTCGGCATATCGAACTCCTTCCATGTATTATCCCAGATATATTCTACTATTGACTCCATCAGGTCCAACTCAGTATTCAGCCCACTACATGCTAGCAGCCCGGCTGAGAGGCAATCTGCATCAAGGAACCGACGACCATCATCATCGTGTGCCGCCCACACGTATACATCTTCACTGTTCTGTGTATCTGAAAAGCGGAATCTTCGTACAATGAACATGAACTGCCAAAGTATCGTACAGAAAAGCTCCGAACTCCAAGCAGCCCTCGGTTACATTAAACCCGACATTGTCTGTGGTACAGAATCATGACTAAAGGGTGTCCATCCAGGTAAACCAGCAGCCCCAGATACCATACATTCAAATGAAGTATTCCCCAGTCAATACAAGGCATACAGGAATGATAGAGGTACACTCGGTACAGGTGAAACTAAAGGGTAAGAAAAACCTACTCATCTCTTCCTTCTACATGCCCCATAGAAATATGTCAGACGTGAATGAGTTGAGAAAGTCGTTAGAACTTGCAACAAACGACAAAGAGAAACCAATGACAGTAGCAGGCGATTTCAACTGCCCGGATATCGATTGGATATCATTGAGGAGTAACGCACAAGACAAGGCGGTACAGCAAGCCATTCTGGACCATTCAGTTGACTTCAAGCTTACGCAGGTGATCGATAAACCAACCAGAGAAAAATCATCCTTGATTTCATGTTCACAAACAACCCTTCCCTGATTAAATCAACCGCAAACGCGCCAGGAATCTCCGACCATGACATTGTAGTCGCCGACTCGGACACAAACCCTTACTACTCCAAAATGAAACCTAGACGCTGCTTCCTTTTCTCCAAAGCCAACTGGGAATATCTAAGAAGATAACCCAGCTCTACACAAACTGGTCGTTAATCCATGTTCTCTGGGATACTCTCAAGAGCGACCTAACATCTGCCATCCATACCCACATACCATCCAAGATGAAAAGTTAAAAAAATTCCACACCCTGGATAAACAGAGACGTCAAACGCCAACTGTAAAGAAAGGTAAGATTGTACAAGAAAGCCAGGAAAACAAACAACTGATCCCATTACAGGAAATGCCAGAAAGAGACTAAAAGGCTATTAAGGAAGGCGGCATGGAACCATGTGAACAACATCATTAATGAAGGTCTCCAAAAGAACACCAAGCCATTTTGGAACTATGTGAAGGCCAAAAAGGAAGACAACATTGGTATTGCTCCATTACGCAACCATGGTCACCTAGTCAGCGACTCCAAGGTCAGGGCCGAAATCCTAGTAGACCAGTTTCAGTCCGTATTTATAAAAAACGAGGACAACCAACCAACACCCCAGCTGCCAACACGGGTAACCGAAGATATCCCACCGCTGAAAATTGGTGAAGAAGGAGTCTTGAAGCTACGCAAGAACATCAAAGTCAACAAAGCCGCGGGCTCTAACAGAGTCCTCCAAACGTGCGCAGCGGAAGTAGCCTCATCCATCACAGTTTTGTTCCAGTGTTCACTACCCAAATACTGGAGAGATGCCAACGTTGCACCGGTATACAAGCAAGGTAACCTGAATACTACCGTCGAGTCTTGCTGACATGTGTCATCTCAAAACTTCTAGAACACATCATATGCCACAACATGCTTGACCACTTAGATAGAAATGACATCCCTGAACCACGGTTTCCGCAGCGGATACTCGTGCGAGACCCAGCTACACACGACCTCCTCAGTTACTTTGACATGAACAATCAAGTCGATACCATCATACTAGACTTCAGTAAGGCATTCGACACGGTTCCACACCAACGCAGAACTATGGCATCATAGGATATACATTGACTTGGATTGGTAATTTCCGGAGTACCCCAAGGAAGTGCTTGGTCCCTTACTGTTTCTATGTCATATCAACGACTTGCCCGACAGAGTGAAGTCATAGATCCGTCTGTTTGCAGATGACTGCCTGCTCTACAGACCAATCACTACATTCAAAGACCATGAAATCCTCCAACATGACCTAGATAATCTTCAACAATGGGCAAACTACTGGGGAATGAAGTTCAATGCGAAGAAGTGCTACCTCCTCAGCAATAAGAACAGAGCCTCCTTCTTCTATCGCATTAACAACGCCATTCTATAACAGGTCCACGCCAATCCATACCTCGGTATTACCTTCTCCGAAGTCATGAAATGGAAGACGCATATCAACAGCATCAGAAAACGAGCCAATTCCACCTTAGGATTCCTGAGGTGCAACATTCGCCACTGTCCCAAGATAATTTGCAGGAAAAACGCCTACATAGCTCTGATCAGATCCAAACACGAGTATGGAAGCATTATATGGGACCCATACCAACAAGGTGACATTGACACGCTGGAACGAGTCCAACGGTCAGCAGTCACGTTCATCACCATGGACTACCGCTCTAGAGAAGAAGAGTGTGTATCAGATATGATGAACGACCTTAACCTTCCTGCTCTCCAGGAGAGGCGGCGACAACAGAGGTTGGTCTTCCTCTTCAAGATGGTGAAAGGGCACGTGCTGGCAATAAACATTGAACACTACTTAAAACCGCTCAGACCTAAGCGAACAATTCGGGCTAAACGCTACGAGGACTATATTAAAACAAACATTGTGGAACATTCTGTGAACAATAATAGTCAGTGTTTCCAACAGATATTTGCAAAAACTGAAAACTTTAAACAGTCGTTCTTTGTTAGACTCAGTGATAGTGACATCAAGCAGGACAAGATCGAACAATTCAAGTCGTATGTCCAATCTAAGAGTCAATAAGCTTTAAACGCGCACTCTCCCCGTTGAGCAGTGGTTACTTCAACGTATTGATACAGATACAGATACAGAGATTCAAACTTTAGAAAAAAACCTTTGAATGTTGCAAAACAACACATAAATTGCCTATTAAATACATAGTAAAACCATACAGTTTGTTCATTTATATTTCAATCTATCATTTCTTCTGATACCACATCCACTGTGAAGATATATTCAAATACAAATTTCAAATCAAACTTAAATACAGCAAAAATATCACAAATGTAATGTTTAGCATTGTCAGTGCTCACCTGTGAATAACGTCACTGTGTTTACACACTCCTTCGCCAAATATTACAGTATATCAACCTTCAGTTTGCAATTGCCTGAATTCTTATAATTCATCGTTTCTACACATAAACTAGTTTGAAGTCTTCTCAAGTCACATAATTTCACACAAAAACACATATACACTATACACTGCCTATCATGAAAATGCATTTTATCAAGAAAAAAATGAACTATATTAGTTATTAGGACTACATTCTCGGATGAACGTCCGCCTATTTACGTATATACAACCTTGAAAAAGCCTTTGGTCTAGCCTGGGAACAGGCGGTGATATATTTTGCCTGGTCGGTCATATAAATATATTTAAATTAATTACGTATTGAGTTTCTGATATCAACATTTTGCAAGAAGTAAATTAGTGAAAAATCGACAGACTAGAACACGGGTAACCTTTGGCCCTACAGTGCCTTCTAGCCCGTTTCATTAATTCATATCTTTATTTCCTCCACCAAGGAGATTCACATAGTATTGACTCACGTACAACGTATTACTTACAAACATAATACAGTCACATATGGGCACAACTTACAAATGATAATACAAACACGTGAATAACACAACATGAAAAACGCATTACACAAAAACATAAATAGACATATTACTGCATTTCTATCTATCTATCTTCCTTTAATGTCGAACCCCTCGCGGGGACGTAGACATGTTGCGCGTCAAAGACCACTAAGAAGTTAAAAGTATGAGTAGTTAAAAGTATAATTTAAAAAGGTATGAAAATAAGTTGTGGTAAAAGTTTAAAAGCAGCTACGCAGAACAACTAGGGACAGGCATGATCAATATGGCAAACTGCCATATTGAATTGCTCTATGGTAGGGAGATGGACAATGTCAGGAGGGAGGTGGTTCCAATGATAGATTGTTCTTGGAAAGAAGGAGAACTTGTAGTAGTCTGTAGTTGCTGTAATTAACCTATAGCTTAAGGAATGGCAATAGCGAGTAGGACGGGAGAGGGGAACTAGGTAGTTTTCAATGGGAATAGCAACAAGATCATTATGAATTTTATACATAAGGGATAACCTATTGTCAATACGCCGTTGATCTAGTCTGCGTAGATTTAGGGAATGTAGCATGTCTGTAACACTAGAGGTACGATAGAAGTCAGCCTTTATCCAACGGGATGCTCTTCGCTAGACACCTTCATTTGAATAATATCTTGGCTGGAATAGCAACCCTCTTATCGTATACATGTATTGGAAACTCCATTCATAAGCAAAACGCAATGAGATACAACGCTGTTCACATTCAGTCCGTTGTCCGAGTTAGTTTTGGACGTTTCGATATATTATATAGTTTAGTTGTGGTGGACTCTTTATATGTCTGTTCAATAAGTGGGTCGTCTGGCGTGTATAATGTTTCATAATTTCCAGCAAATGTCTCTGACTTAGCAGTATGCTAATAGTCTCTCCTCAGCAGACGTTGACAGTGGCGTTGAGGAGTAACTCGTTGGCAGTGGCGTTGAGGAGTAGCTCGTTGCCAGTGGCGTTGAGGAGTAGCTCGTTGCCAGTGGCGTTGAGGAGTAACTCGTTGCCAGTGGCGTTGAGGAGTAACTCATTGACAGTGGCGTTGAGGAGTAGCTCGTTGCCAGTGGCGTTGAGGAGTAGCTCGTTGCCAATGGCGTTGAGGAGTAACTCGTTGCCAGTGGCTTTGAGGAGTAGCTCGTTGACAGTGGCGTTGAGGTGTAGCTCGTTGACAGTGGCCTTGAGGAGTAGCTCGTTGACAGTGGCGTTGAGGAGTAGCTCGTTGACAGTGGCGTTGAGGAGTAGCTCGTTGCCAGTGGCGGAGGAGTAGCTCGTTGCCAGTGGCGTTGAGGAGTAACTCGTTGCCAGTGGCGTTGAGGAGTAACTCATTGACAGTGGCGTTGAGGAGTAGCTCGTTGCCAGTGGCGTTGAGGAGTAGCTCGTTGCCAATGGCGTTGAGGAGTAACTCGTTGCCAGTGGCTTTGAGGAGTAGCTCGTTGACAGTGGCGTTGAGGTGTAGCTCGTTGACAGTGGCCTTGAGGAGTAGCTCGTTGACAGTGGCGTTGAGGAGTAGCTCGTTGCCAGTGGCGTTGAGGAGTAGCTCGTTGCCAGTGGCGTTGAGGAGTAGCTCGTTGACAGTGGCGGTGAGGAGTAGCTCGTTGACAGTGACGGTGAGGAGTAGCTCGTTGACAGTGGCGTTGAGGAGTAGCTCGTTGACAGTGGCGTTGTATTATATGCATGTGTGTAGAACATATTGCATATTGGCCACTAAAATATGATTAAACTAAGCTGTTAATATTATTAGGATCAGACGAAAATCTACGATCCCTGTATTCGCAGTCCAACGTGTTAAACCACCGTACCCATCTGACCACTAGTCCGCCTATATAAGAAGCACACCGTTTTAGTGCATGCTTAATAGACGGGTCAGTAGTCCAGTGGTTAACACGTTGGACTGCCAATCCTGGGACCGGAGGTTTGATCCTCCGTCTGTTCAAATACTATTAACCGCCTTTCAGATGGATCTTTACACCATGCACGTAAAAGAACGAGATGAGACTTTGGAATGGGTTTTTGTCTGTATCATTGTACAAACCACCAACTCTAAAATGACTAATCTCTTCAGGGGTCATCGCTGATAATGGCAACCGGCAACAACGATAAATGAATGTATACTAGAGAACATAGAAAACGCACACCTACATTATATGATTATTATTACATGAAAATGAAATACGAAGGATTCCATCAAAGATATATCACATCTTTATTACAAAACACAAACTAAACAACTAAAAATATTCCAAAATATTTAAGATTACGTATTTATATAATTATTGTTTTTCATGTAAAAACACACTTATCCGAAGTGTGCGTTTTCTATGTCTATTATAAAACACACAGACATCGGTCATGTTTAATACCCTGTTCTATATATACCATGTAGTTGGTATCGTGTCATATGGCGCGTGCTTGTCATGTTTAATACCCTGTTCTATATATACCATGTAGTTGGTATCGTGTCATATGGCGCGTGCTTGTCATGTATAATACCCTGTTCTATATATTCCATGTAGTTGGTATCGTGTCATATGGCGCGTGCTTGTAATGTTTATTAGCATGTTCTATATATACCATGTAGTTGGTATCGTGTCATATGGCGCGTGCTTGTCATGTATAATAACCTGTTCTATATATACCATGTAGTTGGTATCGTGTCATATGGCGCGTGCATGTCATGTATAATACCCTGTTCTATGTATTCCATGTAGTTGGTATCGTGTCATATGGCGCGTGCCTGTCATGTATAATACCCTGTTCTATATATACCATGTAGTTGGTATCGTGTCATATGGCGCGTGCATGTCATGTATAATACCCTGTTCTATATATACCATGTAGTTGGTATCGTGTCATATGGCGCGTGCCTGTCATGTATAATACCCTGTTCTATATATACCATGTAGTTGGTATCGTGTCATATGGCGCGTGCATGTCATGTATAATACCCTGTTCTATGTATTCCATGTAGTTGGTATCGTGTCATATGGCGCGTGCCTGTCATGTATAATACCCTGTTCTATATATACCATGTAGTTGGTATCGTGTCATATGGCGCGTGCATGTCATGTATAATACCCTGTTCTATATATACCATGTAGTTGGTATCGTGTCATATGGCGCGTGCTTGTCATGTATAATACCCTGTTCTATATATAGCATGTAGTTGGTATCGTGTCATATGGCGCATGCTTGTCATGTATAATACCCTGTTCTATATATACCATGTAGTTGGTATCGTGTCATATGGCGCGTGCATGTCATGTATAATACCCTGTTCTATATATAGCATGTAGTTGGTATCGTGTCATATGGCGCGTGCTTGTCATGTATAATACCCTGTTCTATATATACCATGTAGTTGGTATCGTGTCATATGGCGCGTGCTTGTCATGTATAATACCCTGTTCTATATATACCATGTATCGTGTCATATGGCGCGTGCATGTCATGTATACTACCCTGTTCTATATATACCATGTAGTTGGTATCGTGTCATATGGCGCGTGCTTGTCATGTATAATACCCTGTTCTATATATACCATGTAGTTGGTTTCGTGTCATATGGCGCGTGCTTGTCATGTATACTACCCTGTTCTATATATACCATGTAGTTGGTATCGTGTCATATGGCGCGTGCTTGTCATGTATAATACCCTGTTCTATATATACCATGTAGTTGGTATCGTGTCATATGGCGCGTGCTTGTCATGTATGATACGCTGTTCTATATATACCATGTAGTTGGTATTGTGTCATATGGCGCGTGCTTGTCATGTATAATACCCTGTTCTATATATATCATGTAGTTGGTATCGTGTCATATGGCACGTGCTTGTCATGTATACTACCCAGTTCTATATATATATCATGTAGTTGGTATCGAGTCATATGGCGCGTGCTTGTCATGTATAATACCCTGTTATATATATACCATGTAGTTGGTATCGTGTCATATGGCGCGTGCTTGTCAGGTATAATACCCTGTTCTATATATACCATGTAGTTGGTATTGTGTCATATGGCGTGTGCTTGTCATGTTTATTACCCTGTTCTATATATTCCATGTAGTTGGTATCGTGTCATATGGCGCGTGCTTGTCATGTATATTGCGCTGTTCTATATATACCATGTAGTTGGTATCGTGTCATATGGCGCGTGCTTGTCATGTATAATACCCTGTTCTATATATACCATGTAGTTTGTATCGTGTCATATGGCGCGTGCTTGTCATGTTTATTACGCTGTTCTATATATTCCATGTAGTTGGTATCGTGTCATATGGCGCGTGCTTGTCATGTTTATTACGCTGTTCTATATATTCCATGTAGTTGGTATCGTGTCATATGGCGCGTGCTTGTCATGTATAATACCCTGTTCTATATATACCATGTAGTTGGTATCGTGTCATATGGCGCGTGCTTGTCATGTATAATACCCTGTTCTATATATACCATGTAGTTGGTATCGTGTCATATGGCGTGTGCTTGTCATGTATGATACGCTGTTCTATATATACCATGTAGTTGGTATCGTGTCATATGGCGCGTGCTTGTCATGTATAATACCTTGTTCTATATATATCATGTAGTTGGTATCGTGTCATATGGCACGTGCTTGTCATGTATACTACCCAGTTCTATATATATATCATGTAGTTGGTATCGTGTCATATGGCGCGTGCTTGTCATGTATAATACCCTGTTATATATATCATGTAATTGGTATCGTGTCATATGGCGCGTGCTTGTCATGTTTAATACCCTGTTCTATATATACCATGTAGTTGGTATCGTGTCATATGGCGCGTGCTTGTCATGTATATTACCCTGTTCTATATATACCATGTAGTTGGTATCGTGTCATATGGCGAGTGCTTGTCATGTATAATACCCTGTTCTATATATACCATGTAGTTGGTATCGTGTCATATGGCGCGTGCTTGTCATGTATAATACCCTGTTCTATATATACCATGTAGTTGGTATCGTGTCATATGGCGCGTGCATGTCATGTATAATACCCTGTTCTATGTATTCCATGTAGTTGGTATCGTGTCATATGGCGCGTGCCTGTCATGTATAATACCCTGTTCTATATATACCATGTAGTTGGTATCGTGTCATATGGCGCGTGCATGTCATGTATAATACCCTGTTCTATATATAGCATGTAGTTGGTATCGTGTCATATGGCGCGTGCTTGTCATGTATAATACCCTGTTCTATATAGAGCATGTAGTTGGTATCATGTCATATGGCGCGTGCTTGTCATGTATAATACCCTGTTCTATATATAGCATGTAGTTGGTATCGTGTCATATGGCGCGTGCTTGTCATGTATAATACCCTGTTCTATATATAGCATGTAGTTGGTATCGTGTAATATGGCGCGTGCTTGTTATGTATAATACCCTGTTCTATATATAGCATGTAGTTGGTATCGTGTCATATGGCGCGTGCATGTCATGTATAATACCCTGTTCTATATATAGCATGTAGTTGGTATCGTGTCATATGGCGCGTGCTTGTCATGTATAATACCCTGTTCTATATATACCATGTAGTTGGTATCGTGTCATATGGCGCGTGCATGTCATGTATACTACCCTGTTCTATATATACCATGTAGTTGGTATCGTGTCATATGGCGTGTGCTTGTCATGTATAATACCCTGTTCTATATATATCTTGTAGTTGGTATCGTGTCATATGGCACGTGCTTGTCATGTATACTACCCAGTTCTATATATATATCATGTAGTTGGTATCGTGTCATATGGCGCGTGCTTGTCATGTATAATATCCTGTTATATATATACCATGTAGTTGGTATCGTGTCATATGGCGCGTGCTTGTCATGTATAATACCCTGTTATATATATACCATGTAGTTGGTATCGTGTCATATGGCGCGTGCTTGTCATGTTTATTACCCTGTTCTATATATTCCATGTAGTTGGTATCGTGTCATATGGCGCATGCTTGTCATGTATATTGCGCTGTTCTATATATACCATGTAGTTGGTATCGTGTCATATGGCGCGTGCTTGTCATGTATAATACCCTGTTCTATATATACCATGTAGTTTGTATCGTGTCATATGGCGCGTGCTTGTCATGTTTATTACGCTGTTCTATATATTCCATGTAGTTGGTATCGTGTCATATGGCGCGTGCTTGTCATGTTTATTACGCTGGTCTATATATTCCATGTAGTTGGTATCGTGTCATATGGCGCGTGCTTGTCATGTATAATACCCTATTCTATATATACCATGTAGTTGGTATCGTGTCATATGGCGCGTGCTTGTCATGTATAATACCCTGTTCTATATATACCATGTAGTTGGTATCGTGTCATATGGCGCGTGCTTGTCATGTTTATTACCCTGTTCTATATATTCCATGTAGTTGGTATCGTGTCATATGGCGCGTGCTTCTCATGTATATTACGCTGTTCTATATATTCCATGTAGTTGGTATCGTGTCATATGGCGCGTGCTTGTCATGTATAATACGCTGTTCTATATATTCCATGTATTTGGTATCGTGTCATATGGCGCGTGCTTGTCATGTATAATACCCTGTTCTATATATACTATGTAGTTGGTATCGTGTCATATGGCGCGTTCTTGTCATGTATAATACCCTGTTCTATATATACCATGTAGTTGGTATCGTGTCATATGGCGCGTGCTTGTCATGTTTATTACCCTGTTCTATATATTCCATGTAGTTGGTATCGTGTCATATGGCGCGTGCTTGTCATGTATATTGCGCTGTTCTATATATACCATGTAGTTGGTATCGTGTAATATGGCGCCTGCTTGTCATGTATAATACCCTGTTCTATATATACCATGTAGTTTGTATCGTGTCATATGGCGCGTGCTTGTCATGTTTATTACGCTGTTCTATATATTCCATGTAGTTGGTATCGTGTCATATGGCACGTGCTTGTCATGTTTATTACGCTGTTCTATATATATATCATGTAGTTGGTATCGTATCATATGGCGCGTGCTTGTCATGTTTAATACGTTGGTCTATATATACCATGTAGTTGGTATCGTGTCATATGGCGCGTGCTTGTCATGTATATTACCCTGTTCTATATATTCCATGTAGTTGGTATCGTGTCATATGGCGCGTGCTTGTCATGTATAATACCCTGTTCTATATATACCATGTAGTTGGTATCGTGTCATATGGCGCGTGCTTGTCATGTTTATTACCCTGTTATATATATACCATGTAGTTGGTATCGTGTCATTAGGCGCGTGCTTGTCATGTATATTGCGCTGTTCTATATATACCATGTAGTTGGTATCGTGTCATATGGCGCGTGCTTGTCATGTATAATACCCTGTTCTATATATACCATGTAGTTTGTATCGTGTCATATGGCGCGTGCTTGTCATGTTTATTAAGCTGTTCTATATATTCCATGTAGTTTGTATCGTGTCATATGGCGCGTGCTTGTCATGTTTAATACGTTGTTCTATATATATATCATGTAGTTGGTATCGTGTCATATGGCACGTGCTTGTCATGTTTGATACGCTGTTCTATATATACCATGTAGTTGGTATCGTGTCATATGGCGCGTGCTTGTCATGTATGATACGCTGTTCTATATATTCCATGTAGTTGGTATCGTGTCATATGGCGCGTGCTTGTCATGTATGATACCATGTTCTATATATACCATGTAGTTGGTATCGTGTCATATGGCGCGTGCTTGTCATGTATATTACCCTGTTCTAAATATTCCATGTAGTTGGTATCGTGTCATATGGCGCGTGCTTGTCATGTATAATACCCTGTTCTATATATAGCATGTAGTTGGTATCGTGTCATATGGCGAGTGCTTGTCATGTATAATACCCTGTTCTATATATACCATGTAGTTGGTATCGTGTCATATGGCGCGTGCTTGTCATGTATATTACGCTGTTCTATATATACCATGTAGTTGGTATCGTGTCATATGGCGCGTGCTTGTCATGTGTTTCTGCTATTATTGGAACCTTATATCACGCTAATGGAAAACCTGTGTAGTTGGACTGTCGATTTTCTTTAACTATGTATTTCCTTGATCTGATACGTACATCCTACAATACAAGCCGATATAATTCTGAAACACGTCCTGTCTCCTTACGTTCTGCACGCAGACGGGGTATGCTTAATCCATAACGTGGAGTCATCGTCCTTCATGTAGGTAATATTTTAACCCTCAATATCTTAGTTTGTTCGAACATAATTTCAATGGTTTCTTCATTTTTCCGGCAAAGACCTGTTGTGTCATCTCAAACATTTAGTCAATTGTATCAGAAGGCTTCTAATGCAACCTGCAAAATGTACATTCATTAGGCGAGGTTTCGCTGGGAGGCAAACGTGGCGTATCAAATTACATCAGGTATACTAGAGGACATAGAAAACGCACACCTATATTATATACTAGAGGACATAGAAAACGCACACCTACATTATATACTAGAGGACATAGAAAACGTACACCTACAGTATATACTAGAGGACATAGAAAATGCACACCTACATTATATACTAGAGGACATAGAAAACGCACACCTACATTATATACTAGCGGACATAGAAAACGCACACCTACATTATATACTAGAGGACATAGAAAACGCACACCTACATTATATACTAGAGGACATAGAAAACGCACACCTACATTATATGCTAGAGGACATAGAAAACGCACACCTACATTTTATACTAGAGGACATAGAAAACGCACACGTACATTATATACTAGAGGACATAGGAAACACACACCTACATTATATACTAGAGGACATAGAAAACGCACACCTACATTATATACTAGAGGACATAGAAAACGCACACCTACATTATATACTAGAGGACATAGAAAACGCACACCTACATTATATCCTAGAGGACATAGAAAACGCACACCTACATTATATACTAGAGGACATAGAAAACGCACACCTACATTATATACTAGAGGACATAGAAAACTCATACATACATTATATACTAGAGGACATAGAAAACGCACACCTATATTATATGATTAATATTAAATGTAAACGAATTACGAAGGATTCCATCAAAAATATATCACATCTTTATTACAAAACACAAACTGAATAATTAAAACTATTCCAAAATGTTTAAAACTATGTATTTATATAGTTGTATATGTGATGCACAATGTTGTATTTGTGATGCACAATGTTGTATTTGTGATGCACAATGTTGTATTTGTGATGCACAATGTTGTATTTGTGATGCACAATGTTGTATTTGTGATGCACAATGTTATATTTGTTGTATTTGTGATGCACAATGTTATATTTGTTGTATTTGTGATGCACAATGTTATATTTGGTGTATTTGTGATGTAGAATGTTATATTTGGTGTATATGTGATGTAGAATGTTATATTTGGTGTATATGTGATGCACAATGTTATATTTGGTGTATTTGTGATGTAGAATGTTATATTTGGTGTATATGTGATGTAGAATGTTATATTTGGTGTATATGTGATGTAGAATGTTATATTTGTTGTATTTGTGATGCACAATGTTATATTTGGTGTATTTGTGATGCACACTGTTATATTTGGTGTATTTGTGATGCACAATGTTATATTTGGTGTATTTGTGATGTAGAATGTTATATTTGGTGTATTTGTGATGTAGAATGTTATATTTGGTGTATATGTGATGTAGAATGTTATATTTGTTGTATTTGTGATGTAGAATGTTATATTTGGTGTATTTGTGATGTAGAATGTTATATTTGGTGTATTTGTGATGTAGAATGTTGTATTTGTGATGCACAATGTTATATTTGGTGTATTTGTGATGCACAATGTTATATTTGGTGTATTTGTGATGTAGAATGTTATATTTGTTGTATTTGTGATGTAGAATGTTATATTTGGTGTATTTGTGATGTAGAATGTTATATTTGGTGTATTTGTGATGCACAAAGTTATATTTGGTGTATTTGTGATGCACAAAGTTATATTTGGTGTATATGTGATGCACAATGTTGTATTTGTGATGCACAATGTTATATTTGGTGTATTTGTGATGCACAATGTTATATTTGGTGTATTTGTGATGCACAATGTTGTATTTGTGATGCACAATGTTGTATTTGTGATGCACAATGTTGTATTTGTGATGCACAATGTTATATTTGGTGTATTTGTGATGCACAATGTTATATTTGGTGTATTTGTGATGCACAATGTTATATTTGGTGTATTTGTGATGCACAATGTTATATTTGGTGTATTTGTGATGCACAATGTTATATTTGTTGTATTTGTGATGTAGAATGTTATATTTGGTGTATTTGTGATGTAGAATGTTATATTTGTTGTATTTGTGATGCACAATGTTATATTTGGTGTATTTGTGATGCACAATGTTATATTTGGTGTATTTGTGATGTAGAATGTTATATTTGTTGTATTTGTGATGTAGAATGTTATATTTGTTGTATTTGTGATGCACAATGTTGTATTTGGTGTATTTGTGATGTAGAATGTTATATTTGGTGTATTTGTGATGCACAATGTTATATTTGTTGTATTTGTGATGCACAATGTTATATTTGGTGTATTTGTGATGCACAATGTTATATTTGGTGTATTTGTGATGCACAATGTTATATTTGGTGTATTTGTGATGCACAATGTTATATTTGGTGTATTTGTGATGCACACTGTTATATTTGGTGTATTTGTGATGCACAATGTTATATTTGGTGTATTTGTGATGTAGAATGTTATATTTGGTGTATTTGTTATGTACAATGTTATATTTGGTGTATATGTGATGTAGAATGTTATATTTGGTGTATTTGTGATGCACAATGTTATATTTGTTGTATGTGTGATGCACAATGTTATATTTGGTGTATTTGTGATGTAGAATGTTATATTTGGTGTATTTGTGATGTACAATGTTATATTTGGTGTATTTGTGATGTAGAATGTTATATTTGGTGTATTTGTGATGTAGAATGTTATATTTGGTGTATATGTGATGCACAATGTTATATTTGGTGTATATGTGATGCACAATGTTATATTTGGTGTATTTGTGATGCACAATGTTGTATTTGGTGTATTTGTGATGCACAATGTTATATTTGGTGTATATGTGATGCACAATGTTATATTTGGTGTATATGTGATGCACAATGTTATATTTGGTGTATTTGTGATGCACAATGTTGTATTTGGTGTATTTGTGATGCACAATGTTATATTTGGTGTATTTGTGATGCACAATGTTATATTTGGTGTATTTGTGATGCACAATGTTATATTTGTGATGCACAATGTTATATTTGTTGTATTTGTGATACACAATGTTGTATTTGTGATGCACAATGTTGTATTTGTGATGCACACTGTTATATTTGGTGTATTTGTGATGCACAATGTTATATTTGGTGTATTTGTGATGTAGAATGTTATATTTGGTGTATTTGTGATGTAGAATGTTATATTTGTTGTATTTGTGATGCACAATGTTATATTTGGTGTATTTGTGATGTAGAATGTTGTATTTGGTGTATTTGTGATGCACAATGTTATATTTGGTGTATGTGTGATGCACAATGTTATATTTGGTGTATTTGTGATGCACAATGTTATATTTGTTGTATTTGTGATGCACAATGTTATATTTGTTGTATTTGTGATGTAGAATGTTATATTTGGTGTATTTGTGATGTAGAATGTTATATTTGTTGTATATGTGATGCACAATGTTATATTTGGTGTATTTGTGATGCACAATGTTATATTTGTTGTATTTGTGATGCACAATGTTATATTTGGTGTATTTGTGATGCACAATGTTATATTTGTTGTATTTGTGATGCACAATGTTATATTTGGTGTATTTGTGATGCACAATGTTATATTTGGTGTATTTGTGATGTAGAATGTTATATTTGGTGTATTTGTGATGCACAATGTTATATTTGGTGTATTTGTGATGTAGAATGTTATATTTGGTGTATTTGTGATGCACAATGTTATATTTGTGATGTAGAATGTTATATTTGGTGTATTTGTGATATAGAATGTTATATTTGGTGTATTTGTGATGCACAATGTTATATTTGGTGTATATGTGATGTAGAATGTTATATTTGTTGTATTTGTGATGCACAATGTTATATTTGGTGTATTTGTGATGTAGAATGTTATATTTGGTGTATTTGTGATGTAGAATGTTATATTTGTTGTATTTGTGATGCACAATGTTATATTTGGTGTATTTGTGATGTAGAATGTTATATTTGGTGTATATGTGATGCACAATGTTATATTTGGTGTATTTGTGATGCACAATGTTATATTTGGTGTATTTGTGATGCACAATGTTATATTTGGTGTATTTGTGATGTAGAATGTTATATTTGGTGTATATGTGATGTAGAATGTTATATTTGGTGTATTTGTGATGTAGAATGTTATATTTGGTGTATATGTGATGTAGAATGTTATATTTGGTGTATTTGTGATGTAGAATGTTATATTTGGTGTATATGTGATGTAGAATGTTATATTTGTTGTATTTGTGATGTAGAATGTTATATTTGGTGTATTTGTGATGCACAATGTTATATTTGTTGTATTTGTGATGTAGAATGTTATATTTGTTGTATTTGTGATGTAGAATGTTATATTTGGTGTATTTGTGATGCACAATGTTATATTTGGTGTATTTGTGATGCACAATGTTATATTTGTTGTATTTGTGATGCACAATGTTATATTTGTTGTATTTGTGATGCACAATGTTATATTTGTGATGCACAATGTTATATTTGTTGTATTTGTGATGTAGAATGTTATATTTGGTGTATTTGTGATGCACAATGTTATATTTGGTGTATTTGTGATGCACAATGTTATATTTGTTATATTTGTGATGCACAATGTTGTATTTGTGATGCACAATGTTATATTTGGTGTATTTGTGATGCACAATGTTATATTTGGTGTATTTGTGATGCACAATGTTATATTTGTGATGTAGAATGTTATATTTGGTGTATTTGTGATGCACAATGTTATATTTGGTGTATTTGTGATGCACAATGTTATATTTGGTGTATTTGTGATGCACACTGTTATATTTGTTATATTTGTGATGCACAATGTTATATTTGTGATGCACAATGTTATATTTGGTGTATATGTGATGTAGAATGTTATATTTGGTGTATTTGTGATGCACAATGTTATATTTGTTATATTTGTGATGCACAATGTTATATTTGTTATATTTGTGATGCACAATGTTATATTTGGTGTATTTGTGATGTAGAATGTTATATTTGGTGTATTTGTGATGCACAATGTTATATTTGTTGTATTTGTGATGCACAATGTTATATTTGTGATGCACAATGTTATATTTGTGATGCACAATGTTATATTTGTGATGCACAATGTTATATTTGTGATGCACAATGTTATATTTGTGATGCACAATGTTATATTTGGTGTATATGTGATGTAGAATGTTATATTTGGTGTATATGTGATGTAGAATGTTATATTTGGTGTATTTGTGATGCACAATGTTATATTTGTTATATTTGTGATGCACAATGTTATATTTGGTGTATTTGTGATGCACAATGTTATATTTGGTGTATATGTGATGCACAATGTTATATTTGTGATGTAGAATGTTATATTTGTTGTATTTGTGATGCACAATGTTATATTTGTTATATTTGTGATGCACAATGTTATATTTGGTGTATATGTGATGCACAATGTTATATTTGGTGTATATGTGATGTAGAATGTTATATTTGGTGTATTTGTGATGCACAATGTTATATTTGGTGTATATGTGATGTCGAATGTTATATTTGGTGTATATGTGATGCACAATGTTATATTTGGTGTATTTGTGATGCACAATGTTATATTTGGTGTATATGTGATGTAGAATGTTATATTTGGTGTATTTGTGATGTAGAATGTTATATTTGTTGTATTTGTGATGCACAATGTTATATTTGTTGTATTTGTGATGTAGAATGTTATATTTGGTGTATTTGTGATGTAGAATGTTATATTTGTTGTATTTGTGATGCACAATGTTATATTTGGTGTATATGTGATGTAGAATGTTATCTTTGGTGTATTTGTGATGCACAATGTTATATTTGGTGTATATGTGATGTAGAATGTTATATTTGGTGTATTTGTGATGCACAATGTTATATTTGGTGTATTTGTGATGTAGAGTGTTACATTTGGTGTATATGTGATGCACAATGTTATATTTGGTGTATATGTGATGCACAATGTTATATTTGTTGTATTTGTGATGTAGAATGTTATATTTGTTGTATTTGTGATGCACAATGTTATATTTGTTGTATTTGTGATGTAGAATGTTATATTTGTTGTATTTGTGATGTAGAATGTTATATTTGGTGTATTTGTGATGTAGAATGTTATATTTGGTGTATTTGTGATGTAGAATGTTATATTTGGTGTATTTGTGATGTAGAATGTTATATTTGGTGTATTTGTGATGCACAATGTTATATTTGGTGTATTTGTGATGCACAATGTTATATTTGTTGTATTTGTGATGCACAATGTTATATTTGGTGTATATGTGATGTAGAATGTTATATTTGGTGTATTTGTGATGTAGAATGTTATATTTGTTGTATTTGTGATGTAGAATGTTATATTTGTTGTATTTGTGATGCACAATGTTATATTTGGTGTATTTGTGATGTAGAATGTTATATTTGGTGTATATGTGATGTAGAATGTTATATTTTTTGTATTTGTGATGTAGAATGTTATATTTGGTGTATTTGTGATGCACAGTGTTATATTTGTTGTATTTGTGATGTAGAATGTTATATTTGGTGTATATGTGATGTAGAATGTTATATTTGGTGTATTTGTGATGTAGAATGTTATATTTGGTGTATTTGTGATGTAGAATGTTATATTTGTTGTATTTGTGATGTAGAATGTTATATTTGGTGTATTTGTGATGTAGAATGTTATATTTGGTGTATTTGTGATGCACAATGTTATATTTGGTGTATTTGTGATGTAGAATGTTATATTTGGTGTATTTGTGATGTAGAATGTTATATTTGGTGTATTTGTGATGCACAATGTTATATTTGGTGTATTTGTGATGTAGAATGTTATATTTGGTGTATTTGTGATGTACAATGTTATATTTGGTGTATTTGTGATGCACAATGTTATATTTGGTGTATTTGTGATGCACAATGTTATATTTGGTGTATTGTGATGAAATGTTGTATTTGTGATGTAGAATGTTATATTTGTTGTATTTGTGATGCACAATGTTATATTTGGTGTATTTGTGATGTAGAATGTTATATTTGGTGTATTTGTGATGCACAATGTTATATTTGGTGTATTTGTGATGCACAATGTTATATTTGGTGTATTTGTGATGTAGAATGTTATATTTGGTGTATTTGTGATGTAGAATGTTATATTTGTTGTATTTGTGATGTAGAATGTTATATTTGTTGTATTTGTGATGTAGAATGTTATATTTGGTGTATTTGTGATGTAGAATGTTATATTTGGTGTATTTGTGATGTAGAATGTTATATTTGTTGTATTTGTGATGCACAATGTTATATTTGTTGTATATGTGATGTACAATGTTATATTTGTTGTATTTGTGATGTAGAATGTTATATTTGGTGTATATGTGATGCACAATGTTATATTTGGTGTATTTGTGATGCACAATGTTATATTTGGTGTATTTGTGATGCACAATGTTATATTTGGTGTATTTGTGATGTAGAATGTTATATTTGGTGTATATGTGATGTAGAATGTTATATTTGGTGTATTTGTGATGTAGAATGTTATATTTGGTGTATATGTGATGTAGAATGTTATATTTGGTGTATATGTGATGTAGAATGTTATATT
>CM026403.1:17498032-17515579 GCA_014843695.1 Archivesica marissinica | reverse complement strand
GGAGGACAGTGAGTAGTTACATACGTTAGTGGAATAAATCTGGGAGGACAGCGAGTAGTTACATACGTTAGTGGACTAAATGTGGGAGGACAGCGAGTAGTTACATACGTTAGTGGACTAACTCTGAGGAGGACAGCGAGTAGTTACATGAGTTAATGGACTAAATCTGGACTGCAGCGAATATATACATGCGTTAATGGACTAACTGTTGGGGGGGGTTAGCGAGCAGATACGCGTTAATTGACTAACTCTGGGAGGACATCGAGGTGTTACACGCGTTAATTGACTAACTCTGGGAGGACATCGAGGTGTTACATGCGTTAATGGACTAACTCTGGGAGGACAGCGTGCAGTTACATACGTTAATGGACTAACTCTTGGAGGACAGCGTGCAGTTACATACGTTAATGGACTAACTCTTGGAGGACAGCGAGTAGTTACATGCGTTAATGGACTAAATCTGGACTGTAACGAATATATACATGCGTTAATGGACTAACTGTTGGGGGGAGGACAGCGAGGTGTTACATGCATTAATTGACTAAATCTGGGAGGACAGCGAGTAGTTAGATGCGTTAATTGACTAAATATGGGAGGACAGCGAGGTGTTACATGCGTTAATGGACTAACTCTGGGAGGACAGCGAGTAGTTACACACGTTAATGGACTAACTCTGGGAGGACAGCGAGTAGTTACATGCGTTAATGGACTAAAGCTGGACTGCAATGAGAATATACATGCGTCAATGGACTAACTGATGGGGGGGGCAGCGAGCAGATACACGCGTTAATTGACTAACTCTAGGAGGACAGCGAGGTGTTACATGCGTTAATTGACTAACTCTGGGAGGACAGCGAGGTGTTACATGCGTTTATTGACTAAACATAAGGTCAGCGAATATCTACAGGCTTTCAATGAATTAACTATGAATTATAGCGCGCAGATACATGGGTTAATGGACTAACTCGAGCACGTGCATACTTTTACTTTTGAGCAGACGTTTATGTTTTCAAGTAACATTGACAGATACACGTATATAACATATAATAACATAATACTGTTATTGTTCAAAATTGAATATGCTTTAACTCTTTCACTGCCGAAGTCGCATAAATACACATTTGCAAACAGCATAGAGCCAGATCCGCCGCAGCGTAACGCTGCGTGCTGATCAGGCTCTGTGCTATTTGCTACTAGGATATGAGTGCTAAAGCACTGGGCAGAGAAGCAAACAACTTAGATCCTGATCAGACGCAGCGTTACGCTGCGGCTGGTCTGGATCTAAGTTGTTTGCAAAAGCGATTTAAACAATTTGGCAGTGAAAGAGTTAAAGCGATACTACCTCAGTGAAAACGCAAATTTATACCGTATAATTGTTTTCCAAATATTTGCCACACAATCTGAGTATTTCAACGGTTTGTTGACAAAACAAGATAATATAAACATGTAAACTCTGCATGCGTAATACTACGAATAATGACTAGGACAAATACCGCTGTCTCCCCTTTCCCGCCTCGGGAGTCGGAGCAACATTCATCAAACAACACAAGCCCGGGGCTCGAACCCGTGAACATCAGTGATGATAGGTTACAGTGGTATACAAGTCGGCGACCGTAAGCTTTCGACCTCGGAGGCGGACGAGCAGGTATGTACCAGTATTGTCTAAGTGTTTTGGCACTACTAACGTTAACATTACGTACCAGCTTCTTTTCCAGTTCGCACACAAACATTTTATTAACAAGTATCGATATTAATACTTGATAAAGGCTGGTCATCCCACTGACACGTTTGATATGGGTGACTGAACATTAAATGTTATTTTAGAAATAATTGTTATTATATAATAATAATTGTGAACTATTATATTGTAATGGTCATGGATGAACAGGGTGAATACAGTAATAATGAGAGACATCGTCAGTTACTGCCCCTGAATACTCTCTAAAAGTATGTATGTCCTCTTAAGTGGTTTCCTCTGTTTTTATGTTGCTTCCTTTAGTTTATACAAATTTATTTTAGCTCTATTGCGAAACAAGTTCTTTCAACTTATATTAATCACTCTCGAGACCTCATTCCTGATGGAATCCATCGCCACGAGGGAGAGAGAAGAGGCAATGTGGAATTTAAATGCCTTGCCTAAGGACATAATCATAATGGCTCCAGCGGGGCTCGAACTCCGGGCATTTCGCACATGAAGCGAACGCACTTCCACTGCGCTATCACGACTTCCACGTCATTTCCTTTGCACAACATGCTAGCAATTATTCATCCATTCTCTCATCATATAATTATTCCATTACTTATCTGTACAGATTTGTTATCAATTAATTAATCCGTTTTTGTTAAAATCACAATTATCCTACCGAAACATCTGGTTAGGAAACAACAGTTAAAACAAAGGATTTGTAACCGATATACATTTGGGATAAAGCCAGCGATGTCGCTCATAATAACAAGCAGAAGCAACAAATAAAACAAACAAGTCGGTAGAATGGACGAACGAACCGAGAAACGGGTGTTTACACGCAACATCAGGTTCTCTTCCTTAGTTTAAAAACGCAGCAAGCTGACTCATATGAACAGAATTATTTTAAATGGAATCATACAACCTTTTGACCCCTATGTATGACCTTGACATCTGAGGCATAGATTGGATTAGCGCGCACACACACACAATAGCCTTATTGTGCATGGACTTAGTCAGCAGGCTATTGCTGAGAAGTAGAAACCTACCGAGAAGATATTATCGATACGCTGGATCCTGTGTGACCTTGACCCCTGTTTTACAATTCATAGTGAAGTCCACTTGTATGACATATTCATGAATTCCCTTCAGTACTTTGCAAGTTATTTTTTTCTCCCTTTATTATTAGTGAATAAAATTTGACCGTTAACCCAAATTGCGCCCTTGACCTTTAGTTTATACAAATTTATTTTAGCTTGATTGCGAAACAAGTTCTTTCAACTTATATTAATCACTCTCGAGACCTCATTCCTGATGGAATCCATAGCCATGAAGGAGAGAGAAATGGAATTTAAATGCCTTGCCTAAGGGCACAATCGTAACGGCTCCAGCTGGGCTCGAACTCCGGGCCTTTTGCACATGAAGCAAATGCCATTGACCTTTGAGAAACATACTTGAATGTCTACACAGCATACAACATTTGTTCAGTTTCATGAAATAGAACATAATGCCTTTGCTGTATGTAGGTTAAGGAAATAAAATATTGCGGACAGATGGACAACTTGGCAACAAATACTGCTCTCCGAGATGTGTAGCATGAACAAAGCAGAAGCATATACGTGTACTTAAGCATTGTTTTCTATTCTAAAATGTATACATGCAGGGTATTCTAACATCTACTAAGGTAAAAGCGACCGACACCAAAGAAAGCTTCAGCAAAACTATTACGCATTAACCCTTAAAATGCTGAATAAATTGGAAGGAATGTGCAAACAACATAGATCCAGATCAGCTGCGGCGTAATGCAGAGTCTGATCAAGATCTATGATGATGGCTCCCCTATTTGAATATGAAACAGTAAAGAGCCTGATCAGACGACACATTCTGTGCACGTTCTGTGCATTCTGATCTGGCTCTATGCTGTTTGCAAAAAACGAATATAGTCGTTTCCAGCACAGTAAGGGTTAAGAATAATGGTACCAGAAAAACCCCACACAAATTTGAAACTCAAACCTTATAAATAATAAACTGCCATGGGAGATTTGTTATTGCTTCGTGTCACTATGGCAACAAGGTATAAAACTAACAAATAATTAAAATTCTCAATAGCATTATTTGTGTTGTGTGACGGTCGTAAATGGTCTCCCCATACATACAGTCAGTGTTGTTGTCATAATATAGACACTTCATCCATTTGATGCAATGAAGATAAATTTATCAGCACTATTTCTGCAATCTGTATGTGGGTGCCGGTAGAGACACACCCATATACACATATAGTATGTGGGTGCTGGTAGAGACACACCCATGTACACATATAGTATGTGGGTGCTGGTAGAGACACACCCATGTACACATATAGTATGTGGGTGCTGGTAGAGACACACCCATGTACACATATAGTATGTGGGTGCTAGTAGAGACACACCCATGTACACATATAGTATGTGGGTGCTGGTAGAGACACACCCATGTACACATATAGTATGTGGGTGCCGGTAGAGACACACCCATGTACCCATATAGTATGTGGGTGCTGGTAGAGACACACACATGTACACATATAGTATGTGGGTGCTGGTAGAGACACACCCATGTACACATATAGTATGTGGGTGCGGTAGAGACACACCCATGTACCCATATAGTATGTGGGTGCCGGTAGAGACACACCCATGTACACATATAGTATGGGGTGCTAGTAGAGACACACCCATGTACACATATAGTATGTGGGTGCCGGTAGAGACACACCCATGTACCCATATAGTATGTGGGTGCCGGTAGAGACACACCCATGTACACATATAGTATGTGGGTGCTGGTAGAGACACACCCATGTACACATATAGTATGTGGGTGCTGGTAGAGACACACCCATGTACACATATAGTATGTGGGTGCTAGTAGAGACACACCCATGTACACATATAGTATGTGGGTGCTGGTAGAGACACACCCATGTACACATATAGTATGTGGGTGCTTGTAGAGACACACCCATGTACACATATAGTATGTGGGTGCTGGTAGAGACACATATAGTATGTGGGTGCTGGTAGAGACACCCATGTACCCATATAGTATGTGGGTGCTGGAAGACACACCCATGTACCCATATAGTATGTGGGTGCTGGTAGAGACATGCCCATGTACACATATAGTATGTGGGTGCTGGTAGAGACACATATAGTATGTGGGTGCTGGTAGAGACACACCCATGTACACATATAGTATGTGGGTGCTGGTAGACACACCCATGTACCCATATAGTATGTGGGTGCTGGTAGAGACACCCCATGTACACATATAGTATGTGGGTGCTGGTAGAGACACACCCATGTACACATATAGTATGTGGGTGCTAGTAGACACATATAGTATGTGGGTGCTGGTAGAGACACACCCATGTACACATATAGTATGTGGGTGCTGGTAGAGACACACCCATGTACACATATAGTATGTGGGTGCTGGTAGAGACACACCCATGTACACATATAGTATGTGGGTGCTGGTAGAGACACACCCATGTACACATATAGTATGTGGGTGCTGGTAGAGACACACCCATGTACACATATAGTATGTGGGTGCTGGTAGAGACACACCCATGTACATATAGTATGTGGGTGCTGGTAGAGACACACCCATGTACACATAGTATGTGGGTGCTGGTAGAGACACACCCATGTACACATATAGTATGTGGGTGCTGGTAGAGACACACCCATGTACCCATATAGTATGTGGGTGCTGGTAGAGACACACCCATGTACCCATATAGTATGTGGGTGCTGGTAGAGACACACCCATGTACACATATAGTATGTGGGTGCGGTAGAGACACACCCATGTACACATATAGTATGTGGGTGCTGGTAGAGACACGCCCATGTACACATATAGTATGTGGGTGCTGGTAGAGACACACCCATGTACCCATATAGTATGTGGGTGCTGGTAGAGACACCCATGTACACATATAGTATGTGGGTGCTGGTAGAGACACACCCATGTACACATATAGTATGTGGGTGCTGGTAGAGACACACCCATGTACACATATAGTATGTGGGTGCTGGTAGAGACACACCCATGTACACATATAGTATGTGGGTGCTGGTAGAGACACGCCCATGTACACATATAGTATGTGGGTGCTGGTAGAGACACACCCATGTACACATATAGTATGTGGGTGCTGGTAGAGACACACCCATGTACACATATAGTATGTGGGTGCTGGTAGAGACACACCCATGTACACATATAGTATGTGGGTGCTGGTAGAGACACACCCATGTACACATATAGTATGTGGGTGCTGGTAGAGACACACCCATGTACACATATAGTATGTGGGTGCTGGTAGAGACACACCCATGTACACATATAGTATGTGGGTGCTGGTAGAGACACACCCATGTACACATATAGTATGTGGGTGCTGGTAGAGACACACCCATGTACACATATAGTATGTGGGTGCCGGTAGAGACACACCCATGTACACATATAGTATGTGGGTGCTAGTAGAGACACACCCATGTACACACATAGTATGTGGGTGCCGGTAGAGACACACCCATGTACACATATAGTATGTGGGTGCTAGTAGAGACACACCCATGTACACATATAGTATGTGGGTGCTGGTAGAGACACACCCATGTACACATATAGTATGTGGGTGCCGGTAGAGACACGCCCATGTACACATATAGTATGTGGGTGCCGGTAGAGACACACCCATGTACACATATAGTATGTGGGTGCTGGTAGAGACACACCCATGTACACATATAGTATGTGGGTGCTGGTAGAGACACGCCCATGTACACATATAGTATGTGGGTGCTGGTAGAGACACACCCATGTACCCATATAGTATGTGGGTGCTGGTAGATACACACCCATGTACCCATATAGTATGTGGGTGCTTGTAGAGACACACCCATGTACACATATAGTATGTGGGTGCTGGTAGAGACACATATAGTATGTGGGTGCTGGTAGAGACACCCATGTACCCATATAGTATGTGGGTGCTGGAAGACACACCCATGTACCCATATAGTATGTGGGTGCTGGTAGAGACATGCCCATGTACACATATAGTATGTGGGTGCTGGTAGAGACACATATAGTATGTGGGTGCTGGTAGAGACACACCCATGTACACATATAGTATGTGGGTGCTGGTAGACACACCCATGTACCCATATAGTATGTGGGTGCTGGTAGAGACACATATAGTATGTGGGTGCTGGTAGAGACACACCCATGTACACATATAGTATGTGGGTGCTGGTAGAGACACACCCATGTACACATATAATATGTGGGTGCTGGTAGAGACACACCCATGTACACATATAGTATGTGGGTGCTGGTAGAGACACACCCATGTACACATATAGTATGTGGGTGCTGGTAGATACACACCCATGTACACATATAGTATGTGGGTGCTGGTAGAGACACACCCATGTACACATATAGTATGTGGGTGCTGGTAGAGACACACCCATGTACACATATAGTATGTGGGTGCTGGTAGAGACACACCCATGTACCCATATAGTATGCGGGTGCTGGTAGAGACACACCCATGTACACATATAGTATGTGGGTGCTGGTAGAGACACACCCATGTACACATATAGTATGTGGGTGCTGGTAGAGACACACCCATGTACCCATATAGTATGTGGGTGCTGGTAGAGACACACCCATGTACCCATATAGTATGCGGGTGCTGGTAGAGACACACCCATGTACACATATAGTATGTGGGTGCCGGTAGAGACACGCCCATGTACACATATAGTATGTGGGTGCCGGTAGAGACACGCCCATGTACACATATAGTATGTGGGTGCTGGTTGAGACACGCCCATGTACCCATATAGTATGTGGGTGCCGGTAGAGACACGCCCATGTACACATATAGTATGTGGGTGCCGGTAGAGACACGCCCATGTACACATATAGTATGTGGGTGCCGGTAGAGACACGCCCATGTACACATATAGTATGTGGGTGCTGGTAGAGACACACCCATGTACACATATAGTATGTGGGTGCTGGTAGAGACACACCCATGTACTCATATAGTATGTGGGTGCCGGTAGAGACACGCCCATGTACACATATAGTATGTGGGTGCTGGTAGAGACACACCCATGTACACATATAGTATGTGGGTGCTGGTAGAGACACGCCCATGTACACATATAGTATGTGGGTGCCGGTAGAGACACACCCATGTACACATATAGTATGTGGGTGCTGGTAGAGACACGCCCATGTACACATATAGTATGTGGGTGCCGGTAGAGACACGCCCATGTACACATATAGTATGTGGGTGCTGGTAGAGACACGCCCATGTACCCATATAGTATGTGGGTGCCGGTAGAGACACGCCCATGTACACATATAGTATGTGGGTGCCGGTAGAGACACGCCCATGTACACATATAGTATGTGGGTGCCGGTAGAGACACGCCCATGTACACATAGATGTGGGTGCTGGTAGAGACACACCCATGTACACATATAGTATGTGGGTGCTGGTAGAGACACGCCCATGTACACATATAGTATGTGGGTGCCGTAGAGACACGCCCATGTACACATATAGTATGTGGGTGCCGGTAGAGACACACCCATGTACACATATAGTATGTGGGTGCTGGTAGAGACACGCCCATGTACACATATAGTATGTGGGTGCGGTAGAGACACACCCATGTACACATATAGTATGTGGGTGCTGGTAGAGACACGCCCATGTACACATATAGTATGTGGGTGCTGGTAGAGACACGCCCATGTACACATATAGTATGTGGGTGCTGGTAGAGACACGCCCATGTACACATATAGTATGTGGGTGCTGGTAGAGACACACCCATGTACACATATAGTATGTGGGTGCTGGTAGAGACACGCCCATGTACACATATAGTATGTGGGTGCTGGTAGAGACACGCCCATGTACACATATAGTATGTGGGTGCCGGTAGAGACACGCCCATGTACACATATAGTATGTGGGTGCTGGTAGAGACACGCCCATGTACACATATAGTATGTGGGTGCCGGTAGAGACACGCCCATGTACACATATAGTATGTGGGTGCCGGTAGAGACACGCCCATGTACACATATAGTATGCGGGTGCCGGTAGACACACACCCATGTACCCACCTTGTTCTCATCTTCCTGTATCTGTCGTTCATATTCCTCCTCCTTATCCTCCTGCGGGTACTGTCCTCGTCGCTCCTGGTGTCGGCGCTGATGGTCGGCACGTAGCTGTTGAATACGCTCGGCACGAGATACAGGAACATCTGTAAACATAGATTAATAATTTATTGCAACTTTATTCACAACAACAAGGACAACACAATTTACAATTACATGCATATCACAATATATTTACAATCAAATTTAGCAACAGCATTTTCCAAGAGGAAACTGACGTACCAGGAGATAATCTTGAATACATGCAAGGCATGGGATTGCACTTTTTTGTCAATGGTGAGAAGTTGTGTAGCGCAAATAAACAGATAGAAATCACCGTAACCCATTCAACACCAAGTAACTGACATGGACTGGTCCATGATATTTTTAGACCAATAAATTAATAAGAAAATTACCTTTGGACCAGTTCATTTATCAAAATGGGTAATTTTGTCTATAAATAGTAATATTACTGGCAAAAAGTGCAGATCCTGATGAGACGGCTCGTCACGAGCTGTGTTTTATCAGTGGAGAAGAACAAGGGTGAAGAACTCGTTTTCTTTCGTTCTAATCCCTTTCCTTTTAATTTATATGTAAAATGTTAATTCCATTATGTACATGTAAAATACTGAAATAAATAATGTTTAAACCGGCAACATGAATCATCAGCTCACCAATGCACTGTATGTTTGTGAGCAGAATATGTTTCCAGGTATAGCATAGGTAGCACAATGTGCAGACCTGTGCAGACCTGTGCCCGAGGTTATAACACTTTTCTCAGATCTCAAATTCAAGCTCAAGCCAGCTGAACCAATCAGAAGCTTGAGGCTGAGTCTGAGATAGGAGAAAAGATTTATAAACTCGAGGCCTGGCATAAAATGAAAAAAGCTGAAAATAACGCGCCATTTTGCAAATTGACATCGACTGTGAGAAGTGCACGTAGGAGAATACCGGCAAGCAATATTGGTTAGTATTGAAGATTTGGATATATGATTGGCAAGTTTTATGTTCTTTTTCATGTACAGTCTACATCCGTTATGTCGAATTATCCGGTTATCTCGAAGTCGGATCAATGTCCCGTTTCAGACATTATCAGTTTATATATAACTCGCTCTGTTTATATAGAATTTCTTTAAGTCAAACTTGGGTTATGTCGAAGTATTTTGTTCGGTCCGACAGAATTCGACATAACGGATGCAGACTGTATATCATGTGTATACTTGTCTTGTACATGTTAATGTCATCTATACGCTTTCCTCGTATTAATAGGATTGATGATAAAAAAGATAATTACACGGAAAACCCCTCAGGTTTCCACAGGCGTTGATATTATCATAAACACAATACTGCTCAATTAACGGTTTGGGTCTTCAATAAATATATTACATGACGGCAAAGCAAAATATATCACCGACAGTTCCCAGGCGAGTACATACAAGAAATTAGGATGGCTGTATCAAACAATGTATGTGATAAATAGAGAATATTAGTCTACTGTCTTATAAAACTTTTAATTAGTAGGCGAGTTGGAGAAAATATACTAGGGGAGGATAATAATTAACAAATTTATAAGACAGTAACCTAATATTCTATTTATAAGACAGTAACCTAATATTCTATTTATAAGACAGCAACCTAATATTTTATTTATAAGACAGTAACCTAATATTCTATTTATAAGACAGTAACCTAATATTCTATTTATAAGACAGTAACCTAATATTCTATTTATAAGACAGTAACCTAATATTCTATTTATAAGACAGTAACCTAATATTCTATTTATAAGACAGTAACCTAATATTCTATTTATAAGACAGTAACCTAATATTCTATGTATCCTATCTTCTGACAAGAAATACATTTTAGAAGTTTTAGTTTATATAAATTTATTTTAGCTCGATTGCGAAACAAGTTCTTACAACTTATATTAATCACTCTCTAGACCTCATTCCTGATGGAATCCATCGCCACGAGGGAGAGAAGAGGCAATGTGGAATTTAAATGCCTTGCCTAAGGGCACAATCGTAACGGCTCCAGCGGGGCTCGAACTCCGGACCTTTTAGAAGGATTACCGAATATTCATAACCTTAAGTTTATTATACCATCTGTGAACATATGACGTCATGAAAGGTTTATTAGGCAATGACTAATAAAACAAAGTTTATTAGGCATGCCGTTTTTGACAATTATCATGCATAACGGTAGGAATAATATATATATATTACAATAAATAGCATTAAAAGTTTACCTCTGTGTATGTCAGACCTGCTGACTATCGGAGCAGAATGCCCCATACTGTGGGACTCGGGCGGTTTAATAGTGAACTGGCCAAAGGGCGGCGCTTGATCCTGTTGTTGTTGTGCCAAATAGTGTTGTTCTTGTACTCTCCGGTACTCCTGCTGGGCCCTGCTTGTAAGGAAAGTTATTTCTGATTAATTGATTTAATTTCATTTTGGTAGCATTTTCAAATGTCAGTTACTGCCCCTGAATACTCCTAATAGTATATTGGTCCTCTTAATTGGTTTTCTCTATTTTTATCGTTGTTTCCTTTGCACCACATGTTTTCCATTCACATCTGTATTTTCGACTTATAATTATGAAATAATTAAATCTCGACAGATATCCTTACTGTAAAAATTGGTTCAAATAATTAACACGAATTTGATAAAATTACATTTATCCTAATGCAACATCTGTTTAGACGACAACAGTAAAAACAAAGGATTCCAACTAAAAGGACCAATATACATTTAGGGATAAATCCGACTTTATCCATCAAGGGAGGTAATAGAAAAACCAGTAATGTCTCTCATTGGATTTGTACCATTGTAAGGCACAGTTATGGTCCATTCATAACATGAGAAATCACATTGGTGTCAGTCACATGTTCGGTCGCACATATGGTTCCCTGGCGTCGAGGATAAAGAAAACGAAAACAACAAGATTTAGTGTCACGTGTGAATGTGAAACTAAGTAAACAAACAGACAGAGTGGTGTAACAGAGGGTAGGTATTGTTAACTTTAAATGGCTGTGGGTTGACAATTCTGCCGAACTTTCTGATTTCATAAGTGCAAATAATGAATCATATTAAGCCTTTTATTTAAATTTATTTTTGGGGGGGGGGTTTGATTTGATGGCCCAGCAAACACATAAATCAATGCATCTACCCGTTAACATTCTAAATATGCATAGAAATATACATGTTTTTATAATCAATATATTATATATATTGTCCTATTTCTATAAAAATATTTGATGAATTTGATTGACTCTTGAAGAAAATACCCGTCTTATCTAAAGTGGGACGTGTGGCGTCCGTGGTCCAATGGTAGAGCGTCGGATTTGGAATCGAACGGTCCGGGTTCGATACTCAGTCAGGCCACATATGTAGTGTCATTGAGCTTAGTACTGGTTAACAGCTATGGTCGGCTAAGCATGCCCAGGAAAACATGTCTAGGTCCCCGCAAGGTTTTTTTTGACATTAATGGAACATACATACATAGACATATTAGAATACACTACCAGTCTTGTTCATCCTGAGCACGTCTCCACCTCTGTTCCTCCTGATCTATGTGATCCCGGTGAACCTTGGAATCACTGTCCGAGCGATCCCGATGCCTGTCTGCGTGATCCTTGTGCTCAGCTGTTTTCGTCCCTTTACCGACCTCATCAACAGGTGTCTTCCTACCTTTACCAAATCTAAAATTTGGCAAAATAACCATGTATTGATATACAGTGAAACCTGTCTATAACGACATAGACTCGGACCAAGATTGTGTGTCAAATAACACAGGTTGTTATTATAACAAGGTTCTCCAATTTGCATCATTTAATAAATGGGTTTGCAAACACTGGCCAAACATAGGCTATGTGTACATCTAAATGTAAAAATCCATTCAATAGATGACCACACATTGTAAGGTGATAATTGGCTTAGCTCAACTTACCTGTACAATAGTTGGATTGTCCCAATTGTGTAATTTGGGTTAGTCAGATTACACAGGTTGAAAATACATCCAATGTGCTTAATGGGACCACGAAACAATGTCGTTGTACAGGTAAGGCAGGTGTTAACACAGTCTGTCATTGTAGTCAGGTGTCGTTGTAGTCAGGTGTTGTTGTAGTCAGGTGTCATGGTAGTCAGGTGTCATGGTAGTTGGGTGTCATTGTAGTCAGGTGTTGTTGTAGTCAGGTGTCATTGTAGTCAGGTGTCGTTATAGTCAGGTGTCGTTGTAGTCAGGTGTTGGTGTAGTCAGGTGTCATGGTAGTCAGGTGCCATGGTAGTCAGGTGTAGGTGTAGTTGTAGTCAGGTGTAGCCCAGTGTTGTTGTAGTAAGGAGTCGTTGTAGTCAGGTGTAGTCAGGTGTTGTTGTAGTCAGGTGTAGGCAGGTGTTGTTGTAGTCAGGTGCCATTGTAGTCAGGTGTTGTTGTAGTCAGGTGTTGTTGTAGTCAGGTGTAGACAGGAGTCGTTGTAGTCAGGTGTTGTTGTAGTCAGGTGTTGTTGTAGTCAGGTGTTGTTGTAGTCAGGTGTTGTTGTAGTCAGGTGCCATTGTAGTCAGGTGTTGTTGTAGTCAGGTGTAGTCAGGTGTTGTTGTAGTCAGGTGCCATTGTAGTCAGGAGTTGTTGTAGTCAGGTGTTGTTGTAGTCAGGTGTCATTGTAGTCATGTGTCGTCAGGTGCCGTTGTAGTCAGGAGTCGTTGTAGTCAGGTGTAGTCAGGTGTTGTTGTAGTCAGGTGTTGTTGTAGTCAGGTGTTGTTGTAGTCAGGTGTTGTTGTAGTCAGGTGTTGTTGTAGTCAGGTGTTGTTGTAGTCAGGTGTAGTCAGGAGTCATTGTAGTCAGGTGTCGTCAGGTGCCGTTGTAGTCAGGAGTCGTTGTAGTCAGGTGTAGTCAGGTGTTGTTATAGACAGTTTATACTGTATGTCCAGCTGTCGTTGTAGTCAGGTGTAGTCAGGTGTTGTTGTAGTCAGGTGTTGTTATAGACAGTTTACACTGTAGGTCCAGCTGTCATTGTAGTCAGGTGTAGTCAGGTGTAGTCAGGTGTTGTTGTAGCCAGGTGTTGTTATAGACAGTTTACACTGTAGGTCCAGCTGTCATTGTAGTCAGGTGTAGTCAGGTGTAGTCAGGTGTAGTCAGGTGTAGTCAGGTGTTGTTGTAGCCAGTTTACACTGTAGGTCCAGCTGTCATTGTAGTCAGGTGTAGTCAGGTGTAGTCAGGTGTAGTCAGGTGTAGTCAGGTGTTGTTGTAGCCAGGTGTTGTTATAGACAGTTTACACTGTAGGTACAGCTGTCGTAGTCAGGTGTAGTCAGGTGTAGTCAGGTGTTGTTGTAGTCAGGTGTTGTTATAGACAGTTTACACTGTTGGTCCAGCTGTCGGTGTAGTCAGGTGTTGTTGTAGTCAGGTGTTGTTATAGACAGTTTACACTGTAGGTCCAGGTGTAGTCAGGTGTTGTTGTAGTCAAGTGTTGTTATACACTTTACACTGTAGGTCCAGCTGTTTACACTGTAGGTCCAGCTGTTTACACTGTAGGTCCAGCTGTTTACACTGTAGGTCCAGCTGTTTACACTGTAGGTCCAGCTGTTTACACTGTAGGTCTGTAGGTCCAGCTGTTTACAATATTTTAAGCATTTTCATAAGGTTATACCAATTTATTTTAGCTCGATTGCGCAACAAGTTCTTACAACATTATATTAATCGCTCCCGAGACCTAATTCCTGACCATCGCCACGAGGGAAAGAGAAGAGTCAATGTGGAATTTAAGTGCCTTGCCTAAGGACACAATAGTAACGGATACATCTGGACATGAACTACGGGCCTTTCACACCTGATACGAACGGGCTACCATTAGCCTGTCCTATTAGCGCAGTGGTTAGCGCGCTCGCTTCTCACCAATGCAACCGGGTTCGATCCTCAGACCGGGAAGTATGCGAGATGGTACGATGGTCGCCAGATCGGACAGGTGGGTTTTCTCCGGGTACTCCAGTTTCCTCCCACACGAATGACCACATATACGCTCTCATCTGCGCCAACGAGAGTGATTAATATAAGTTGTTAGAACTTGCTTCGCAATCATTGTAAAATAAATAAAGTCTAAACTTAGAAACGCGCTACCACGACATTGAACAACGTGAGAAGTTAAAACATAGTGTAACATATTTAGTCTGTAAGATCTTCTCAATGAAGAAAAAGGAAAGCATCACTTCAACAATGGTAACAATATACAAACGAATATTGAAAACAAAAATAAATGTAAGCATGGTATCATTAGATATATAGACTATGTATTCATTCAGTGCTATGTATATTCTTAACATGTGAAAACTATGTTTGTATGTCATAAAAAAAATACAAATTGCATCAGGCTATGTTGTACGTGGTTGGTAAACTTAGTAAGAGTAGTTCCCCATATATCCAGCCCCTTCCCCCCAATTATGGTGTGTCTGAATAATCACTTATAAGTATAGGTCCCAAGTTTCACATTAGAACAAAATCAGCATTGAAGAACCATCAGGTAGCCCCCTCTGCCCCCTCTGATTTTCTGGCCCCTGTGATATTATGAGTGATACACCATGGCACTTTAAATGCTCATCACGCTAAATGATAGTTAGGATAGTTAGGATGTCCATATATAGATTGGGTATCTCTGCATTTAGTCTAAAATAATGATAATAAGTGGGCGGGAATATTGGTTGCTAAATTGGGAAGATCTGAGATAGAGAGGAGAGTCTGGATACAGCGCTATTAACTAGCTGGGCGCTGAGAGCTGAGATGTTTCGTAATATGATGCTAATATGTAACTTACACCAGACTGGAAATGGCTACGGCTGCAGCATGTGTGGGAAACACGTGGTTATCATATGTAACTTACTCCAGACTGGAAATGGCTACGGCTGCAGCATGTGTGGGAAACACGTTGTTATCATATGTAACTTACTCCAGACTGGAAATGGCTACGGCTGCAGCATGTGTGGGAAACACGTTGTTATCATATGTAACTTACTCCAGACTGGAAATGGCTACGGCTGCAGCATGTGTGGGAAACACGTTGTTATCATATGTAACTTACTCCAGACTGGAAATGGCTACGGCTGCAGCATGTGTGGGAAACACGTTGTTATCATATGTAACTTACTCCAGACTGGAAATGGCTACGGCTGCAGCATGTGTGGGAAACACGTGGTTATCATAATCATAATTATAGGAAATACTTTATATTAATGTGGAGACTTTGATAGTATGAGATGTAAAGTGCTATACAGTCAACCACGATTTTCTTTCCTCATATTAGACTTACTGGCAAAATCCCTCCAGTCTTACCCAGAATTACTTGCATCCCATTAAACTTACTTGAAGAATCCCTTGAGCAGCCCCCCCACAACCTCATTTCTTTCCTCCCATTACATTTGCTTGAAGAATCCCTTGAGCAACCCTCCACAACCACATATGTTTTCCTACCATTAAACTTACTTGAAGAATCCCTTGAGCAGGCCCCCGGAGTTTCTTGCCTTCCATTAAACTTACTTGAAGAATCCCTTGAGCAGGCCCCCGGAGTTTCTTACCTTCCATTAAACTTACTTGAAGAATCCCTTGAGCAGGCCCCCAGAGTTTCTTGCCTTCCATTAAACTTACTTGAAGAATCCCTTGAGCAGGCCCCCAGAGTTCTTGCCTTCCATTAAACTTACTTGAAGAATCCCTTGAGCAGGCCCCCATGAGCAGGCCCCCGGAGTTTCTTGCCTTCCATTAAACTTACTTGAAGAATCCCTTGAGCAAGCCCCCGGAGTTTCTTGCCTTCCATTAAACTTACTTGAAGAATCCCTTGAGCAGGCCCCCAGAGTTTCTTGCCTTCCATTAAACTTACTTGAAGAATCCCTTGAGCAGGCCCCCAGAGTTTCCCCCAAAACACAAAACCCACAGGCCCCAGAGTTTCTTGCCTTCCATTAAACTTACTTGAAGAATCCCTTGAGCAGGCCCCGGAGTTTCTTGCCTTCCATTAAACTTACTTGAAGAATCCCTTGAGCAAGCCCCCGGAGTTTCTTCCTTCCATTAAACTTACTTGAAGAATCCCTTGAGCAGGCCCCCAGAGTTTCTTGCCTTCCATTAAACTTACTTGAAGAATCCCTTGAGCAGGCCCCCAGAGTTTCTTGCCTTCCATTAAACTTACTTGAAGAATCCCTTGAGCAGGCCCCCAGAGTTTCTTGCCTTCCATTAAACTTACTTGAAGAATCCCTTGAGCAGGCCCCCGGAGTTTCTTGCCTTCCATTAAACTTACTTGAAGAATCCCTTGAGCAGGCCCCCGAAGTTTCTTGCCTTCCATTAAACTTACTTGAAGAATCCCTTGAGCAGGCCCCCGGAGTTTCTTGCCTTCCATTAAACTTACTTGAAGAATCCCTTGAGCAGGCCCCCAGAGTTTCTTGCCTTCCATTAAACTTACTTGAAGAATCCCTTGAGCAGGCCCCCGGAGTTTCTTGCCTTCCATTAAACTTACTTGAAGAATCCCTTGAGCAGGCCCCCGAAGTTTCTTGCCTTCCATTAAACTTACTTGAAGAATCCCTTGAGCAGGCCCCCGGAGTTTCTTGCCTTCCATTAAACTTACTTGAAGAATCCCTTGAGCA
>CM026403.1:17382662-17497032 GCA_014843695.1 Archivesica marissinica | reverse complement strand
ATAATCGTTCACCTGGTGTTTTACAGTATTTAGAGCAAACTAATACCTATATAATATCAATATTCATTCATTCATGTATTATCTTAGCTGATACATTTTATTGGGAAGAGCTTAGAGCAACACTATATCAGTGAAAACACAAATGTCTACAGAATGTATTTTCCTATTATATGGTATAATTGTTTTCAAAATATATTATACTGAGTATTTCAACTAATAAACAAACTTCGTATACGCGGTTTGTTGACATAACAAAATAATGTAAATAGGGTCGACATCCATGCGTAATACAACTAGTGTATCCTGAATAACACGATTTATCATACAGATTTACCGTTATATCACATTTGTACCTATTTATTTGTAGAGTAATTTTAGTAGTTAAATTATCTCTAAACAACATTATCTCGCGTTCAGGAGCATGGATGACCGTTATATGAAATCCTACTTTCAATTTTGAATGTTTGTAGACCACAAAAACGCTGTTTATCGATTCAATGTTTGTGTTCGAATGTATTCGGAAGAATATTTGTAACAGCAATGCATTTATACGTGAAAAATGCATTTTATTTGCTTTGTGCGCTGTAATGTCGCTTTAATGTAATGTTGCTAGAACGTGTTGCCCAACCCATTGTTGTATTATTATTGTGTAACTATATGCATGTATATATAGGCAATAACAAGGTTAAATCATACATTTGATTACAGAATGATGTATATGCAATGAATTACTGTATAATCATATGGAATAAAATGCATTAAATGAAAATATGTTAATGATATTGTACGATTTATTACTTTGGCTCCCATTATTATAAAACATCAGACGACCAATTAAGAATGTTGTTAAGTGTATACAAACATTTCTTTGTCTGCTGTAAGACAGTTAACATCACTACATCTTACTTAATGACGGAAATATGACCATCCCCCACCCACCCGTGTCTTACTGGTGCACATGTACTCATGTAGTTAGTTTCACGCATGTGTTGCATCACAGCTATAAATAACTCATGAAAAAAGTTCCATGCAAATATTTATCAACATTATGTCCTTCATTCATAAACTGACACCATAAAAAAACAGTGTACTTTTATATTGAGCGATACTTTTTCGTTACAAATTTTAGAAATATGGAAAATAATCCTTCACACATTGCACTAATTTACTCAATATTTCACACATTTTGATACTAAATTTGCATATATTTTGTTTCTAAAAGGATATCAATTTTACCTCTAAGGTAAATGCACAGTTTCTTTTTGGTATCAGTATATATTATTTTTTCGATTTTTGTTGCTTATGTGTTTTATGTTTATTTATCGTCGCTACCGGTTGCTCAAGCGGTTGCCCATATGAGTGACGCCTCCTGAAGATATTAGTCATTTTAGATTTTTGGAGGATAGTGCAATGATACAGACATTCCCATTCCAGAATCTCCTCTGGTTCTTTTACGTACACTGATGAAAGACTGTTAATTTCATTAGGGTCAGACGGGGGATTTTTGTTGCTTTCTACAAGGTGTATAGGTATATATACTACTACAAGGGATTAGTCACGGAACAATGAATGTACTATTGCTACACGTATGCATGCTCATGATTTGGTCACACAACAATATGATGACAAGTACAAGTACCTTCGTCAATGGTTGCACCGGCCTTGAAGCAGACAGCAGACGCGTATCTCTGTGACGAGCATTCAGTAGCTTGTAGACAATCGTTCAGCGTGTTCTCAGTACCGTCACAGTGCAGGCTGTAGTTGCTGAGTTTGGCTTTGAATATCTGTTAAAGAGATGTACACGGATGAAAGGAGCAGTATATATACTACTTATGAATGCTGTTTAACCCATTCAACACCAAGAAACTCACATGGACTGGTCCATGATATTCATAAACCAATAAATGAATCAGAAAATCACATTTGGACAAGTTCATTTATCAAAATGGGTAATTATGTCTAAAAATAGTCATATCACTGGCAAAAAGTGCAGATCCTGATGAGACGGCTCGTCACGAGCCGGCTCATCTGGATCCACACTTTTTTGTAAGCCAATTTAGAGGTCTGTGGTGTTGAAAGGATTAATTTAGTTAAACTAATTAAATAAGTTTTAACTTCATTTATTTTATAACTATGAAACAAGTTTTAAATATAACTTAATTATTCAACGTTGTTTCGTTGGCGGTGGTGAAGGCGTGTATATAAGGGAACTGTAGTATCCAGGATAAGACGAGGTCCGCCTCCGTGGTCGAGTGGTTATGGCCGTGACCATCAGTGATGATAGGTTACTATGGTATACAATTCAGTTACCGTAATTACTCGACCATGGCACGGAGGCAGACAACAAATACAAATAATATTATAAAAGATATAGTTTAGAGTAATGCATCACTCGATTAGCGGCGACAATATATTATTAAAATAATGAGTCCTTAATAATCATTCACATAATTCATAGGTGAAGATATGTTTAACATTACACTGATATTGCCAAAGGCTGAACAGCAAATTGCTCGTCCGTCTGCAAAACCCAGTTCCCGACAAACTTTTCGCGCTGTTAGGTCGTCAAATCCGTCGTCACAAATTAAAGACCATGTGTCGTTCAAGTAGTACAGAACCGTTCCGTTGCCACTATTAGAACCTTCCGGCCCCGACAGTTTCACTGAAATAAAATTATTATCAATTAGATAATATAAATACAAACAATAGATGGGCACATAACATCAATACCAACTAGCGATCACAACGAATATTTGCACGATAGTCTGAATATTATATTACTATTGCGGGATTCAAACACGCGAAAAACAAAATTATAAAGTAAATACTTTGAAGAAAAATGGCCAAAAAGTAAAAAAATTACATAGTTCGTCAGCTATCCGAATCTACCAACTAACCGGCCCCATTGTGTGGACAAGCTTACATGACACCTGGAAACATCAGTATTTACACCGAGACCATTCATTGACTCGTGATAACATCAACATTTCCACACTATACAATTGCGTGTGATCACATACTATAATCTCAAAACAAGATGTGATTTCGTTGCTGATATTCAAATCTAAGCAATTTATTGAATAATGGCTTTTCACAATAGGACAACAATGCACTGCAAAACTTAAAAAATGACCATTAATTTCCCCTTCAGCCGATCATAGTTATTTTGTTTGCGTATGGATGCAATCAGAGTACTCTGATTGTAGTTTATATAAATTTATTTTAGCTTGATTGTGAAACAAGTTCTTACAACTTATATAAATCACTCTCGAGACTTCATTCCTGATGGAATTCATCGCCACGAGGGAGAGAGAAGAGGTATTTAAATGCCTTGCCCAAGGGCACAATCGCAACGGCTCCAGCTCCAACCGGGGACAAACAATGGGCCTTTCGCACCTGAAGCGAACGCACTACTACTGCGCTATCACGACTTCAACTCTGCCAGTACACAACTATGCTGCATATGTTTGACATACCACTGGTATAGCAGAATACTCCCTCATCGTCTTTGTGGTCCTGGCAGTACGTCGCTTCCTGGAACCCCTCGTGAGGACAATCATTCAAGTTGGCTTCATCTCCGGCACATCTGCAATCAAATACATAATAATAATAAAGACTTTATTTAACGAGGAAACATATCAAGGGCAATCTTCCATAAGGCCCTCAAAACCAAAACAATTATATACAGCATAGTTATATACATACAATTATATACATAAGTCTAAATGCACTACACAATATCAGAATTTTATTCATAAAAGAGTTAAATTTAAACTTTATTTATTTTACAACGATTGCAAAACAAGCTTATGACAACTTATATTAATCACTCTCATTCACTCGGATGAAAGCGTAAATGTGATCATTCGTGTGGGAGGAAACCGGAGTACCTGGAGAAAACCCAACTGTCCGATCTGGCGACGACTGTACAATCTCACATACTTCCCGGTCCGAGGATCGAACCCGGGTCGCATTTGTGAGAAGCGAGCACGCTAACCACTGCGCTAATCGGAAATCCAAGTTAAGCCAAGCCAGTTAATGTATGATATTATGAACAAGTTTTAGGTTATAACAGTTTCTTTGCAACAGGCATGCGCAATTAAATACCGATCTGTAGTCCAGTGGTTAACACGTTGGACTGGTAATCAAGGGATCGAAGGTATGATCCCCGTCTGACCCTAATACAAATAACAATCTTTCAGATGGGACATCAAATCGAGGTCTTGTGTTACACCACAGTGTTTTACACTGTGCACATAAAAGAACCAGAGGAGACTCTGGAATGGGTCTCTGTCTGTATCATTGCACTATCCTCCAAATATCTATAATGACTAATCTCTTCAGGAGGCGTCGCTCACATGGGCACCGGTAGCGACGAAACATAAACGTAAAACACACAAGGCATGCGCAATTATTGGCGTGTGTTTTACGTTTATATATCGACGCTACCGGTTTAGAGTTAGAGAGCTGAAAGTAAATATATTATATAGTACTATCATAAATTATAATTGTGACCTGCTCCAAATTAAGCGAAATGACATAAATTGACTGGTGAGGCATTTTTAATATTATTTGGTAAAGCATTATAGATTGTAGTGCCAGGGTAGGCATGTTATATTCCGAATAAATCACTTCTAGGTCTGGGACAATATAGATGTAAAGTAGAAGATAATCTCAAAGGACGGGGTCTGTCCTGAAAGTGAATGTGTTTCTGAAGTAAACAGGGGCTTGTTAAGTTAAAACTTTTATACATCCTTCTGGAAATGTCATCCAATTTTTAGTTCAAGGAATAATTCAGTTGAAATAGCAATGAGAATAAATCATTGGAAGGTATTATATGTTATTTTATATTTCGGGTTTTACGCCTGCATCAGCACAATTTCGGGCTATGTCGCCGGCGGGCAGTTTACTTAACAACACCTTTCCTGGGCAGGCTCCAGCGGTTAACCAGTACTTGGGTGCACCAACCTCCTTAAGAAACTGCCAACTTTTTCATATAAATGAGACACGGCCTGAGCGGGTGATCATCAGTGATAATAGGTTACAGTGGTATACAAGTCAGCGACCTTAACCACTCGACCACGGAGGCGGACTCATTTGAAGGTAATTATTGACAGACAACGAAAGCAAGACGCAGGATAACTCCCCTAGCTAAACACAGTAACAACTACTGTTGGTAAAACTTGTCACCCAACACATTTGCTTCTTATAAATTATAACAGTTTAACTCATAATATTCGTTACATTCGTTGTATAACTATTATGCAGTTTGTGAATTTGCATGTTATTTGAAAGCTATAAAATATGTTCAAACCAGTTCTGTGCCATCTATTATTACATGTACTAACGAACCTGGCTTATACAAAGTGCCAACTTTTTCATATAAATAAGACACGGTCTGAGCGGGGCTCGAACCCGTGACCATCAGTGATGATAGGTTACAGTGGTATACAAGTCAGCGACCGTAACCACTCGACCACGGAGGCGGACATTATACAAAGTTGCACATGGAAATAAACTGCTAGAAATATTAAGAACTCTTGTTCCATGTGCATGATGTGAACGAACTGAGAGAAAAAATAGAACATTACACGAGACTACAAAAACTACTCCACAATTCAATTAGATCCAATCATTTCTGCAGCTTTCTCGTGTAGACCTCACCTGCATCCAATTTACATACACTGTATACCATAACTAATATACCTGTAATTTATTGAATATGCCTTTCCCGACGGTTTCTCTACATATTCTCCGCGGTAACCCTCTCCGGTGACGAACCCTAATTGTCGACATGTGACATCCGACTCCTCAGTTCCCCATGTATTGCTACATATAGTGTGCCAATCGCCGTTGTACGTGAATTCTACCCTACCATAGCGTGCGTCACCACCAGCAATACGATACGCAACATCTACGAATATAACAGTTATGTCATTCATAGAGGTGAAGAGATATTGATTTGTTGTTGCTCGGCGAGGTCGGCATGACAATGTGGGTTTGAACCCTCGTTTAATGCAATATTAATATTACTTTACATAGTTATACATGTACTGAGATACTGGTTATAAAATTGCTAAATCAATGTTTCGGATTCATTTGCATGTCAGTTTTTTACCGTAGCTAAAAAAAAAAAAACTGTCAATGAACTAGAGTCTCCTTGGTACATTTAATTTAAAAGTGAAGACTAAGGCTATAGAGGAATGGGTTGCTATTTCAAAATCATGGCCTCACTGTTGCAAACTGCCCCCACGAGAAATCGTGACACACTTGCTACCTCACGGGAACTCGTGACACACTTAGCCCCCCCCACGGGAAATCGTGACACACTTACCACCTCATGGGAAATCGTGACACACTTACCACCTCATGGGAAATCGTGACACACTTACCACCTCACGAGAAATCGTGACACTTACTTACCACTTCACGAGAAATCGTGACACTTACCACCTCACGAGAAATCGTGACACTTACCACCTCACGAGAAATCGTGACACTTACCACCTCACAAGAAATTGTGACACACTTACAACCCCACGGGAAATTATGACACACTTACCCGTTTCATCAAAGCATATGACGCCCGCAAAGTGTCCCCTGTTTGCACATTGCTGTACGTTTCCGAAAGCAGTATGGGGACAGTCACTCAGTTGTGTTTCATTTCCTACAAATAAAACTACAAAACTTAGCTTCAAGATGTAAGTAGATCTAGCAAGTTTGGAACATGCTTGTAATAAGTAAGCACCACTAACGTGTGCTACAAGTTGATCTTTTAGATCTAAAGTTGTACTGAAGCACGACGTCTGATGTGGTTCCGTATTCCTTGGTGCTCCGTGATCGTATAAAAATCCAACAAATATTGCAGAATATAACTTAATAAGTTTGTTTGTTCGAGTTTTACGCCTTCATCAGCGGTGAGCAACTACATAACAACACATTTCCTGGCTCCAGCGGTTAAAGTGATGTACGCAGATGAAAGGAACATTATATATACTATGATTGCTTTCCTCATGCTACGCTGTTCTAACTAGTTTTATAATATAACTCTATGGTTAATATACCATATAGATCTTACCAATTAATTGATTATCGCTAACTCTGCCTGGGCCTCAATTTGTTACTAGTATTGACAGGTAATATAACAGTAAAACCCATGCATTGCTGTAAGTTCACCTGCCAGACTTGTCCGTAATCCAATGTCTTTAACCAGTACTTGGTGCACCAACCTCCGTAAGAAACTTCCAACTTTTTCATATAAACAGACGCACAGCCTGAGCGGGGCTCGAACAAGTGACTATCAATGATGTTAGGTTATAGTGGTATACAAGTCAGCGACAGTAACCACTCGACCATGGAGGTGGTCTTTTAATTAGTTATTAATTTCAAAAAGCACCAGCCTGCATACATGAATTAACCAGTCAACAAAACAAGGCGTCTCGTTAGATAATAACCAGCCAGGCTCCTCTTTCCCTACAGAAGGGGAGGTTCTTTTATATTACAATATGACATTCAAATTCTAGTCACACCAGAATGTCCTCAACGAGGAACTGGCCGAAACTAGTGCAAATATACCGCAATTCATACTACAACCGAGCACACCATAAGTTGACTTGCTGAAGCCTGATATATATGCCGTGTAAGGCAATGCTCATTGGACGACATTAACCCTGTAACCTGCCGGATAAATTGGACGGAATGTGCAAACAACAAAGATCCAGATCAGCCACGGCGTAGTGCCGCATCCTCTATCTGAATAGCAACCAGCATAGAGCCTGATCAAGTATGGTTCTGTGCCATCTGATCCGACTCTATGCTATTTGCAAAAGCGACTTTTGTTGTGAGTGGCAGATTAAGGGTTAAAATGGGCTTGTATTTATACTGTAGCACATGTGGTATTGGATAAAATGTGTATAGGTTATGAAGCAGAAGGGAATAAGTTATCTGATATAGAGACAGTAAATATCCTAAGGGGCATTTTGTCCTAGACAGACATTTTGGGACATGCCAGTAATTGATTGGTTGTAACATTTATTATGGTGATACTAGGTAGCACGTCACCGGGCAGCAAAATGGACTATGCAACCCACGATTGGGACTAGGAATTTGCAGTCTGTATCACGTTTGACCTCACAAAATTACAAAAGTGACTTCACGCGCTAAATTATATTTTATTGCGGAAATAACAAAATGCCGAGCCGTGTTTTATTGCAGATTTAACAACGCTAAATTCCTTCTTTGCCTATACTGACAAAATGCCGAGCCCTGTTTTATTGCAGATTTAACAACGCTAAATTCCTTCTTTGCCTATACAGACAAAATGCTGCGCCCTGTTTTATTGCAGATTTAACAACGCTAAATTCCTTCTTTGCCTATACAGACAAAATGCCACGCCCTGTTTTATTGCAGATTTAACAACGCTAAATTCCTTCTTTGCCTATACAGATAAAATGCCGAGCCCTGTTTTATTGCAGATTTAACAACGTTAAATTCCTTCTTTGCCTATACAGACAAAATGCCGAGCCCTGTTTTATTGCAGATTTAACAACGTTAAATTCCTTCTTTGCCTATACTGACAAAATGCCGAGCCCTGTTTTATTGCAGATTTAACAACGCTAAATTCCTTCTTTGCCTATACAGACAAAATGCCGAGCCCTGTTTTATTGCAGATTTAACAACGCTAAATTCCTTCTTTGCCTATACAGACAAAATGCCGAGCCCTGTTTTATTGCAGATTTAACAACGCTAAATTCCTTCTTTGCCTATACAGACAAAATGCCGAGCCCTGTTTTATTGCAGATTTAACAACGCTAAATTCCTTCTTTGCCTATACAGACAAAATGCCGCGCCCTGTTTTATTGCAGATTTAACAACGCTAAATTCCTTCTTTGACTATACAGACAAAATGCCGCGCCCTGTTTTATTGCAGATTTAACAACGCTAAATTCCGTCTTTGCCTATACAGACAAAATGCCGCGCCCTGTTTTATTGCAGATTTAACAACGCTAAATTCCGTCTTTGCCTATACAGACAAAATGCCGCGCCCTGTTAGAAGATAGAATCCAGATAAACCTTATTCTAACATGGCTTGGCATATAAGCAAAGAAGGAATTTACCGTTCTTATATCTGCAATAAAACATGGCTTAGCGGTTGATGTCATACATGACGTCACTTTTGAATTTTTGTGACTTCATTTGCGGCTTTCTAAAAAGTAACACAAACTATGTTTGCGCTGTTATAATAGTTTGGTCATATTAGAATAAAAATAATATTTGTATTTGCATTATTTATTGTCAAATAAAACATGGAATATCGTTCTGAGCGCATAATTAACCACTTAGGTTAGGCCTACGGACTGCGTGGTTAGGCCTACGGACTGAGTGGTTTGGCCTACAGACTGCGTGGTTAGGCCTATGAACTGCGTGGTTAGGCCTACGGACTGCATGGTTAGGCCTACGGACTGCGTGGTTAGGTCTACGGACTGCGTGGTTAGGTCTATGGACTGCATGGTGAATTCCTACTCCTCAGGACTCCAAACCATGTTTTATTCGACAATAAACAACTGAAATACAAATATTATTTCTTAATTATTAATCAGATTCATCAATCAAGGATTCTCAAATTACAAACATCTCTGGAGTTGACAATGCATTTATCTGTAAGACTGGTTGATATACTACCTGTACACGATACATTGCTCTGTAAGACTGGTTGATATACTACCTATACACGATACATTGCTCTGTAACACTGGTTGATATACTACCTATACACGATACATTGCTCTGTAACACTGGTTGATATACTACCTATACACGATACATTGCTCTGTAAGACTGGTTGATATACTACCTATACACGATACATTGCTCTGTAAGACTGGTTGATATACTACCTGTACACGATACATTGCTCTGTACACGATACATTGCTCTATACACGATACATTGCTCTGTAAGACTGGTTGATATACTACCTATACACGATACATTGCTCTGTAAGACTGGTTGATATACTACCTGTACACGATACATTGCTCTATACACGATACATTGCTCTGTAAGACTGGTTGATATACTACCTATACACGATACATTGCTCTATACACGATACATTGCTCTGTAACACTGGTTGATATACTACCTATACACGATACATTGCTCTGTAAGACTGGTTGATATACTACCTATACATTGCTCTGTAAGACTGGTTGATATACTACCTATACATGATACATTGCTCTGTAACACTGGTTGATATACTACCTATACATTGCTCTGTAAGACTGGTTGATATACTACCTGTACACGATACATTGCTCTGTAAGACTGGTTGATATACTACCTATACACGATACATTGCTCTGTAAGACTGGTTGATATACTACCTATACACGATACATTGCTCTGTAAGACTGGTTGATATACTACCTATACATGATACATTGCTCTGTACACGATACATTGCTCTGTAAGACTGGTTGATATACTACCTATACACGATACATTGCTCTGTAACACTGGTTGATATACTACCTATATACGATACATTGCTCTGTAAGACTGGTTGATATACTACCTATACACGATACATTGCTCTGTAAGACTGGTTGATATACTACCTATACACGATACATTGCTCTGTAAGACTGGTTGATATACTACCTATACACGATACATTGCTCTGTAAGACTGGTTGATATACCTATACACGATACATTGCTCTGTAAGACTGGTTGATATACTACCTATACACGATACATTGCTCTGTAAGACTGGTTGATATACTACCTATACACGATACATTGCTCTGTAAGACTGGTTGATATACTACCTATACATTGCTCTGTAAGACTGGTTGATATACTACCTGTACACGATACATTGCTCTGTAAGACTGGTTGATATACTACCTATACATTGCTCTGTAAGACTGGTTGATATACTACCTATACACGATACATTGCCCTGTAAGACTGGTTGATATACTACCTATACACGATACATTGCTCTGTAAGACTGGTTGATATACTACCTATACACGATACATTGCTCTGTAAGACTGGTTGATATACTACCTATACACGATACATTGCTCTGTAAGACTGGTTGATATACTACCTATACACGATACATTGCTATGTAAGACTGGTTGATATACTACCTATACACGATACATTGCTATGTAAGACTGGTTGATATACTACCTATACACGATACATTGCTCTGTAAGACTGGTTGATATACTACCTGTACACGATACATTGCTCTGTACACGATACGTTGCTCTGTAAGACTGGTTGATACACTACCTATACACGATACATTGCTCTGTAACACTGGTTGATATACTACCTGTACATGATACATTGCTCTGTACACGATACATTGCTCTGTACACGATACATTGCTCTGTAAGACTGGTTGATATACTACCTATACACGATACATTGCTCTGTACACGATACGTTGCTCTGTAAGACTGGTTGATATACTACCTATACACGATACATTGCTCTGTACACAATACATTGCTCTGTAACACTGGTTGATACACTATCTATACACGATACATTGCTCTGTAAGACTGGTTGATATACTACCTGTACACGATACATTGCTCTGTAACACTGGTTGATATACTACCTATACACGATACATTGCTCTGTACACGATACATTGCTCTGTAAGACTGGTTGATATACTACCTATACACGAACATTGCTCTGCACAGATACATTGCTCTGTAAGACTGGTTGATATACTACCTATACACGATACATTGCTCTGTAAGACTGGTTGATATACTACCTATACACGATACATTGCTCTGTAACACTGGTTGATATACTACCTATACACGATACATTGCTCTGTAACACTGGTTGATATACTACCTATACACGATACATTGCTCTGTAAGACTGGTTGATATACTACCTATACACGATACATTGCTCTGTAACACTGGTTGATATACTACCTATACACGATACATTGCTCTGTAAGACTGGTTGATATACTACCTATACACGATACATTGCTCTGTAACACTGGTTGATATACTACCTATACATTGCTCTGTAAGACTGGTTGATATACTACCTATACACGATACATTGCTCTGTAAGACTGGTTGACATACTACCTATACACGATACATTGCTCTGTAAGACTGGTTGATATACTACCTGTACACGATACATTGCTCTGTACACGATACATTGCTCTGTACACGATACATTGCTATTTAAGACTGGTTGATATACTACCTATACACGATACATTGCTCTGTAAGACTGGTTGATATACTACCTATACACGATACATTTCTCTGTAAGACTGGTTGATATACTACCGATACACGATACATTGCTCTGTAAGACTGGTTGATACACTACCTATACACGATACATTGCTTGTCCAGTAGGGCCCACTGTAATCCAGGTAGACAAATCCCGACTTGTAATGGTAGTAGGCCGACCCGTTCTTATAGCCCAGTTCCCTACACACGACGCGGGCATCCTTGTCCTCCCAGCCCACCCCACATATACGACCAGACACGCCTAGATACTTGAGTACCACCTGCCCTGTGTACTTCAGAGAACCTTTTAGACTGACTTGATACGCTGAAATAAAAATGAAACATACTGCACATATCACTTGTCTGATCAAGCCGGAAGTATCGTAAGTAACAATGGATACTGCTCATGCATAAATGGACATTCCTGGCCGAGTGGTTACGGTCCCCTCACCATTGTAGGTTCGAATCCAACTGGGGATGTTGAATTCTTTCGTGTGAGAAAGCGATCCAGATTGCTTGCGGAAGGTCGGTGGTTCTACCGGAATGCACATCCGTGCCTGAAATACTGCTTGAACACCTAAAAGCTGGAGAATTGCCATATGACCTAAGTTGTTAGTCCCGACATTAAACCTTCAAAACAAACAAAACAATCAATATTGTACATAGCTCAACGATCAACCTATAACTCAGCATAACATAGACAGGCAACTACAGGGGATGCAGCTACTGTTGAGGCCTGAAGGCCGACATAACTAAATGTTGTAAGAACTTGTTTCACAATGAATCTAAAAGAAATTTGTTTGTTTGTTCAGGTTTTATGTTTTCATCAGCACCAGTTTGGGCTATATCGCCGGCGGACAGATTACCTAACAACACCTGCATCGATGATGAAGCCATAACAGAACACACTTGTTTTTATCTTGTTCTTAACAACTACTAACTTCTCTTTGCACACTTCTAGTATATGTACATATTGTAGGCTTAAGGGCTTTTAAGATTTAAGGTGTTAGGTTTTTGCACTTTTTTTATCACACTACCAGTGTCCTCTTTGGTAGAATTATAGTAGCTGAGGAGGCCTGGTAGCTCACTTTTCTAACCCCCATGCATGGCCATAATAGCTCAATTATTGACTGTTAGCCATTAACAGAGAAGAAGAAGAACACCTTTCCTGGGCAAGCTCCAGCGGTTAACCAGTACTTGGTGCACCAACCTCCGTAAGAAACATCCAACTTTTTCATATTAAAAGACACAGCTTGAGCGGGGCTCGAACCAGTGACAATCAGTAATGATAGGTTACATTGGTATACAAGACAGCGACTTTAACCACTCGACCACGGAGGAAATGTGTACAAGCTAACTTACATGTTTGAGTCCTGGTTCCGTTGTAACACGTTACAGAAGCGTACATTTGTCTGTTGCATCTTGTGGCATTCTTGACATAATCACAGTCTGTAATCTGCAGTTCTGTTCCGTTACATTTTGGTCGGATTGTTGCTGTTGAGGTGGTGCTGTAGCCATAGGGTGAACAACATGTTGCCAGTCCATGTTCATGCCCAAGTACCCGACACACAACCTCTGAAATACATGACATGTATATATATATAGTACAACTATGGCTTAACTAGAGTAATAAAAGTAGATCTAGTGCTGCCAGATCTACACATAAAGGTGTATCCACACATAAAGGTGTATCCGCACGCAAAGGTGTATCCACACATAAAGGTGTATCCCACACACAAAGGTGTATCCCACACGCAAAGGTGTATCCACACATAAAGGTGTATCCACACGCAAAGGTGTATCCACACATAAAGGTGTATCCACACGCAAAGGTGTATCCCACACGCAAAGGTGTATCCACACATAAAGGTGTATCCATAAAGGTGTATCCACACATAAAGGTGTATCCATAAAGGTGTATCCCACACGCAAAGGTGTATCCACACATAAAGGTGTATCCATAAAGGTGTATCCACACATAAAGGTGTATCCACACGCAAAGGTGTATCCACACATAAAGGTGTATCCATAAAGGTGTATCCACACCCAAGGTGTATCCACACATAAAGGTGTATCCATAAAGGTGTATCCACACATAAAGGTGTATCCACACACAAAGGTGTATCCATAAAGGTGTATCCACACACAAAGGTGTATCCCACACGCAAAGGTGTATCCACACATAAAGGTGTATCCACACATAAAGGTGTATCCACACATAAAGGTGTATCCACACATAAAGGTGTATCCACACATAAAGGTGTATCCACACGCAAAGGTGTATCCCACACGCAAAGGTGTATCCACACATAAAGGTGTATCCCACACGCAAAGGTGTATCCACACATAAAGGTGTATCCACACATAAAGGTGTATCCACACATAAAGGTGTATCCACACATAAAGGTGTATCCACACATAAAGGTATATTCCACACGTAAAGGTGTATCCACACGCAAAGGTGTATCTATGGATCTGGCAGCAACTTCTACTTTTCTTACTCTTATTACAGTACTCTGTATCTTCACTCATTTCTCTATGCTAATTATTTGGATGTTCCCGAGATTTATTTTCGGTCTTCGTAAATTGTGTTTCCTTTTTTACCATTATAACATGTTTGCCAATTATTCAACTATTCTTCTTGGGGAGGGCAGTTTACTAATGTTGTTATAACTTGTCATGATTATGTATATAATGTAAATGTCAAATAGCAAATAAAATATGATGATGCAGTACTTTATAAGATATAACTCGACATATACGACAACTAAACGCCTTCTTCAGAATGTGATAACATTGTGCATCGACAGCGGAAACGGGCTTTGTGTGATTTTTGTCCCGTCGATGAAGCATGCAGTAACAAGTTTCATCGACCATAAACAGAAATGCACTATCATATAGCACATGTAACGCACCAACCAGCCGACAATGAACATGCATCACAAAATCCACCTGCACTATCATATATCACATGTAACTCACCAACCAGCCGACAATGAACATGCATCACAAAATCCACCTGCACTATCATATATCACATGTAACTCACCAACCAGCCGACAATGAACATGCATCACAAAATCCACCTGCACTATCATATAGCACATGTAACGCACCAACCAGCCGACAATGAACATGCATCACAAAATCCACCTGCACTATCATATAGCACATGTAACTCACCAACCAGCCGACAATGAACATGCATCACAAAATCCACCTGCACTATCATATAGCACATGTAACGCACCAACCAGCCGACAATGAACATGCATCACAAAATCCACCTGCACTATCATATAGCACATGTAACGCACCAACCAGCCGACAATGAACATGCATCACAAAATCCACCTGCACTATCATATAGCACATGTAACGCACCAACCAGCCGACAATGAACATGCATCACAAAATCAGCCGCTCTAGTGATTCTAAGAAATGATGTACTAAAATTTCATTCATGTTTGCTGTTGATTCTGTTGATAGTTTCATACACAATGCTCAACAATGTTCATACACAGTCAAACAAAACTAAACATTTGTTCACAGGTCATTTAAATAAAGAACTTTACAAATTGCATATTGGATCATATTCGGCTTTATATCCTATACAGTCAAACCTGCTTCAGCGGTCACCTCTATTAAGCAGCCAACATGTATTAAGCAGCCAGTTTGCAGATTCCCAATATGTTGTTATATTATACATTTGACCTCTATTAAGCAGCCACCTGTGTTAAGTAGCCACTTTCTGTGATTCCCTTGGCTGGCTGCTTAAGACAGGTTTGACTATACATACATGGCCGGCACTTACCTGCTTCTTTGTCAGTGAATGTATCTGAACAAACAGTGTACCAATTCTTGGAGTACTGTCTACTCGATGGAACGTATATCTCCACAATACCATTCGTCTGCTTCGTGTGATAGTCTCCGCGATTAAGACGAGCTGCATAAAAGGGAAAGTATTTCTTTATGTGTGTTTTACGTTTATTTATTGAGAATGGCCTAATTAGCAACTGCTTCTTGTAGGCTGTAAATGTCATAGATATATAATGTGTGTGTTTTATGTTTATTTATCGTCGCTACCGGTTGCCCATATGAGCGAAGCCTCCTGAAGAGATTAGTCATTTTAGATTTTTGGAGGATAGTGCAATGATACAGACAGAGACCCATTCCAGAGTCTCCTCTGGTTCTTTTAAATGCAAGGTGTAAAGCACCGACACGAGACCTTGGTTTAATGTCCAATCTGAAAGACTGTTCATTTTATTAGGGTCAGATGGGTGATCATCAGTCCAACGTGTTACCACTGGACTACAGATCCGGCCGTTTTGTTTATTATAGTGTCACTCCTATTTAAAGGGCCAGCCATTACTGATTTTGAGACACATTTTTGTTATGAACATCAGTACTTCCTGAACCCTATGCGTGTAGGCCAGGCTGATCAGTAACCATTATATAACTAGCTGGCGGCTCACCAACGCCATATCAGAATCTATCCCCGACATCGTGTTCCGAAGCCTTAACCACTAGGCCACGGCCATGGTATATTTGGGAATATTAATAATAAAGATTTCATTTAACGAGAGAACTCATTTGAACAATTAAGTCAATCTACGCTAAGGCCCTCAACAAATTAAAACATGAAATAGCATAATGAAACATGTAAACAATGACCAGCAAAACTTTCATGGGAAATGAGATATAAGCTGCAAGAACTATACATATATACATGTATAATTATAATGTATTAGTTTATTATATATAAAGCTTTGAAGTGTGGAACAGAATGCACTGTTTTGGTGTGATAAGGGAGGGGATTCCACAAGTGTGACCCTGAATATAAGAAAGATTGTCTAAAAAGTTCATTACTTGGCTAAAAAGGGTAAAGTTGGAGATTGGAGGATGCTGGCAAGTTTTGTGTTCGAATATAGGAAGTAAATCTGAATGACTCTTGCAAATAGACAGGTGCTAGGCCATTGAGTGTTTTAAACATTAAGACTGCTTTTTGTAACCTTTTTGGTAGTGTGAGCCTCATTTCACTACCATACACAACCACTTATGTTAGTAGAATATATTACTGTATAATTAACTGTTCATCATTGTCAGAAAATAGCTAAAATACAAAAGTACATCTAACCGCGGAGGAATACGAAACTCAAGCAGTGACAGAGAAAATGCCATCTTCCACTGTTTGGAAACAATGAAAAATAGCATTTTCTTTCATTGAGAAAACATAAAAGCAAAATGTTTAATGTTTTTCAACTCACTTCTAGCGCCATTCATGGAATTGCAAATTATAGTTATCACTCTATAAAATAAATACAAATATTGCACTAATATACACACATATGCTCTATGTCTTTCATCTATGAATTGTAGGGGCGTAGCTCCGATAAGGCACTGAAGGCCCAGGTCTGCATATTGTCACAAAAAAGTCCAAATAGGCCAATAATGAAATATAAAGTGGGAGTGGGTATTGGCATGTATCTATGGTATAATCTAGACAAGATGTCACATATCTCACAACACGATCATATATCACATCTCATCTCTGTGTACCGGTATTGCAATTTTACACTCAATTTGGTATCCCTTTCGGAAAAAAATGCATCAAAATTTGAATATCTCTTTAAAACGTACATTAAAATGTGTCACCAACAATATTCTAGGATTCAAGACCTCGCCAGCACCGCTGTACCTTTGATGCTCAAATAGTCTGGCCAACAAATTCAAAATAGCTAGCTACACCCCTGTATTATATGACAGCTGCTTTTTCGCATAAATTAATCAAGTGTATGGTTTTCCAATCCATTTCAGATATCCTGTTATATATATTGAATGAACTGAATAAAATATGTTTAACCCTTTCAACACCACAGGCCTCTAAATAGACTTATGAAAAGTGTAGATCCAGATGAGCCGGCTCGTGACGAGCCGGCTCGTGACGAGCCATCTCATCAGGATCTGCACTTTTTTGCCAATAATAATTATTACTATTTTTAGATAAAATTACCCATTTTGATAAATGAACTGGTCCAAAGGTAATTTTGTGATTAATTTATTGGTCTAAAAATATCATGCACCAGTCCATGTGAGTTACTTGGGGTTGAATGGGTTAAACTAACTAAGTGTATGGTTATGTACTCCGTACCTGATTGATAACACATTACGCCCGCATCGTCATAATGTGAGCATCGTGACGTAGTCTGCGCGTCCCAGGAAGCACGGCACTGGAAGAAGTTGGTCTCGTTACCACGGCATTCCACATGACTCATCCATATCTGCAGGTCGTTGCTTCCTCTTGTTATAAGTACAGTAGATTCACCACCAAGGTAACCAGCTTGCCGACAGAAAACGCCGGCATCATTGTCCTCCCAATAAAGGTCACATATCGTCCCCCAACGCCCGTCAAAGTACACCTCGGCACGTCCACGGTTGTATTTCATTTGCGCTACGCGATATTGTATTGGATCTGTTCATGATAAGAACACATGATATACATTTACCCAAATGGAATATAATTTATCACATAACTTTGCTTGTATTCAGTGTAATACAGTCATTTCATTATTTCTTATATGTACACACGTGTAATAACACCTGGAAGGATTGTGATTGGTTGAGAGAATAATCCTTATTAAATGTAAATTAAACTTTAAAGTATGCATATTTGAATTTGGTACATGACGTTAATGGTATGACACACTATGACTTAATAGAAGTCTCGAGGCAATTATAACTATTATAAATATGATGGTGCTTTGCATAGTGACGTCATGACAATTTAGTGACGGCTGACACTTGGCCCCAAAATGAAAGTAGCAACGTTATTTATTAAAAGGAGCGCGCAATGGTAATGTGATAAAAAGGATCGTGACGATTTATGAAAAGGCTCACTTAATAGCAAAATTCCAAAACTCGTTTCATAAAATATGGTATGAAATCCCCACTCATGTAACATCCTATATATCTATCAACTGGATTTAAAATATGAGTTAACATGCCGAATCTGCTATAGAGCCGAAGCCGAATCTGCTATAGAGCCGAAGCCGAATCTGCTATAGAGCCGAAGACGAATCTGCTAATGAGCCGAATCTGCTATAGAGCTGAATCTGCTATAGAGCCGAATCTGCTATAGAGCCGAATCTGCTATAGAGCCGAATCTGCTATAGAGCCGAATCTGCTATAGAGCCGAATCTGCTATAGAGCCGAATCTACTATAGAGCCGAATCTGCTATAGAGACGAATCTGCTATAGAGACGAATCTGCTATAGAGACGAATCTGCTATAGAGACGAATCTGCTATAGAGCTGAATCTGCTATAGAGACGAATCTGCTATAGAGCCGAATCTGCTATAGAGCCGAATCTGCTATAGAGCCGAATCTGCTATAGAGACGAATCTGCTATAGAGACGAATCTGCTATAGAGATGAATCTGCTATAGAGCCGAAATAGAGACGAATCTGCTATAGAGCCGAATCTGCTATAGAGCCGAATCTGCTATAGAGACAAATCTGCTATAGAGACGAAATATAATTATGTTATTCATATTTTATTATTCTAAATATTCAATTAATATACAATACAAATGTACAAACTTGCATAATTCTGTATCATATACAATACATGGCTAACGGTGCTACCGGCATAGATACAATACATGGCATTTGTTTGCTCAAGAATTGACAATGTTGAAACAAATGGATTCGGCGACACTTATAGCAACATTAGTTAAGTTTAAACTTTATTTATTTTACAACGATTGCGAAGCAAGTTTTAACAACTTATATTAATCACTCTCGTTGGCGCATATTAAGGCGTATATGTTGTCATTCGTGTGGGAGGAAACCGGAGTACCCGGAGAAAACCCACCTGATCTGGCGACAACCGTACCATCTCATTAACATTAGTTACGTTAATTTGTTTGTTTTTGGGGTTTAAAGTCACACAAACAGCTTAGGTCATACAGCGACTCTCCAGCTATTAATATCTGGGAGCCCAGACATGTATAACCACCGACCTACTGCAAACCAGCTGGATAGTCAAACGTAGTAGACATTAACAAATTTCATAGAATCATTTGCTCATACGTTTTGTGCATGTCATACATATACGCACTAATAACTGGAATAACTGAACCTCACCACTATCCATTGAACAGACGACAGCAGCTCGTGTGATCCGTCGGTTGCACTCGTGACCTTTATTCAATGGCGGGAATTCACAATCGGATAGCTTCTTCTCACTTCCGGTGCAATTTACTGCCGTCAGAATCATGGGCAGTTCAGCATTGTTCGTGCCATTAGTTGCATATCCAGTCTAAATAGATGTAAATTAGTTGCATAGCCAGTCTAAATAGATGTAAATTAGTTGCATAGCCAGTCTAAATAGATGTAAATTAGTTGCATAGCCAGTCTAAATAGATGTAAATTAGTTGCATAGCCAGTCTAAATAGATGTCAATTAGTTGCATAGCCAGTCTAAATAGATGTAAATTAGTTGCATAGCCAGTCTAAATAGATGTAAATTAGTTGCATAGCCAGTCTAAATAGATGTAAATTAGTTGCATAGCCAGTCTAAATAGATGTAAATTAGTTGCATAGCCAGTCTAAATAGATGTAAATTAGTTGCATAGCCAGTCTAAATAGATGTCAATTAGTTGCATAGCCAGTCTAAATAGATGTCAATTAGTTGCATAGCCAGTCTAAATAGATGTAAATTAGTTGCATAGCCAGTCTAAATAGATGTAAATTAGTTGCATAGCCAGTCTAAATAGATGTCAATTAGTTGCATAGCCAGTCTAAATAGATGTCAATTAGTTGCATAGCCAGTCTAAATAGATGTAAATTAGTTGCATAGCCAGTCTAAATAGATGTAAATTAGTTGCATAGCCAGTCTAAATAGATGTCAATTAGTTGCATAGCCAGTCTAAATAGATGTCAATTAGTTGCATAGCCAGTCTAAATAGATGTCAATTAGTTGCATAGCCAGTCTAAATAGATGTAAATTAGTTGCATATCCAATCTAAATAGATGTAAATTAGTTGCATATCCAGTCTAAATAGATGTAAATTAGTTGCATAGCCAGTCTAAATAGATGTAAATTAGTTGCATAGCCAGTCTAAATAGATGCAAATTAGTTGCATAGCCAGTCTAAATAGATGCAAATTAGTTGCATATCCAGTCTAAATAGATGTAAATTAGTTGCATATCCAGTCTAAATAGATGTCAATTAGTTGCATAGCCAGTCTAAATACATGTAAATTAGTTGCATATCCAGTCTAAATAGATGTAAATTAGTTGCATATCTAGTCTAAATAGATGTAAATTAGTTGCATAGCCAGTCTAAATAGATGTAAATTAGTTGCATAGCCAGTCTAAATAGATGTAAATTAGTTGCATATCTAGTCTAAATAGATGTAAATTAGTTGCATATCTAGTCTAAATAGATGTAAATTAGTTGCATAGCCAGTCTAAATAGATGTAAATTAGTTGCATATCCAGTTTAAATAGATGTAATTAGTTGCATATCCAGTCAAAATAGATGTAATTAGTTAAATATCCAGTCTAAATAGATGTAAATTAGTTGCATATCCAGTCTAAATAAGTCCGCCTCCGTGGTCGAGTGGTTAAGGTCGCTGACTTGTATACCACTGTAACCTATCATCACTGATGGTCACGGGTTCGAGCCCCGCTCAGGCCGTGTCTCATTTATATGAAAAAGTTGGCAGTTTCTTACGGAGGTTGGTGCACCCAAGTACTGGTTAACCGCTGGAGCCTGCCCAGGAAAGGTGTTGTTAAGTAAACTGCCCGCCGGCGATATAGCCCAAAATGGTGCTGATGCAGGCGTAAAACCCGAAATATAACATAACATCCAGTCTAAATAAATGTAAATTAGTTGCATATCCAGTCTAAACAGATGTAAATTAGTTACGATTGCGCCCTTCGGCAAGGCATTTAAATTATTCCACATTGCCTCTTCTCTCTCACTCGTGGTGATGGATTCAATCAGGAATGAGGTCTCTAGAGTGATTTATATAATTTGTAAGAACTTGTTCGCAATTGAGCTAAAATAAATTTCTCGTGTGAGACGGAAGTTGTGCGAAACATATTTCTATTAAGACCAAGTTAATCAAGAACATAACCTTATGGGGAAACAATAAATAGCATTCTGTGTATAAACACAAGGAGAATACGATGTAGTCGGGAAACAATAAATAGCATTCTGTGTATAAACACAAGGAGAAGACGATGTAGTCGGGAAACAATAAATAGCATTCTGTGTACAAACACAAGGAGAATACGATGTAGTCGGGAAACAATAAATAGCATTCTGTGTATAAACACAAGGAGAATACGATGTAGTCGGGAAACAATAAATAGCATTCTGTGTATAAACACAAGGAGAAGACGATGTAGTCGGGAAACAATAAATAGCATTCTGTGTACAAACACAAGGAGAATACGATGTAGTCGGGAAACAATAAATAGCATTCTGTGTACAAACACAAGGAGAATATGATGTAATCGATATGGGGAGGATAACTTCCTGCCTGTCATATCAAAAGCACTGTTCATGGAAGTCATGATAGTGCAGTGGTAGCGCGTTCGCTTCAGGTCCGAAAGGCACTGGGTTCGAGCCATGCTGGAGCAGTTACGATTGTGCCCTTAGGCAAGGCATTTAAATTCCACGTTGCCTCTTCTCTCCAATTTCAAAATCAGTAGCCATTACAATTGTGACTTTAGCCTCTTCTCTCTCCCTCGTGGCAATGGATTCCATCAGGAATGAAGTCTCGAGAGTGATTAAAAGATGTAAGAACTTGTTTCGCAATCGAGATAAAATAAATTCGTATAAACAAAAGAACATGATGAAGTAAAAGTCGTGGCATGACGTAAACGTCGTGCTTCATGGAGAAAATCTAAATAAGCTACTAACTTCCGATTTAATCCATTTGTTCTTGTATATTAATGTTACAACATGATGTAAATATTGATAAAATAAAATATGTTTAAACTAAACGTCGTGCTTTAGATTCTTACAAAAGCCCCATAATTGGTGTTTAAGTAATGAACAGACTCTTACCACGAATCCTAATTCTCTACATAGTACTTTGGCATCGTTGTCGTCCCAACCGACATCACAGACTGCACCCTTAACCCCATAACGCGACACTACAACGTTTCCAAAGGATCGTCCCTCAGATATAGACGACATCACATCTGAAATATAATTTAACAAATACACTTGATATTAGAACCTCTTATCAGAGATCAAAAACAAAGTAAAACTTCTATAAGTGTAGCACATGTGTGTAGCTAAATATTTGTTACTAGTACTTAGAGATGCATATGGTATATCATGACCAGTGACGCCATTTTCATAATTCATGATGCATCACAATTTATCCACGAAACACAACTGTCCTACAAACATAGGGGAGACCGGGGCACAGTGAATCGCAAATCTTTATTTTGATCACCAAGGTCTCGTGTCGGTGTTTTACACCGTGCACATAAAAGAACCAGATCAAATGAGATTCTGGAATGGGTCTCTTGTCTGTATCATTGCACTATCCTCCAAAATCTAAAATGACCAATCTCTTCAGGAGGCGTCGCTCATATGGGCAACCGGTAGCGACGATAAATAAACATAAAACACACACACTCATGTAAGTATGCGTGATTATTCTACGATGCTGTTGATATTGTGTGTCCAGTGGTCAGCTCTCTTATTCCGATATCGTAACATAGACACGCTCGATCAACTATACATAGACCAATAAATGTTACAAACACAATAATGTTATTTTACATCGCGTGTTTACCTTCTACGGGTGGTGATGTGTCAGTGCATATAACCGTTGCATAAGTTCCAGAACGACAATCGACCTGAGATCCCATATCGAAAGGACATTTAGTAAAGTCTGTTTCATTCCCCGTGCATTGCACGTTAGCAACTTCTATGGCATTGTAGAATGTAAGTCTAGGTCCGAGGCCGGAGCAACACTGAGCCTTGCCATCTTTGTAGCCGACATTTCTGCAAGCGACACGAGCATCGACGTCATCAAAGTGGACGTCACACACTGCCACCCAGCGATTGGCTGTTTCATTCAGCACTTGTAGCATACCAAAGTTTGGTGTTGGTGCTGCTGACACTCGAACTAACAATAAATGACACATATCACGTACAGCTACTTACAGTGGAAACCAATTTATGATGTTTTGAAAAGATAAAATATATCTAAATATTTATTATACGCACATAAATTGTTTTTGCATGATACTCCCAAGAATTATATATTTTCTCTAAATATCGCATCATCCTGCACAAAGAACCGAGTTATCAACTAATGCACTGAACCATATAATATAATGCACTGAACCATGTAATATAATGCACTGAACCATGTAATATAATGCACTGAACCATGTAATATAATGCACTGAATCATGTAATATAATACACTGAACCATGTAATATAATACACTGAACCATGTAATATAATGCACTGAACCATGTAATATAATGCACTGAACCATGTAATATAATGCACTGAACCATGTAATATAATGCACTGAACCATGTAATATAATACACTGAACCATATAATATAATACACTGAACCATGTAATATAATGCACTGAACCATGTAATATAATACACTGAACCATGTAATATAATGCACTGAACCATGTAATATAATGCACTGAACCATGTAATATAATGCACTGAACCATGTAATATAATGCACTGAACCATGTAATATAATGCACTGAACCATGTAATATAATACACTGAACCATGTAATATAATGCACTGAACCATGTAATATAATGCACTGAACCATGTAATATAATGCACTGAACCATGTAATATAATGCACTGAACCATGTAATATAATGCACTGAACCATGTAATATAATCACTGAACCATGTAATATAATACACTGAACCATGTAATATAATACACTGAACCATGTAATATAATGCACTGAACCATGTAATATAATGCACTGAACCATGTAATATAATGCACTGAACCATGTAATATAATGCACTGAACCATGTAATATAATGCACTGAACCATGTAATATAATGCACTGAACCATGTAATATAATGCACTGAACCATGTAATATAATGCACTGAACCATGTAATATAATGCACTGAACCATGTAATATAATGCACTGAACCATGTAATATAATGCACTGAACCATGTAATATAATGCACTGAACCATATAATATAATGCACTGAACCATATAATATAATGCACTGAACCATATAATATAATGCACTGAACCATGTAATATAATGCACTGAACCATGTAATATAATGCACTGAACCATATAATATAATGCACTGAACCATATAATATAATGCACTGAACCATGTAATATAATGCACTGAACCATGTAATATAATGCACTGAACCATATAATATAATGCACTGAACCATATAATATAATACACTGAACCATATAATATAATACACTGAACCATGTAATATAATGCACTGAACCATATAATATAATGCACTGAACCATATAATATAATGCACTGAACCATGTAATATAATACACTGAACCATATAATATAATACACTGAACCATATAATATAATACACTATATTATGTTGCTAAGCACATTAAGTCCAACCGTGAACGTATTATTACATCTTAACCATATAATATAATGCACTGACATATCAGATGACGTAATTTGTGCTAAGAATTAGTCCAACACGTACGTTTTATTACATCTTAACATTTCACATTATATATGTGTGACTGACACATCAGGGGAGGTAACTAGAGCCACAGAGTTAGGCTACTAAGACATATGCTTTCTGCAGATCGCAAGATTTCACATTATATATGTATGACTGACACATCAGGGGAGGTAACTAGAGCCACAGAGTTAGGCTACTAAGACATATGCTTTCTGCAGATCGCAAGATTTCACATTATATATGTATGACTGACACGTCAGGGGAGGTAACTAGAGCCACAGAGTTGGGCTACTAAGACACATGCTTTCTGCAGATCTCGCAAGATTCATTATATATGTGTGACTGACACATCAGGGGAGGTAACTAGAGCCACAGAGTTGGGCTACTAAGACATATGCTTTCTGCAGATCGCAAGATTTCACATTATATATGTATGACTGACATGTCAGGGGAGGTAACTAGAGCCACAGAGTTAGGCTACTAAGACATATGCTTTCTGCAGATCGCAAGATTTCACATTATATATGTATGACTGACACGTCAGGGGAGGTAACTAGAGCCACAGAGTTAGGCTACTAAGACATATGCTTTCTGCAGATCGCAAGATTTCACATTATATATGTATGACTGACACGTCAGGGGAGGTAACTAGAGCCACAGAGTTGGGCTACTAAGACACATGCTTTCTGCAGATCTCGCAAGATTCATTATATATGTGTGACTGACACATCAGGGGAGGTAACTAGAGCCACAGAGTTGGGCTACTAAGACATATGCTTTCGGCAGATTGCAAGATTTCACATTATATATGTATGACTGACACGTCAGGGGAGGTAACTAGAGCCACAGAGTTGGGCTACTAAGACATATGTTTTCGGCAGATTGCAAGATTTCACATTTTCAATACAATGAATCAAATTAAGCATAAAAAATTGTTGAAACAAACCATTTGCATAGCATTTCACTGCCATATCGTAATGGTGCGTAACACAATCATCCGATATGTTGTCACCCATCCCGGATAATAGGCATTCCCTTAATGTAGCCTCCGTCCCTACACAGTTCACGTTGCTCAACCAGATGGAACCATTGAGAGCAGGGTAGTTAGGAATTGGAACCACAACACCGTATTTGAAGTTTAGATGTCGACAAACAACTGTGGCCTCGAAGTTACTGAAATATATATACATGTACATTCAGTTAATTTCTTATTATTACTAAACACAACAAAATATAATTATTAAACCTTTAAAACTAGTCCATAGTTCAGGTGCAAAAGGCCCGGGGTTCGAGCCCCGCTGGAGCCGTTGCGATTGTGCCCTAAGACAAGGCATCTAAAATCCACATTGACTCATTACTCTCCCTCGTGTCGATGGATTCTATTAGGAATGAGGTCTCGAGAGTGATTAATATAAGTTGTAAGAACTTGTTTCGCAATCGAGCTGAGATAGATTTGTATAAACTAACACTGTTGCATCAAAATAATTGATCTACGATGATTTAATTCAAGGTGAAAAAACTACAAAACACTTATTACAACTTCATTATTTTCAATCATTCAAACAACAAGTAGCACTCAGAACTTTCATCTAAACAAAACAACTATTAACCCATTTCATTCTGGATACCGTTCAAACAGTATATGCAAAGAACATAGAGCATGATCAGCTGCCATGGAACATGCCGTCTGATCAGGCTCTATGCTGTTTGCTATTCAGATGATCTTGCTAAGACACTTGGCTATGTAGCAAACAACATAGATCCTGATCAACATGCAGCGTTACGCTGCGTGATCTGGATCTATGTTGTTTGCATAAGCCTTTAAATGTATCCAGAATGAAATGGGTTAAACTAGTAAAATTATATTGGCCTAGTTTCAATATTTTGATAAATAACTATTTACAGAAAAATATACCCATAACTTCATCGCAGACAATACCTAATTAACGTGTTCTTGGTACACACACTTCCCCACGTGCCATTCACTTTGACCTGTACAAATCCTTCCCCAGGATGAACAGCGTTTTGCAGACGGACGTCAAATACAGACTGGTCTAAAATAAACAGGAGAATGTTTGCTTGCTACGACTAGGAAATTACATGTCAATGAGAAACATTAGTCAGTTACTGTCCCTGAATACTCCTAAACATTAGTCAGTTACTGCCCCTGAATACTCCTAAACATTAGTCATTTACTGCCCCTGAATACTCCTAAACATTAGTCAGTTACTGCCCCTGAATACTCCTAAACATTAGTCAGTTACTGCCCCTGAATACTCCTAAACATTAGTCAGTTACTGCCCGCGAGTACTCCTAAACATTAGTCAGTTACTGCCCCTGAGTACTCCTAAACATTAGTCAGTTACTGCCCCTGAATACTCCTAAACATTAGTCAGTTACTGCCCCTGAATACTCCTAAACATTAGTCAGTTACTGCCCCTGAATACTCCTAAACATTAGTCAGTTACTGCCCCTGAATACTCCTAAAAGTATATTGGTCCTCTTAATTGGTTTCCTCTGTTTTTATCGTTGTTTCCTTAGCACCACATGTTTTTTCCATTTTTATCCGTATTCTCGTCTTATAATTATGAAATTATTAAATCTCGACAGATATCCTTTAACATGTCCAATGGATACCTTATTGTAAAAATTGGTTCAATTAATTAATATGATTTTAATAAAATTACATTAATCCTAACGCAACATCTTGTTAGACGACAACAGTAAAAAAAAAAAGGACCAATATACATTTCGGGATAAATCTGACTTTATCCATCAAGGGAGGTAATAGAAACCAGTCATGTCTCTCATTATTGCATTTCACTTGAAACAAGATACTAGTATTTGAACTGATATAAAGTAAAAGGAAAGTGTTTGTTTATTATAGTGTCACCCCTATTGAAAGGACCAGCCATTTCTGAGCTATGAGATACCTCTTATGGACATCGGTACTTCTCGAATCCTATGCTTGAAGGTCACGCAATCGGTAACCATTACTTAACTAGCTCGTGACTCACCTTCAGGCCATATCAGAATGAACCCTGATGCGGTTCGAGCCTTAGACCTCCTGCTCTGTAGGAGGACACCTTAACAACTAGGCATGTAGTATAATATAGCTTAGAAAGGATCACATTATAGAAGCCATACCCTCCTTCCTGTAACAGAACACGGCGGCGTGAGACAGTACGAAACAGCCAGTGACATTTCCAACGTTAACACCAGGACATGACTCAAAGCGACTTTCCGAACCGTTACAGTCTGGTCCTCGCAGCCAGCGTAAATCTAGTGTAGCCCTCATACGGACATCCTCGTTGTAATATCTGAAGAGCAACATTCAGCCATTGACATCCTAATATGAACTGATGGTTCAGTGAAACCTGTCTCGAGCAGCCAGCCATGGCAATCACAAAATATGGCTGCTTAGAACAGGTGGCTGATAAATAGTATAATAACATCATTGATATAGCATCAATCAAATAGTATTTCTAGTCAAAAACACATATTTCTGAAAAATCATTGTTTTTGGATAATCTATTCTAAATTACTAAAGTAAAGATTATAAAAAAAAAAAAAAAGATTAGAAATAAGATTTGATTGATGCTACAATGTATTTTGGATTTTGGATTGCAACATGGTTCTGGGATGTACTACCCTGGGGGGGGGGGTCCAGGGCATGCACCGGATACCTGTGTGTCATCGTAGGTCAATACAAATACAGCACAAAATTATACAAATACAAGCACAAAATTACAAATACAAGCACAAAATTCAAATACAAGCACAAAATAATACAAATACAAGCACAAAATTATACAAATACAAGCACAAAATTATACAAATACAAGCACAAAATTATACAAATACAAGCACAAAATTATACAAATACAAGCACAAAATTATACAAATACAAGACAAAATTATACAAATACAAGACAAAATTATACAAATACAAGCACAAAATTATACAAATACAAGCACAAAATTATACAAATACAAGCACAAAATTATACAAATACAAGCACAAAATAATACAAATACAAGCACAAAATTATACAAATACAAGCACAAAATTATACAAATACAAGCACAAAATTATACAAATACAAGCACAAAATTATACAAATACAAGCACAAAATTATACAAATACAAGCACAAAATTATACAAATACAAGCACAAAATTATACAAATGTAAGCGCATAGTACATCATATTAATGCTTACTTGTAAGAGTATCCTCCAATAAATCCTTTCTGCTTACAGATGACTCTAGCATCTTTGTCATCGAAGTTCTCAGCGCATACAAAACCTTTCTGGTTCATGTGTTCTACCAGGACAGGTCCACTCCCCATGCCATGCACGTATTCTTCTATACCCACTTCAATGCCTGCAACAGTAATTTACAGACGATGGAATACGATATTAACCCTTTCCCTCATAGAAACACCTCTTCACGCCATTACCAATACGACATATTTTAACAATGTAGTAGCCAAACCAATGTTCCTAATAAATGCCAGAATCTCGTGTAATCCCAGTAATATTTATGGAGGCGAGATAGATATGGCGACTACTTATCCACTGCATGATAGCTAAATGGCTGTCGTCTGTATGGAGATATAATAGTATATTAACCTAAATCTCTATGTAGTCCCAGTAATATCTATGGAGGTGGGATAGATATGGCGACTACTTATCCACTGCATGATAGCTAAATGGCTGTCGTTTGTATGGAGATATAACAGTATATTAACCTAAATCTCATGTAGTCTTAGTAATATCTATGGAGGTGGGATAGATATGGCGACTACTTATCCACTACATGATAGCTAAATGGCTGTCGTTTGAATGGAGATATAATAGTATATTAACCTAAATCTCATGTAGTCCCAGTAATATCTATGGAGGTGGGATAGATATGGCGACTACTTATCCACTGCATGATAGCTAAATGGCTGTCGTTTGAATGGAGATATAATAGTATATTAACTTAAATCTCTATGAAGGAAAGGGTTAATTCAAGTCAAGTATGCAAGGAATGTACTATGAAATGAATGCGCCTTTGAACACAGTGATAAATGGCATACTCAAGGAACATTAAAATATATATACAGTCAAACCTGTGTTAGTGGTCACCTCTATTAAGCAGCCAGCCTGCATTAAGCAGCCAGTTTCCAGATTCCCAATATGTAGTTTTACTACACACTTGATCTCTATTAAGCAACCACTTGTGCTAAGCAGCCACTGTCTGCGAGTGCCTTGGCTGGCTGTTTAAGACAGGTTTGACTATAATAACTATACAAGTACACTAATGTTATTATTGACAGAATACATTTTACATACAGTCGGTGCTGATTCACGTACCATCAGGTTGTTCCCGGGAGCAGACGACAGAAGCGTATTGTTTGGAATCGCACGTCCCTTCTCCTACCGCTTTCGGACATTCGTTATAATTGATCTCTTTTCCCGTGCACGCCGAGCTCGACACACTCACTTTCAACATCTGGTGACCAAACGCATCGCAACATAGACTTTTACCGAAAGGATATCCCATTGTTCTGCAGACAACAATTGCGTCATTGTCATCAAATTTGTCCGCACAGACAAGATAATATCTTCCATCTCTCCATACCTTCACAGCGCCGTAATTGTCAGCCTGGTCAGTTATGACTGTGAACAGAAATTTAAATTGTGTGTTTTTATGTTTATTTATCGTCACCACCGGTTGCCCATATGAGCGACGCCTCCTGAAGAGATTAATTATTTTAGATTTTTGGAAATTTAAATGCATGTACCTATACAAAGTAAGAAAAAATAGTCACAAGTTCTTAGTCTTACAACATTAGAGACTGCTCTTCACAAGTTCTCAGTCTTACAACATTAGAGACTGCTCTTCACAAGTTCTTAGTCTTACAACATTAGAGACTGCTCTTCACAAGTTCTTAGTCTTACAACATTAAAGACTGCTCTTCACAAGTTCTTAGTCTTACAACATTAAAGACTGCTCTTCACAAGTTCTCAGTCTTACAACATTAGAGACTGCTCTTCACAAGTTCTTAGTCTTACAACATTAAAGACTGCTCTTCACAAGTTCTCAGTCTTACAACATTAGAGACTGCTCTTCACAAGTTCTCAGTCTTACAACATTAGAGACTGCTCTTCACAAGTTCTTAGTCTTACAACATTAGAGACTGCTCTTCACAAGTTCTTAGTCTTACAACATTAGAGACTGCTCTTCACAAGTTCTTAGTCTTACAACATTAGAGACTGCTCTTCACAAGTTCTTAGTCTTACAACATTAAAGACTGCTCTTCATCAGTTCTCAGTCTTACAACATTAGAGACTGCTCTTCACAAGTTCTTAGTCTTACAACATTAGAGACTGCTCTTCATCAGTTCTCAGTCTTACAACATTAGAGACTGCTCTTCACAAGTTCTTAGTCTTACAACATTAGAGACTGCTCTTCACAAGTTCTTAGTCTTACAACATTAGAGACTGCTCTTCACAAGTTCTTAGTCTTACAACATTAAAGACTGCTCTTCATCAGTTCTCAGTCTTACAACATTAGAGACTGCTCTTCACAAGTTCTTAGTCTTACAACATTAGAGACTGCTCTTCATCAGTTCTCAGTCTTACAACATTAGAGACTGCTCTTCACAAGTTCTTAGTCTTACAACATTAGAGACTGCTCTTCACAAGTTCTTAGTCTTACAACATTAGAGACTGCTCTTCACAATATTATACAAAACAGGTGTGCATGCATACACATATTCTGTATTATTTTAATACAGAACAGAACATATAGTGTATTAGACTTAAGCATTACATAGCTCATCATCAACATAATAATACATACAATAGTACAATACAATTTGCATGCAAAACAAAAATAAAAAGAGTGTTTAACTGATGGTAGATATACATGTGTTTAAAATGTTTCTGATGTGAGAGTGTTAGACTGATGGTAGATATACATGTGTTTAAAATGTTTCCGATGTGAGAGTGTTAGACTGATGGTAGATATACATGTGTTTAAAATGTTTCCAATGTGAGAGTGTTATTAGAGATAATAGATAGGAATTATCTCAGCATCTCTGTTTTAAATCAATTTTATGTAGAGCAAATTAAATTGAAATATATGAAATGTTGTTAGGTAGCTGTATATATGTTTAATTTCTTTTATTATGAAATGTTGTTAGGTAGCTGTATATATGTTTAATTTCTTTTATGTAGAGCAAATTAAATTGAAATCTATGAAATGTTGTTATACATCTGATGGTGTTCTTGGCACAGCGTGTTAGGTAGCTGTATAAACTGGTGTTATACATCTGATGGTGTACTTGGCACAGCGTGTTAGGTAGCTGTATAAACTGGTGTTATACATCTGATGGTGTACTTGGCACAGCGTGTTAGGTAGCTGTATAAACTGGTGTTATACATCTGATGGTGTTCTTGGCACAGCGTGTTAGGTAGCTGTATAAACTGGTGTTATACATCTGATGGTGTACTTGGCACAGTGTGTTAGGTAGCTGTATAAACTGGTGTTATACATCTGATGGTGTTCTTGGCACAGTGTGTTAGGTAGCTGTGTTATACATCTGATGGTGTTCTTGGCACAGTGTGTTAGGTAGCTGTGTTATACATCTGATGGTGTTCTTGGCACAGTGTGTTAGGTAGCTGTATAAACTGGTGTTATACATCTGATGGTGTTCTTGGCACAGTGTGTTAGGTACCTGTATAAACTGGTGTTATACATCTGATGGTGTTCTTGGCACAGTGTGTTAGGTAGCTGTATAAACTGGTGTTATACTCTGTGTTCTTGGCACAGCGTGATAGGTAGCTGTGTTATACATCTGATGGTGTTCTTGGCACAGCGTGTTAGGTAGCTGTATAAACTGGTGTTATACATCTGATGGTGTTCTTGGCACAGTGTGTTAGGTAGCTGTATAAACTGGTGTTATACATCTGATGGTGTTCTTGGCACAGCGTGTTAGGTAGCTGTATAAACTGGTGTTATACATCTGATGGTGTTCTTGGCACAGCGTGTTAGGTAGCTGTATAAACTGGTGTTATACATCTGATGGTGTACTTGGCACAGCGTGTTAGGTAGCTGTATAAAATGCTTAATTTCTTAATTATCATGTACGTATATTTACCATTTCTTTTGCAACGAACGCCGGCATCCCTTTTGTGACCTAAGCAAGTTGACTGAGTGACCTGCCAACCCATGCTAGGACACGCTAGTAGACTGTCCTCGCTACTGTCGCAGGTCATCCCTGACAAAACGACAGTACCGTTACCAGCACCATGGTACGATTTCATGTATGCTTCTCCATCCGGGAACCCAAGCTGCTTGCACGTGACTCGCGCGTCATAGGTCGACCAATCATAATCACATATCGTACCACTATTGCCGTCGTACTCTATTTCTACACGACCGAAGAAATTTGCCATTTTGTCATTCAACAGTTTAAGCCGGATACCTGGAAACAATTTGAAAGACTATATTTAAAGCAATACTATTATCACCGTTTGTTTAACCCGTAACCTGTGTGTCACGACTAAAGTCGCTTTTGCAAACAGCATAGAGCCAGATCAGACGGCACAGAACGACTGAACGTGCCATCTGATCAGGCTCTATGCTGTTTGCTATTCGGATAGTGGAGCTAAAACATTTGTCTGAATAGCAAACATCATCGATCCAGATCAGAAGTGGCGTTACACCGCGGCTGCTGATCTGGATCTATATTTTCACATTCCGTCTAATTTATTCGCAAGGTTAAAGGTTAACATAGACAGACATAAAATTAATTAATTTAATGCTTTACTTTTTTAACTGCCACATAACAAACAAAAATAGATTCAAACTGATTTAAATATAATATATATAGGCCTACATGTATGCATATTTTGTTTATTTGCTGGTATTCCAAAGTTGCGACGACAGGGAATTAGGTCATATGACGTTGGTAACCGCTTTCTTGGTTGAGAGAGACTTTGATTTCCAGTTGATGTTCCAAGCAGTATTTCAGCCCAAGTCCTACTAATGTAGTTGTGTATTGTATATTTTGATCTTGAGGAGGACAACCATTATATTTAGCTACTATACGCTCCAAGCAATAATTTTATCGTCCAATTAGGTCACCATATTACCGGTATATATAATAAATCATACACTTTAATTTCTAGTTGATGTTCCGAGCAGTATTTCATTCTCGAGAGTAGTTGCCTACCCTTGTTTAGTTTATACAAATTTATCTTAGCTCGATTGTGAAACAAGTTCTTACAACTTATATCAATCACTCTTGAGACCTCATTCCTGATGGAATCCATCACCACGAGGGAGAGAGAAGAGGCAATGAGGAATTTAAATACCTTGCCTAAAGGCACCTGCCCTCAAAGTCCTACTAGTGTAATATAGTTGTGTATTGCGAATCGTATATTTTGATCTGTTGGTTTTGAAGAGGGACATGTATTTAGCTACTATATATGCTCCAAGCGATACCGGCTGATTAGATCACTATATTATAGATATAGCTACTATATATGCTCCAAGCGATACCGGCTGATTAGATCACTATATTATAGATATAGATAGATATATTTTATTAACAGTATGGTAAATAATTACTATATATATATATTTCGGGTTTTACGCCTGCATCAGCACCATTTTGGGCTATATCGCTGGCGGGCAGTTTACCTAACAACACCTTTCCTGGGCAGGCTCCATCGGTTAACCAGTACTTGGGTGCACCAACCTCCGTAAGAAACTGCCAACTTTTTCATATAAATGAGACATGACCTAAGCGGGGCTCGAACCCGTGACCATCAATGATGATAGGTTACAGTGGTATACAAGTCAGCGACCTTAACCACTCGACCACGGAGGCGGACTGTAAATAATTACTGGAAATAATATTAGTTTTTAATATTTCCGGACGTACCTGTTGTTTTATAACACAGAACCCCGGCTGCTTTCAATGACATCGAACAGTCTATTGGTACGTGATCATTCTTGCTACACTCGGTGAAATCATTTTCACTTCCGGTACAGTTGACATCGGTGAACCAGATGGGCGATACACGAGTATAAATTTCTGGCACGCCGAGAACAACTCCACCCTTATACCCTTTACTCCGGCATAGAACCTCGGCATCGGTATTGTCCCACCCGGCGGTACAGATCGTGCCGTTCATGCCGTATTGTTGAGTAATAACAAGCCCATGACTTTCTCCCTCGATGTAAAACTTAGTTTCTGGAATAGAGGTTACATGCATACAGTCAAACCTGTCTTAAGTTAAATATGATTTTCGTGTCCTCAACTATAATAAAAAGTGAATGAAACTTGTCCAAATCGCCGATAAATAAACGTAAAAAAAATAAAATCCAAATCGTCACTTGTCAAAATGGCTACTTTCGGTTTTAAACGTCCGAAATGGACTTAGTGAATGAAACCTAGACAGCCTGATGAAAATTTCCATTGACGGCCCAGACAAGTTCAACTTCAAATCGGCATTTGTAATGGTCCAAGAAGAACAGACGCATTTTGAACTGAATGTTGTGCAATTTGTTAGACATAGTGGATACTTGTACATGTATGTAATTCTGATGTATTTTTAAATTATTATGACCAAGAAAATAATTAAAGTTGTAAAAGTTCATTGGATTGTCTTCAAAAATGATTAGTATGCATGTCTTTTTGAGCTTAAAGTTCATTTGAAATGTAATCCTGTGTTGGCTTCCATTATTAACCACTGTCACAGGGCTACATTGTAAAATAAACGTTTAGCCTCAACAGGTATGCATTCTTTCATTCTAATTTCTATATTAATACTTCTTCCAGAAAAAAACGGGCTAGAATCTCACCATTTACAAATAAAAATACCAAAAATAATCAAACCAGGGAGGGGACGACACCCCTCCCGGAGGGGACGACACCACTCCCGCACACACCCCATCTTTCACACAGATAAGTGGCCCCAACTTTTTTCGGCCCAATGTGGGCCCTGCTTAACCCTTTCCTTCATAGAGATTTAGGTTAATATACTATTATATCTCCATACAAATGACAGCCATTTAGCTATCATGCAGTGGATAAGTAGTCGCCATATCTATCCCACCTCCATAGATATTACTGGGACTACATGAGATTTAGGTTAATATACTATTATATCACCATACAAACGACAGCCATTTAGCTATCATGCAGCGGATAAGTAGACGCAATATCTATATCTATCCCACCCCCATAGACATTACTAGGACTACACGAGATTCTGGCCTTTATTATGAACATATGTCGTATTGGTAATGGCGTCAAGAGGTGCTTCTATGAGGGAAAGGTTAAGCAGCCAACCAAGGTAATCGCAGAAAATGGCTGCTTAGCACAGGTGGCTGCTTAATAGAGGCCAACTGTATAATAAAACAGCATATTGGGAACCTGGAAACTGGCTGCTTAATGCAGGTTGGCTGCTTAATACACAGGTTTGACTGTATATAAATTATGCGTGTATGTCTCAAATATTATCTTGTGCATGTTAATGTTTTGATTTTCTTTGGGTGGTTTAAAGTCGCACCAGCTCTATACGGCAACTCTCTCGCAGTTAATGGAAGACCCTGGATGCCCCTACAAACAGTATTTCATGCACGGACAGGCACACAGGTAGAACCACCAACCTACCACAAGACAGCTGAATTCCTTAGAAGTAAACTGACACTCCAAAGTGGTATTCAAACCAACACTGGTGAGTGGCAAGTGATTCGTCATCGACCACAATCAATCGGAGCGTAGCGCACCAGGAGCGTAGCTAGCCTTTTTAAATATGCAGGCCCGACTAATAAATTGAGCATTGAGTATAGTGGTGCTAGAGGGGTCTGAGGGTTTTTAATGCTCCCCCAGGAAAATGTTGAATCCTAGAAAATTGATGGTGCACTCCGACACATTACAATGTACTTCTTAGACGTTCAAATTTCGATGTATTTTTCAAAATTATATCAAATTTAACATAAATTTGATCGTGTCGTGAGATATGTGACCACTGTATAATATTACATCAGTCGATGTGTTACGTATATACTGCGAAGACAGGAGTTACGATATTTCAATATTAACCTCCAAATGTGACACTGGCATTGAAGGACAGAACCTGCGAATTGTACCCGACACACCATGTCATTGATTTGGGTAAAAACACGTTTGAATGCAGTTATTGTAAAAACAAGCTATGCGACTGTCTGATGGGCAAGAGCAGTACAAATACTATCTATGACTTCTAAAATATACACGTTTACAATATGTCTGCCAAGTGAAATTATGACAGTGAACGATCCAAAACCAATTTCTTTGAAGCCAATCACGTTTTATTTGACGAGGAGAATTTGTTATAGGATATCGCCCCGAATCATTTAATTCTTCAAGTATTTGTATCGGCTTTAAATCTTATGATATATGTATCAGGATTCGTGAAAGATGCCTATAAAATATAGTGAGGAAACCAGTATATATCACCTGGCATGGTTCCCGTCTTGTAGCATTGAACACTGGCGTAGTTGTGTGTACTTCTCTTGCATGTACCCTCCTCATACGTACAATCAGCATGTATTTCGCTTCCACCCGCTTTGCACGTTAGATTAGTATAAAATTTCCAGATAGGTTTAACACCTGCAAATATACATATATATTTACATCGTTATTGCATTTCCGTCGATGAATGCATGTGCCCTGATTGTATACACTTTCGTATGAGGGTTCCCAACTGATGATATGCAGCTGACATGCGCACTCGAAGCTACAGGCATACGCATTCGCAGTGTTCGGCAACGTTTGTAGTGAGAAAATGCGTGTGTTACAGTTTATGCTGTTCCAGGGATGATCTATTATACATGTTCCGACACACAGTAAGTTGCAAATCTGGACTAAAAAGATTTTAAATGGTGAAATTGAAACGAATAATTAATGTAAATATAAGTAATGAATCGCTGGTTAATAGTTTCCATCGGCGGTATGAACTACATTGGGCGTGCTTAAATTGATCATGGGTGCATCGACCTCCACACATTTTAACTACTCCCAATGTCGTTCATACCCCAATGGGAACAATTAACCCGGGATTAATTCCTTAAATAGTATGCTAAAGCTAAGTAAAGGTAATAAATTTCCAATAATACAGTAAAGCAAAGACAATTTCTCATTTACTCTCGTGACAGCCCTAATGAAATAGTGAGATATTCGGCTGAAGAGGACCTTGTTTTGATGGTTTAAAGTTGCATAAACACCGTATGTCTACCTATGGCGAACAGTATTTCAGTCACGGACGGGCACCAGATTAGAACCACAGACTTTTCCCAAGTCAGCTGGATGTGTTCCTCACATGAAAGAATTATCCCAGTGCCCTAAACCACTCGACCACGGAGTACCTTTATGGAACGTGCCCTAATCCACTCGACCACGGAGTACCTTTATGGAACGTGCCCTAATCCACTCGGCCACGGAGTACCTATATGGAACGTGCCGTTTTGGACATCATTTGCTCCTGAGAATTCTGCAGGATTGCAATTATCCGAGTTATTGCGATAAGATATTTTTGTTTTTCTGTAATGCACTGGACTTTTGTAGCGACTTGGGATTACGCGGTTATGATGAATAATATTTCGTTTATACGGAGATTGCATCTTTGGTTATCTCTGGGAATATTTTCATGATTTCACCTTGCACTATTTATTTAATAGTTAGAATGAAAATCCTCACATGTCATAACAAATCAAGGAATGTACATAGGATTACATGTATATATAATTATATCAAAAGATCCAGGCTTGTGAAGATGTTCGTTTAGATACCGGTAGTAATACGGAAGTTATGGACCATTTTAAAATGTAATATATTGAGTATGACCTTGGTCCACTCCGACTATAATGACGCTTCAAATGGTCTATGCCCCGCTTAAATCTTTTAATTTTAAGTTTTTAAACCTTTTTGCTTACATGTGTTGGACTGGACACGAAGCTTATGCTAAAATGTTATACCGGTATGTCTTGCCGAATCAAAATATATCTGATGTTATCTTACCGAAGGATCCGGGGGCGAGTACTTTAGCAGCGTCAAAACCCATCGCTCGACACACCACCTCCGCATCAACAGCATCAAAACCGTCGCCACAAACGACGTTCCAAGAAAAACTACTGGAAGCGGACAGGATTTCTACACGACCTGTCACGTAGTCCGAGGTCTTTATTCCATCCATTATACGTACTGCGAATAAATAATATGCTTAGGACATGCTTTATTCCATCCATTATACGTACTGCGAATAAATAATATGCTTAGGACATGCTTTTTTCCTTAGGCATTACTGTTGGACCTATTTTTCTATATACAATGAAGTGCACGTTTTGAAAGAACGGATATTTATATAAATGCATGTATATAAATAGTACGATATTACTGAACGTAAACTTATATCTATCGATAAACCTTCTTGGTGCAAAGGATGCGAAGTCTGCCTGGTAAGTGAGTGTCAAGCAATGAACAGGACTGAAAGAGGTTACCGCTATTTATAATATATGAGATATAGACCCAACACACACACAAGTTCAGACAATATCAGCCGCCTGTCTAGAAAATGCAAATAACAGGCAGTGGTTCTCACAATTATCTACAAGCCCCGATGACACACACATTCTGTTTCACTATCTACATGCTCCGATGACCAACACAGTCTGTTTCACTATCTACATGCTCCGATGACCAACACAGTCTATTTCACTATCTACATGCTCCGATGACCAACACAGTCTGTTTCACTATCTACATGCTCCGATGACCAACACAGTCTGTTTCACTATCTACATGCTCCGATGACCAACGCATTCTGTTTCACTATCTACATGCTCCGATGACCAACACAGTCTGTTTCACTATCTACATGCTCCGATGACCAACACATTCTGTTTCACTATCTACATGCTCCGATGACCAACACAGTCTGTTTCACTATCTACATGCTCCGATGACCAACACAGTCTGTTTCACTATCTACATGCTCCGATGACCAACACAGTCTGTTTCACTATCTACATGCTCCAATGACTAACACAGTCTTTCACTATCTACATGCTCCGATGACTAACACAGTCTGTTTCACTATCTACATGCTCCGATGACTAACACAGTCTGTTTCACTATCTACATGCTCCGGTGACCAACACAGACTGTTTCACTATCTACATGCTCCGGTGACCAACACAGTCTGTTTCACTATCTACATGCTCCAGTGACCAACACAGACTGTTTCACTATCTACATGCTCCGGTGACCAACACAGACTGTTTCACTATCTAGATGCTCCGGTGACCAACACAGACTGTTTCACTATCTAGATGCTCCGATGAACCACACAGTCTGTTTCACTATCTACATGCTCCGATGAACCACACCGTCTGTATCACTATCTACATGCTCCGATGAACCACCCCGTCTGTTTCACTATCTAGATGCCCCGGTGACCAACACAGTCTGTTTCACTATCTACATGCCCCGATGACCAACACCGTCTGTTTCACTATCTAGATGCTTCGGTGACCAACACAGTCAGTTTCACTGTCTACATGCTCCGATGAACCACACAGTCTGTTTCACTATCTACATGCTCCGGTGAACCACACAGTCTGTTTCACTATCTACATGCTTCGGTGAACCACACAGTCTGTTTCACTATCTACATGCTCTGATGACCAACACAGTCTGTTTCACTATCTACATGCTCCGATGACCAACACAGTCTGTTTCACTATCTACATGCTCCGATGACCAACACCGTCTGTTTCACTATCTACATGCTCCGATGACCAACACAGACTGTTTCACTATCTAGATGCTCCGGTGACCAACACAGTCTGTTTCACTGTCTACATGCTCCGGTGACCAACACCATCTGTTTCACTATCTAGATGCTCCGGTGAAACACACAGTCTGTTTCACTATCTACATGCTCCGATGAACCACACAGTCTGTTTCACTATCTACATGCTCCGGTGAACCACACAGTCTGTTTCACTATCTACATGCTCCGATGAACCACACAGTCTGTTTCACTATCTACATGCTCCGGTGAACCACACAGTCTGTTTCACTATCTACATGCTCCGATGAACCACACAGTCTGTTTCACTATCTACATGCTCCGATGACCAACACAGTCTGTTTCACTATCTACATGCTCCGATGACCAACACAGTCTGTTTCACTATCTACATGCTCCGATGACCAACACAGTCTGTTTCACTATCTACATGCTCCGATGACCAACACAGTCTGTTTCACTATCTACATGCTCCGATGACCAACACAGTCTGTTTCACTATCTACATGCTCCGATGACCAACACCGTCTGTTTCACTATCTACATGCTCCGATGACCAACACAGTCTGTTTCACTATCTACATGCTCCGGTGACCAACACAGTCTGTTTCACTGTCTACATGCTCCGGTGACCAACACCATCTGTTTCACTATCTAGATGCTCCGGTGACCAACACAGTCTGTTTCACTGTCTACATGCTCCGATGAACCACACAGTCTGTTTCACTATCTACATGCTCCGGTGAACCACACAGTCTGTTTCACTATCTACATGCTTCGGTGAACCACACAGTCTGTTTCACTATCTACATGCTCTGATGACCAACACAGTCTGTTTCACTATCTACATGCTCCGATGACCAACACAGTCTGTTTCACTATCTACATGCTCCGATGACCAACACCGTCTGTTTCACTATCTACATGCTCCGATGACCAACACAGACTGTTTCACTATCTAGATGCTCCGGTGACCAACACAGTCTGTTTCACTGTCTACATGCTCCGGTGACCAACACCGTCTGTTTCACTATCTAGATGCTCCGGTGAACCACACAGTCTGTTTCACTATCTACATGCTGATGAACCACACAGTCTGTTTCACTGTCTACATGCTCCGATGAACCACACAGTCCGTTTCACTATCTACATGCTCCGGTGAACCACACAGTCTGTTTCACTATCTACATGCCCCGGTGACCAACACAGTCTGTTTCACTATCTACAAGCCCCGGTGACCAACACATTCTGTTTCACTATCTACAAGCCCCGGTGACCAACACATTCTGTTTCACTATCTACAAGCCCCGGTGACCATACACAGTCTGTTTCACTATCTAGATGCTCCGGTGACCAACACAGACTGTTTCACTATCTACATGCCCCGGTGACCAACACAGTCTGTTTCACTATCTACAAGCCCCGGTGACCAACACAGTCTGTTTCACTATCTACAAGCCCCGGTGACCAACACAGTCTGTTTCACTATCTACAAGCCCCGGTGACCAACACAGACTGTTTCACTATCTACAAGCCCCGGTGACCAACACAGTCTGTTTCACTATCTACATGCTCCGGTAACCAACACAGTCTGTTTCACTATCTACATGCTCCGATGACCAACACAGTCTGTTTCACTATCTACATGCCCCGATGACCAACACAGTCTGTTTCACTATCTACATGCCCCGATGACCAACACAGTCTGTTTCACTATCTAGATGCTCCGATGACCAACACAGTCTGTTTCACTATCTACATGCTCCGATGACCAACACAGTCTGTTTCACTATCTACATGCCCCGATGACCAACACAGTCTGTTTCACTATCTACATGCCCCGATGACCAACACAGTCTGTTTCACTATCTACATGCTCCGATGACCAACACAGTCTGTTTCACTATCTACATGCTCCGATGACCAACACAGACTGTTTCACTATCTAGATGCTCCGGTGACCAACACAGTCTGTTTCACTGTCTACATGCTCCGGTGACCAACACCGTCTGTTTCACTATCTAGATGCTCCGGTGAACCACACAGTCTGTTTCACTATCTACATGCTCTGATGAACCACACAGTCTGTTTCACTGTCTACATGCTCCGATGAACCACACAGTCCGTTTCACTATCTACATGCTCCGGTGAACCACACAGTCTGTTTCACTATCTACATGCCCCGGTGACCAACACAGTCTGTTTCACTATCTACAAGCCCCGGTGACCAACACATTCTGTTTCACTATCTACAAGCCCCGGTGACCAACACATTCTGTTTCACTATCTACAAGCCCCGGTGACCATACACAGTCTGTTTCACTATCTAGATGCTCCGGTGACCAACACAGACTGTTTCACTATCTACATGCCCCGGTGACCAACACAGTCTGTTTCACTATCTACAAGCCCCGGTGACCAACACAGTCTGTTTCACTATCTACAAGCCCCGGTGACCAACACAGTCTGTTTCACTATCTACAAGCCCCGGTGACCAACACAGACTGTTTCACTATCTACAAGCCCCGGTGACCAACACAGTCTGTTTCACTATCTACATGCTCCGGTAACCAACACAGTCTGTTTCACTATCTACATGCTCCGATGACCAACACAGTCTGTTTCACTATCTACATGCCCCGATGACCAACACAGTCTGTTTCACTATCTACATGCCCCGATGACCAACACAGTCTGTTTCACTATCTAGATGCTCCGATGACCAACACAGTCTGTTTCACTATCTACATGCTCCGATGACCAACACAGTCTGTTTCACTATCTACATGCCCCGATGACCAACACAGTCTGTTTCACTATCTACATGCCCCGATGACCAACACAGTCTGTTTCACTATCTACATGCTCCGATGACCAACACAGTCTGTTTCACTATCTACATGCTCCGGTAACCAACACAGTCTGTTTCACTATCTACATGCTCCGATAACCAACACAGTCTGTTTCACTATCTACATGCTCCGATGACCAACACAGTCTGTTTCACTATCTACATGCTCCGGTAACCAACACAGTCTGTTTCACTATCTACATGCTCCGGTGACCAACACAGTCTGTTTCACTATCTACATGCCCCGATGACCAACACAGTCTGTTTCACTATCTACATGCCCCGATGACCAACACAGTCTATTTCACTATCCACATGCCCCGGTGACCAACACAGTCTGTTTCACTATCTACATGCCCCGATGACCAACACAGTCTGTTTCACTATCTACATGCCCCGATGACCAACACAGTCTGTTTCACTATCTACATGCCCCGATGACCAACACAGTCTGTTTCACTATCTACATGCTCCGGTAACCAACACAGTCTGTTTCACTATCTAGATGCTCCGGTGACCAACACAGTCTGTTTCACTATCTACATGCCCCGATGACCAACACAGTCTGTTTCACTATCTACATGCCCCGATGACCAACACAGTCTATTTCACTATCCACATGCCCCGGTGACCAACACAGTCTGTTTCACTATCTACATGCCCCGATGACCAACACAGTCTGTTTCACTATCTACATGCTCCGGTGACCAACACAGTCTGTTTCACTATCTACATGCCCCGATGACCAACACCGTCTGTTTCACTATCTACATGCTCCGATGACCAACACAGACTGTTTCACTATCTAGATGCTCCGGTGACCAACACAGTCTGTTTCACTGTCTACATGCTCCGGTGACCAACACAGTCTGTTTCACTATCTACATGCTCCGGTGACCAACACAGTCTGTTTCACTATCTACATGCTCCGATGACCAACACAGTCTGTTTCACTATCTAGATGCTCCGATGACCAACACAGTCTGTTTCACTATCTACATGCTCCGATGAACAACACCGTCTGTTTCACTATCTACATGCTCCGATGACCAACACAGACTGTTTCACTATCTAGATGCTCCGGTGACCAACACAGTCTGTTTCACTATCTACATGCTCCGGTGACCAACACCGTCTGTTTCACTATCTAGATGCTCCGGTGACCAACACAGTCTGTTTCACTGTCTACATGCTCCGATGAACCACACAGTCTGTTTCACTATCTACATGCTCCGGTGAACCACACAGTCTGTTTCACTATCTACATGCTTCGGTGAACCACACAGTCTGTTTCACTATCTACATGCTCTGATGACCAACACAGTCTGTTTCACTATCTACATGCTCCGATGACCAACACAGTCTGTTTCACTATCTACATGCTCCGATGACCAACACCGTCTGTTTCACTATCTACATGCTCCGATGACCAACACAGACTGTTTCACTATCTAGATGCTCCGGTGACCAACACAGTCTGTTTCACTGTCTACATGCTCCGGTGACCAACACCGTCTGTTTCACTATCTAGATGCTCCGGTGAACCACACAGTCTGTTTCACTATCTACATGCTCTGATGAACCACACAGTCTGTTTCACTGTCTACATGCTCCGATGAACCACACAGTCCGTTTCACTATCTACATGCTCCGGTGAACCACACAGTCTGTTTCACTATCTACATGCCCCGGTGACCAACACAGTCTGTTTCACTATCTACATGCCCCGATGACCAACACAGTCTGTTTCACTATCTACATGCCCCGGTGACCAACACAGTCTGTTTCACTATCTACATGCTCCGGTGACCAACACAGTCTGTTTCACTATCTACATGCCCCGATGACCAACACAGTCTGTTTCACTATCTACATGCCCCGATGACCAACACAGTCTATTTCACTATCCACATGCCCCGGTGACCAACACAGTCTGTTTCACTATCTACATGCCCCGATGACCAACACAGTCTGTTTCACTATCTACATGCCCCGGTGACCAACACAGTCTGTTTCACTATCTACATGCCCCGGTGACCAACACAGTCTGTTTCACTATCTACATGCTCCGATGACCAACACAGACTGTTTCACTATCTAGATGCTCCGGTGACCAACACAGTCTGTTTCACTGTCTACATGCTCCGGGACCAACACCATCTGTTTCACTATCTAGATGCTCCGGTGACCAACACAGTCTGTTTCACTGTCTACATGCTCCGATGAACCACACAGTCTGTTTCACTATCTACATGCTCCGGTGAACCACACAGTCTGTTTCACTATCTACATGCTCCGGTGACCAACACAGTCTGTTTCACTATCTACATGCCCCGATGACCAACACAGTCTGTTTCACTATCTACATGCTCCGATGACCAACACAGTCTGTTTCACTATCTACATGCTCCGATGACCAACACCGTCTGTTTCACTATCTACATGCTCCGATGACCAACACAGACTGTTTCACTATCTAGATGCTCCGGTGACCAACACAGTCTGTTTCACTATCTACATGCTCCGATGACCAACACAGTCTGTTTCACTATCTACATGCCCCGATGACCAACACAGTCTATTTCACTATCCACATGCCCCGGTGACCAACACAGTCTGTTTCACTATCTACATGCCCCGATGACCAACACAGTCTGTTTCACTATCTACATGCCCCGATGACCAACACAGTCTGTTTCACTATCTACATGCCCCGATGACCAACACAGTCTGTTTCACTATCTACATGCTCCGGTAACCAACACAGTCTGTTTCACTATCTAGATGCTCCGGTGACCAACACAGTCTGTTTCACTATCTACATGCCCCGATGACCAACACAGTCTGTTTCACTATCTACATGCCCCGATGACCAACACAGTCTATTTCACTATCCACATGCCCCGGTGACCAACACAGTCTGTTTCACTATCTACATGCCCCGATGACCAACACAGTCTGTTTCACTATCTACATGCCCCGATGACCAACACAGTCTGTTTCACTATCTACATGCCCCGATGACCAACACAGTCTGTTTCACTATCTACATGCTCCGGTAACCAACACAGTCTGTTTCACTATCTAGATGCTCCGGTGACCAACACAGTCTGTTTCACTATCTACATGCCCCGATGACCAACACAGTCTGTTTCACTATCTACATGCCCCGATGACCAACACAGTCTGTTTCACTATATACATGCTCCGGTAACCAACACAGTCTGTTTCACTATCTAGATGCTCCGGTGACCAACACAGTCTGTTTCACTATCTACATGCTCCGATGACCAACACAGTCTGTTTCACTATCTAGATGCTCCGGTAACCAACACAATCTGTTTCACTATCTAGATGCTCCGGTAACCAACATAGTCTGTTTCACTATCTACATGCTCCGGTGACCAACACCGTCTGTTTCACTATCTACATGCCCCGGTGACCAACACAGTCTGTTTCACTATCTACATGCCCCGGTGACCAACACAGTCTGTTTCACTATCTAGATGCTCCGGTAACCAACACAGTCTGTTTCACTATCTACAAGCCCCGGTGACCAACACCGTCTGTTTCACTATCTACATGCCCCGGTGACCAACACAGTCTGTTTCACTATCTACATGCCCCGGTGACCAACACAGTCTGTTTCACTATCTACATGCCCCGGTGACCAACACAGTCTGCTTCATTACCTGGGTGCCCCGGAGAACCACACGGGCAGTTTCAATTGCTTAGAAAAAAATGAATACTGGATTTTGTAACCTACAGTACCTTGACCATAACAGTATACGCCTACATCATGACTATGGTCCAGACAGTTCTTATTGGTCACTGATCGCCAACCGCCATTGGAGCATTTCAGCAGATAGTTCTCTAAACCCGAGCATTCGTAGTTAGCAAGCAATACGTCACCTGACGCCGCTGGGAAGTCACTGTAATATAAAGCAGCAATAGATTGCCAGCAATACACCACACCACTTTGGAGTACTCTCCAGTATACAACATATAGAGAATATTAGGTTAGTCATAATTTTAATTTATTAGGCGAGTCGGAGAAAACATACAATGCCAAGCCTTGTATTTTTTCGGAAACAAGTTTAATAATTTAAAATTTATAAGACAGTATATATATGATATATTTCGGGTTTTACGCCTGCATCAGCACCATTTTGGGCTATATCGCCGGTGGGCAGCTTACCTAACAACACCTTTCCTGGGCAGGCTCCAGCGGTTAACCAGTACTTGGGTGCACCAACCTCCGTAAGAAACTGCCAACTTTTTCAAATAAATGAGACACGGTCTGAGCGGGGCTCGAACCCGTGACCATCAGTGATGATAGGTAACAGTGGTATACAAGTCAGCGACCTTAACCACTCGACCACGGAGGCAGACTTTATAAGACAGTAACCTAATATTCTATTTATACTATCTCCTGATAAAACAAGATTAATTAGAGAGGAAAGATTACAGACTATACATGACATGCTGGAGTTTATCAATCCATAGGTGAGAACATTATGACATCACACACGCAGCGCTATGACATCACAAAAGGTTTATTAGGCACTGACTAATAAAGCAAAGTTTATTAGGCAGGCAGTTTTTGAATATTATTATGCAAGAAGGTAGGATAAATATATACAGAGAGTGAGAGTCGCCATTAACCTCTTATATACTAGTAGAGTATGTACATAAAGAAACCAACAAACTACCAGGCTGGTGCAAGAGCTGTGTAAGCTTTTTCATCATATGCAACCCAGTGCAGTAGTGTGTCTTTTCTGTGTGAAGACATGTTCATACAATACACTAAACACCAGTTAGCTCACAAGTTTCAGTTATTGAAATCACATTCCGTGTTCAATTGTATCAGCTTTACACAGTAAACACAAATTGCATGAAAATGGCACAGTAATTCTGATAGTAACCTGTATGGTTCCCCTTGGGTAAATTTGCTATTTATTTCTCTGCAGACAACCGAAGCATCGGTATCCGTCCAATCAAAGTCACATACTGTTCCACTGACGTCATCACTGCTCACTTGAACACGCCCATAATTCCTGCCACCGTCGGCGATGTAGACAGTCGGTGCTAGAAAATAACAATAATGCATATATTATAGAGTGGTCAATATGAATTTGGATATTTTTATCATAACCAATCATATCCAGCTCGTGAATACAAATTTCGGTGACCACTGAATGCAATAAATTCCTATGTTACAATAATAAACACATTGTCGGAAGTCGTGATAGCGCAGTGGGTGCGCCCTCGCTTCAGGTGCGAAAGGGCCGGAGTTCGAGCCCCGCTGGAGCCATTACGATTGTGCCCTTAGGCAAGGTATTTCCACGTTGCCTCTTCTCTCTCCCTCGTGGCGATGGATTCCATCAGAAATGAGGTCTCGAGAGTGATTAATATAAGTTGTAATAACTTGTATCGCAATCGAGCTAAAATAAATTTGTATAAATAAAAAAAACAAAAACACATTGTGTGCGTGTCTCGTTACTTATGCCAGCAATATTATTAAAACATGTTAAAAGTGATGTAAGCACATTGTAATTACATTGCTATTATGATTTGTAATGGAGTAATGGAGCAACGAAGAGAGACGAATGAAAAGACTAACCTAGTCAAAATATATGTTATATTTCGGGTTTTATGCCTGCATCAGCACCATATTTGGGCTATATCGCCGGTGGGCAGTTTACCTAACATCTTTCCTGGGCAGGCTCCAGCGATTAACCAGTAATTGGGTGCACCAACCTCCGTAAGAAACTGCCAACTTTTTCATATAAATGAAACACGGTCTGAGCGGGGCTCGAACCGGTCTGAGCGGGGCTCGAACCCGTGACCATCAGTGATGATAGGTTACAGTGGTATACAAGTCAGCGACCTTAACCACTCGACCACGGAGGCGGACTTAGTCAAAATAAGATTATAATTATTTTCAACAATGTTACATAGGGTAGATTTGATTACAGCAAAACTTGTGTAATACTAACTTTGTAACTAATACAACTGTATGCGAGCATTTTATTTAGGAATTGTGACAATCAGCTAGAACTGGCCTGGAGGTTATAAAACTTTTCACCAATTTCAAAACTCAGTCTCAATCGTCTGATTGGTTCAGCTGACAGTAAAACTCAGAATCAACCAATCAGATCACTTGAGCTTGAGTTTCAGATCTGAGAAGTTTTATAACCTCAGGAATGTAAGTTGAATGTGTTGTGCTTCCTGTACCAATCTGCCTGTGACACATCGGCAAATGCCTCACAGGCTCAAGTTAGTGCTGCTATATGCATACAGCTGAACATTACATATAGGCTGTAAATGTATTCAGTTTATTTTATACACATTTATTTTAGCTTGATTGTTAAAAATGTTCTTACAACATTATTTTAATCACTCTGGAGGCCTCATTCCTGGTGGAATCCATCGTCACGAAGGAGAGAGGGCGTGGGACGAACTCCGAGACTTTCACACCTATAGCGAACGATATCATGACTACGCCAATTATTCAGTCACGGTTTTTGAGAAATGATAATGTTGGAGGTTTTTTTACGCATAAATAATTTCTGAAATCAAACAATTTCTTACCAAAATTCAGGTTCAATGTCACTCTTGGGGGTGGGACTTGTTCGGGGACTAAACAGCCATGCTTTCTAGTGTAGTGGGTGGGACAATAAAACTAAACAGCCATGCTTTCTATTGAAGTGGGTGGGACAATAAAACTAAACAGCCATGCTTTCCATTGAAGTGGGCGCGACAATAAAACTAAACAGCCATGCTTTCCATTGAAGTGGGTGCGACAATAAAACTAAACAGCCATGTTTTCAAATGTAGTGGGTGGGACAGTAAAACTAAACAGCCATGCTTTCAAATTAAGAGTGCAGGGCACTTGGTGTATGTGGTACCCATGATCACCGAGGGTAGTGTATGAACTTTCTAGGTTCGATCCACAATTCGCACCGATGCTCCATACACATTTTTCACCATGTTTTACGATATCGAATGGTATAAACAGTTTTCCTCTACTAATTGTGACGATGGTCTTTACCACGGTTCATCAGAATTTATAAATCGGTTCAGGAAGTCTAACAATTAGTTTGAAGATTATTGATGGTTGAGAACAATTTACTAAGCAGTTGCAGAGACGTCGTTTGAAAAAATACAATTGGCGCAGGCACAGACCCATGGACGCACGTTCGAATGCACGTAAGATGAAACACTGGGGTATATTAATTAATAGCCCACCCTACTGCATTTCAGACTAGCTAATAAAAGAGCTGTGATATTTCGATAATACCTGAGTCCTTGTAGCACACTGCTCCTGCTCGCTGTGATGTCAGACATGTGGAATAATTGCCAATGACGCATTCATTGAAGGTCGTCTCTGTTCCTTTACACGTGATGTCAGTGACGAGCGTGGGCATTCTCTGTCGTTTGTGATAATATGCGGCCACACCTCCCAGGAAACCACGCCCTAACGTACGACAGAACACACCCGCCTCCTTATCGCTCCAGCCCACACTGCATATTTCTCCCCATATATGAATCATGTGCACATCGACACGCCCATAACTGGGATCGGGTATGTTTTCGATTAGTTGATACTTCGGTTCTTCAATATAGAGATACTAGTTAGCATAACTAACATGAACAAACATAGTTTATACAAATTTACTTTAGCTCGATTGCGAAACAATCTTTTACAACATTATATTAATCGCTCTCATTCCTGGTGACAATGTGGAATTTAGTCTAAGGACGCAATCATAACAGATACAGTTTGGTGCGAATTCCAGGCCTCTCACACCTGAAGCGAACACACTACCACGGTGCTATCCTGACATAGTAATATACATTATCCTATGCAAATTTATGTTTTCTCTGTTCTTTCCATATTAGTTTAATTGATCTCGAGACGTCAGTCCTGATGGAATCCATTGTCACGACGGAGATCGAAGAGGACACATGCGGATAAATGAATTGCCAAGGTGGTTCTGGTGGGCTAGAAGTCACAACAACTCGGTTACGAAGTGGACACTTTATCCATTGAACCAAACAGGCTTCGTAACAGTGGATCAGTGGTCAAGTGTTTAACATGATGGACTTGTAATCCAGGGCTCGCAGGTTCGATCTCCCGCTATACAATACTAAAATGACTCATACCATAGTCTTTCAGACGGGACTTTAAACCGCGATCTCGTGTCGGTGCTTTACACCGTGCAAGTAATAGAACCAGAGGATATCTCCTGACGTGATATTTACCTTCATCTGCTTCGTCCCTATGGCAACTGACAGCGACGTACCGTGTAGCACTGCATATTTGGGATTCATACTCGCAGTCCATGATACTTGTGTCGCTTGCTTTACACAGCAGGTTCTTCCGACCAAGTGAACCCAAATAAGAACCGTAAGCGCCTGCTGGTAACAGACTTCCGGTTTCGTGACCCAGCTCCTTACATACAAGTGCGGCATACTCCGGCTTGAACCCTTCATTGCAAAATCCAACCCAATTGTCGTTTTCAGAGAATTCAAGAATTCCAGCATTTTCCGATCCGCTAGTTAACCGCACTGAAAATATGAATATGAGCCGCGCTGTGAGAAAGCAAACACGATGTTCATAACGGAAACAAAAAATTCTAGATCCACCTATGATAGTACAATGACACCTATGATAGTACAATGACACCTATGATAGTACAATGACACCTATGATAGTACAATGACACCTATGATAGTACAATGACACCTATGATAGTACAATGACACCTATGATAGTACAATGACACCTATGATAGTACAATGACACCTATGATAGTACAATGACACCTATGATAGTACAATGACACCTATGATAGTACAATGACACCTATGATAGTACAATGACACCTATGATAGTACAATGACACCTATGATAGTACAATGACACCTATGATAGTACAATGACACCTATGATAGTACAATGACACCTATGATAGTACAATGACACCTATGATAGTACAATGACACCTATGATAGTACAATGACACCTATGATAGTACAATGACACCTATGATAGTACAATGACACCTATGATAGTACAATGACACCTATGATAGTACAATGACACCTATGATAGTACAATGACACCTATGATAGTACAATGACACCTATGATAGTACAATGACACCTATGATAGTACAATGACACCTATGATAGTACAATGACACCTATGATAGTACAATGACACCTATGATAGTACAATGACACCTATGATAGTACAATGACACCTATGATAGTACAATGACACCTATGATAGTACAATGACACCTATGATAGTACAATGACACCTATGATAGTACAATGACACCTATGATAGTACAATGACACTCATAGCAATTTCGAGGTGTATTCAAATATTGCACTAGCTTTCAAATGCCACACTTCTGCGATGTATTTAATATGCATGGCTCGAACCCGAGATTATTGTATTCTAGCTTGGAGAATTGATTAGTATGGTTTAATACGAGATCAATAAAGCACGTCATCGATTGCCGGATCATATTGTGCGGTTCGTACGGAAATAACGTAAGTAAGTAAGTACTAACTGTTTATTGAGACACCACTAACTACGACATTATGGGCTCTCATGTCACAATGTGACATTTCTGCTTTAAACATTTTAATTACTACATCATGTATATGGCCTTTAGCACTATCTTCCTTCAATGTTAGTTTATAGTTTTTGAGCTTAAAGTTTCACAACTTAGGTTACATGGTGACTCACCAGCTATTATTGGTTTAGTTTAATCATATTTTATTGCTTTTATCGATTACATGTGTAATACAACAGCAATATAAGTCCCACTAAATACACTACATAAATGGTGATACATGTAAATTGATAAAACAAATGGTTTGGGCCACAAGTTTTGCCAACATTAGTAATCGGCCCGCACCATGCCTACTATTATTGGTGGAGGAAGACCCCGGATGCCCCTCTGAGCAGTATTTCAGACACGAACAGGCCCCGGATAGAACCGTCGACCTTCCACAAGCCAGCTGGATAGCTTCCTAACATGAAAGAATACGACACCCCAAGTGGGATTCAAATAGACATTCGGAACGCCTTGGTATGTACCACAAATAGACATTGGTTCGGGACTCATACACCTTGGTATGTACCACAAATAGACATTGGTTCGGGACTCATACACCTTGGTATGTACCACAAATAGACATTGGTTCGGGACTCATACACCTTGGTATGTACCACAAATAGACATTGGTTCGGGACTCATACACCTTGGTATGTACCACAAATAGACATTGGTTCGGGACTCATACACCTTGGTATGTACCACAAATAGACATTGGTTCGGGACTCATACACCTTGGTATGTACCACAAATAGACATTGGTTCGGGACTCATACACCTTGGTATGTACCACAAATAGACATTGGTTCGGGACTCATACACCTTGGTATGTACCACAAATAGACATTGGTTCGGGACTCATACACCTTGGTATGTACCACAAATAGACATTGGTTCGGGACTCATACACCTTGGTATGTACCACAAATAGACATTGGTTCGGGACTCATACACCTTGGTATGTACCACAAATAGACATTGGTTCGGGACTCATACACCTTGGTATGTACCACAAATAGACATTGGTTCGGGGGAACTCATACGCCTTGGTATGTACCACAAATAGACATTGGTTCGGGGGAACTCATACGCCTTGGTATGTACCACAAATAGACATTGGTTCGGGACTCATACACCTTGGTATGTACCACAAATAGACATTGGTTCGGGGGAACTCATACGCCTTGGTATGTACCACAAATAGACATTGGTTCGGGGGAACTCATACGCCTTGGTATGTACCACAAATAGACATTGGTTCGGGGAACTCATACGCCTTGGTATGTACCACAAATAGACATTGGTTCGGGGGACTCATACGCCTTGGTATGTACCACAAATAGACATTGGTTCGGGGGAACTCATACGCCTTGGTATGTACCACAAATAGACATTGGTTCGGGGGACTCATACGCCTTGGTATGTACCACAAATAGACATTGGTTCGGGGGACTCATACGCCTTGGTATGTACCACAAATAGACATTGGTTCGGAGGAACTCATACGCCTTGGTATGTACCACAAATAGACATTGGTTCGGGACTCATACACCTTGGTATGTACCACAAATAGACATTGGTTCGGGACTCATACACCTTGGTATGTACCACAAATAGACATTGGTTCGGGGGAACTCATACGCCTTGGTATGTACCACAAATAGACATTGGTTCGGGGGAACTCATACGCCTTGGTATGTACCACAAATAGACATTGGTTCGGGGGAACTCATACGCCTTGGTATGTACCACAAATAGACATTGGTCATCTTGGTATGTACCACAAATAGACAAACTCATACGCCTTGGTATGTACCACATACGCCTTGGTATGTACCACAAATAGACATTGGGGGGAACTCATACGCCTTGGTATGTACCACAAATAGACATTGGTTCGGGGGAACTCATACGCCTTGGTATGTACCACAAATAGACATTGGTTCGGGGGAACTCATACGCCTTGGTATGTACCACAAATAGACATTGGTTCGGGGGAACTCATACGCCTTGGTATGTACCACAAATAGACATTGGTTCGGAACTCATACGCCTTGGTATGTACCACAAATAGACATTGGTTCGGGGGAACTCATACGCCTTGGTATGTACCACAAATAGACATTGGTTCGGGGGAACTCATACGCCTTGGTATGTACCACAAATAGACATTGGTTCGGGGGAACTCATACGCCTTGGTATGTACCACAAATAGACATTGGTTCGGGGGAACTCATACGCCTTGGTATGTACCACAAATAGACATTGGTTCGGGGGAACTCATACGCCTTGGTATGTACCACAAATAGACATTGGTTCGGGGGAACTCATACGCCTTGGTATGTACCACAAATAGACATTGGTTCGGGGGAACTCATACGCCTTGGTATGTACCACAAATAGACATTGGTTCGGGGGAACTCATACGCCTTGGTATGTACCACAAATAGACATTGGTTCGGGGGACTCATACGCCTTGGTATGTACCACAAATAGACATTGGTTCGGGGGAACTCATACGCCTTGGTATGTACCACAAATAGACATTGGTTCGGGGGACTCATACGCCTTGGTATGTACCACAAATAGACATTGGTTCGGGGGACTCATACGCCTTGGTATGTACCACAAATAGACATTGGTTCGGGGAACTCATACGCCTTGGTATGTACCACAAATAGACATTGGTTCGGGGGAACTCATACGCCTTGGTATGTACCACAAATAGACATTGGTTCGGGGGAACTCATACGCCTTGGTATGTACCACAAATAGACATTGGTTCGGGGAACTCATACGCCTTGGTATGTACCACAAATAGACATTGGTTCGGGGGAACTCATACGCCTTGGTATGTACCACAAATAGACATTGGTTCGGAACTCATACGCCTTGGTATGTACCACAAATAGACATTGGTTCGGAACTCATACGCCTTGGTATGTACCACAAATAGACATTGGTTCGGAACTCATACGCCTTGGTATGTACCACAAATAGACATTGGTTCGGGGGACTCATACGCCTTGGTATGTACCACAAATAGACATTGGTTCGGGAACTCATACGCCTTGGTATGTACCACAAATAGACATTGGTTCGGGACTCATACGCCTTGGTATGTACCACAAATAGACATTGGTTCGGGGGAACTCATACGCCTTGGTATGTACCACAAATAGACATTGGTTCGGGGAACTCATACGCCTTGGTATGTACCACAAATAGACATTGGTTCGGGACTCATACGCCTTGGTATGTACCACAAATAGACATTGGTTCGGGACTCATACGCCTTGGTATGTACCACAAATAGACATTGGTTCGGGAACTCATACGCCTTGGTATGTACCACAAATAGACATTGGTTCGGGGAACTCATACGCCTTGGTATGTACCACAAATAGACATTGGTTCGGGGGAACTCATACGCCTTGGTATGTACCACAAATAGACATTGGTTCGGGGGAACTCATACGCCTTGGTATGTACCACAAATAGACATTGGTTCGGGGAACTCATACGCCTTGGTATGTACCACAAATAGACATTGGTTCGGAACTCATACGCCTTGGTATGTACCACAAATAGACATTGGTTCGGAACTCATACGCCTTGGTATGTACCACAAATAGACATTGGTTCGGGGGAACTCATACGCCTTGGTATGTACCACAAATAGACATTGGTTCGGGGGAACTCATACGCCTTGGTATGTACCACAAATAGACATTGGTTCGGGGAACTCATACGCCTTGGTATGTACCACAAATAGACATTGGTTCGGGGGAACTCATACGCCTTGGTATGTACCACAAATAGACATTGGTTCGGGGAACTCATACGCCTTGGTATGTACCACAAATAGACATTGGTTCGGGGGAACTCATACGCCTTGGTATGTACCACAAATAGACATTGGTTCGGGGAACTCATACGCCTTGGTATGTACCACAAATAGACATTGGTTCGGAACTCATACGCCTTGGTATGTACCACAAATAGACATTGGTTCGGAACTCATACGCCTTGGTATGTACCACAAATAGACATTGGTTCGGAACTCATACGCCTTGGTATGTACCACAAATAGACATTGGTTCGGAACTCATACGCCTTGGTATGTACCACAAATAGACATTGGTTCGGAACTCATACGCCTTGGTATGTACCACAAATAGACATTGGTTCGGGACTCATACGCCTTGGTATGTACCACAAATAGACATTGGTTCGGGGGAACTCATACGCCTTGGTATGTACCACAAATAGACATTGGTTCGGGACTCATACGCCTTGGTATGTACCACAAATAGACATTGGTTCGGGGGAACTCATACGCCTTGGTATGTACCACAAATAGACATTGGTTCGGGGGAACTCATACGCCTTGGTATGTACCACAAATAGACATTGGTTCGGGGGAACTCATACGCCTTGGTATGTACCACAAATAGACATTGGTTCGGAACTCATACGCCTTGGTATGTACCACAAATAGACATTGGTTCGGGGGAACTCATACGCCTTGGTATGTACCACAAATAGACATTGGTTCGGGAACTCATACGCCTTGGTATGTACCACAAATAGACATTGGTTCGGAGGAACTCATACGCCTTGGTATGTACCACAAATAGACATTGGTTCGGGGGAACTCATACGCCTTGGTATGTACCACAAATAGACATTGGTTCGGGGGAACTCATACGCCTTGGTATGTACCACAAATAGACATTGGTTCGGGGGACTCATACGCCTTGGTATGTACCACAAATAGACATTGGTTCGGGGGTCATACGCCTTGGTATGTACCACAAATAGACATTGGTTCGGGGGAACTCATACGCCTTGGTATGTACCACAAATAGACATTGGTTCGGGGGAACTCATACGCCTTGGTATGTACCACAAACAGACATTGGTTCGGGGGAACTCATACGCCTTGGTATGTACCACAAACAGACATTGGTTCGGGGGAACTCATACGCCTTGGTATGTACCACAAATAGACATTGGTTCGGAACTCATACGCCTTGGTATGTACCACAAATAGACATTGGTTCGGGGGAACTCATACGCCTTGGTATGTACCACAAATAGACATTGGTTCGGAACTCATACGCCTTGGTATGTACCACAAATAGACATTGGTTCGGGGGAACTCATACGCCTTGGTATGTACCACAAATAGACATTGGTTCGAAACTCATACGCCTTGGTATGTACCACAAATAGACATTGGTTCGGGGGAACTCATACGCCTTGGTATGTACCACAAATAGACATTGGTTCGGAACTCATACGCCTTGGTATGTACCACAAATAGACATTGGTTCGGGGGAACTCATACGCCTTGGTATGTACCACAAATAGACATTGGTTCGGGGGAACTCATACGCCTTCGTATGTACCACAAACAGACATTGGTTCGGAACTCATACGCCTTGGTATGTACCACAAATAGACATTGGTTCGGAACTCATACGCCTTGGTATGTACCGCAAATAGACATTGGTTCGGAACTCATACGCCTTGGTATGTACCACAAATAGAACTCATACGCCTTGGTATGTACCACAAATAGAACTCATACGCCTTGGTATGTACCACAAATAGAACTCATACACCTTGGTATGTACCACAAACAGACATTGGTTCGGGACTCATACGCCTTGGTATGTACCACAAACAGACATTGGTTCGGGACTCATACGCCTTGGTATGTACCACAAACAGACATTGGTTCGGGACTCATACGCCTTGGTATGTACCACAAACAGACATTGGTTCGGAACTCATACGCCTTGGTATGTACCACAAACAGACATTGGTTCGGGACTCATACGCCTTGGTATGTACCACAAACAGACATTGGTTCGGGACTCATACGCCTTGGTATGTACCACAAACAGACATTGGTTCGGGACTCATACGCCTTGGTATGTACCACAAACAGACATTGGTTCGGAACTCATACGCCTTGGTATGTACCACAAATAGACATTGGTTCGGGGGAACTCATACGCCTTGGTATGTACCACAAATAGACATTGGTTCGGGGGAACTCATACGCCTTGGTATGTACCACAAATAGACATTGGTTCGGAGGAACTCATACGCCTTGGTATGTACCACAAATAGACATTGGTTCGGGGAACTCATACGCCTTGGTATGTACCACAAATAGACATTGGTTCGGGGGAACTCATACGCCTTGGTATGTACCACAAATAGACATTGGTTCGGGGGAACTCATACGCCTTGGTATGTACCACAAATAGACATTGGTTCGGAACTCATACGCCTTGGTATGTACCACAAATAGACATTGGTTCGGGACTCATACGCCTTGGTATGTACCACAAATAGACATTGGTTCGGAACTCATACGCCTTGGTATGTACCACAAATAGACATTGGTTCGGGACTCATACGCCTTGGTATGTACCACAAATAGACATTGGTTCGGGGGACTCATACGCCTTGGTATGTACCACAAATAGACATTGGTTCGGGACTCATACGCCTTGGTATGTACCACAAATAGACATTGGTTCGGGGGAACTCATACGCCTTGGTATGTACCACAAATAGACATTGGTTCGGGGGAACTCATACTCCTTGGTATGTACCACAAAGTCATCAACATAAACAACTACCTTGCTTGAAGCATGTGACATGTGCACTCTCCGTACATAAACAACTACCTTGCTTGAAGCACGTGACATGTGCACTCTCCATACATAAACAACTACCTTGCTTGAAGCACGTGACATGTGCACTCTCCGTACATAAACAACTACCTTGCTTGAAGCACGTGACATGTGTGCTCTCCGTACATAAACAACTACCTTGCTTGAAGCATGTGACATGTGCACTCTCCGTACATAAACAACTACCTTGCTTGAAGCACGTGACATGTGCACTCTCCATACATAAACAACTACCTTGCTTGAAGCATGTGACATGTGCACTCTCCGTACATAAACAACTACCTTGCTTGAAGCATGTGACATGTGCACTCTCCGTACATAAACAACTACCTTGCTTGAAGCACGTGACATGTGCACTCTCCATACATAAACAACTACCTTGCTTGAAGCATGTGACATGTGCACTCTCCGTACATAAACAACTACCTTGCTTGAAGCACGTGACATGTGCACTCTCCGTACATAAACAACTACCTTGCTTGAAGCACGTGACATGTGTGCTCTCCGTACATAAACAACTACCTTGCTTGAAGCACGTGACATGTGCACTCTCCATACATAAACAACTACCTTGCTTGAAGCACGTGACATGTGTGCTCTCCGTACATAAACAACTACCTTGCTTGAAGCACGTGACATGTGCACTCTCCATACATAAACAACTACCTTGCTTGAAGCACGTGACATGTGCACTCTCCATACATAAACAACTACCTTGCTTGAAGCATGTGACATGTGCACTCTCCATACATAAACAACTACCTTGCTTGAAGCATGTGACATGTGCACTCTCCGTACATAAACAACTACCTTGCTTGAAGCACGTGACATGTGCACTCTCCATACATAAACAACTACCTTGCTTGAAGCATGTGACATGTGCACTCTCCGTACATAAACAACTACCTTGCTTGAAGCACGTGACATGTGCACTCTCCATACATAAACAACTACCTTGCTTGAAGCATGTGACATGTGCACTCTCCGTACATAAACAACTACCTTGCTTGAAGCATGTGACATGTGCACTCTCCGTACATAAACAACTACCTTGCTTGAAGCACGTGACATGTGCACTCTCCATACATAAACAACTACCTTGCTTGAAGCATGTGACATGTGCACTCTCCGTACATAAACAACTACCTTGCTTGAAGCACGTGACATGTGCACTCTCCGTACATAAACAACTACCTTGCTTGAAGCACGTGACATGTGCACTCTCCATACATAAACAACTACCTTGCTTGAAGCATGTGACATGTGCACTCTCCGTACATAAACAACTACCTTGCTTGAAGCATGTGACATGTGCACTCTCCGTACATAAACAACTACCTTGCTTGAAGCACGTGACATGTGCACTCTCCATACATAAACAACTACCTTGCTTGAAGCATGTGACATGTGTGCTCTCCGTACATAAACAACTACCTTGCTTGAAGCACGTGACATGTGCACTCTCCGTAAACGTGTCTGTCCCAACTAAAGTCATGAACATAAATAACTACCTTGCTTGAAGCACGTGACATGTGTGCTCTCCGTACATAAACAACTACCTTGCTTGAAGCACGTGACATGTTGCTCTCCGTACATAAACAACTACCTTGCTTGAAGCACGTGACATGTTGCTCTCCGTACACGTGTCTGTCCCAACTAAAGTCATGAACATAAATAATTACCTTGCTTGAAGCATGTGACATGTGCACTCTCCGTACACGTGTCTGTCCCAACTAAAGTCATGAACATAAATAATTACCTTGCTTGAAGCATGTGACATGTGCACTCTCCGTACACGTGTCTGTCCCAACTAAAGTCATGAACATAAATAACTACCTTGCTTGAAGCACGTGACATGTGTGCTCTCCGTACATAAACAACTACCTTGCTTGAAGCACGTGACATGTGTGCTCTCCGTATATAAACAACTACCTTGCTTGAAGCACGTGACATGTGTGCTCTCCGTACATAAACAACTACCTTGCTTGAAGCACGTGACATGTGCACTCTCCGTACACGTGTCTGTCCCAACTAAAGTCATGAACATAAATAACTACCTTGCTTGAAGCATGTGACATATGCACTCTCCGTACATAAACAACTACCTTGCTTGAAGCACGTGACATGTTGCTCTCCGTAGATAAACAACTACCTTGCTTGAAGCACGTGACATGTGCACTCTCCGTACATAAACAACTACCTTGCTTGAAGCACGTGACTACCTTGCTTGAAGCATGTGACATGTGTGCTCTCCGTACATAAACAACTACCTTGCTTGAAGCACGTGACATGTTGCTCTCCGTACATAAACAACTACCTTGCTCGAAGCACGTGACATGTGTGCTCTCCGTACATAAACAACTACCTTGCTTGAAGCACGTGACTACCTTGCTTGAAGCACGTGACATGTGTGCTCTCCGTACATAAACAACTACCTTGCTTGAAGCACGTGACATGTGCACTCTCCGTACATAAACAACTACCTTGCTTGAAGCACGTGACATGTGCACTCTCCGTACATAAACAACTACCTTGCTTGAAGCACGTGACATGTGCACTCTCCGTACATAAACAACTACCTTGCTTGAAGCACGTGACTACCTTGCTTGAAGCATGTGACATGTGTGCTCTCCGTACATAAACAACTACCTTGCTTGAAGCACGTGACATGTGCACTCTCCGTACACGTGTCTGTCCCAACTAAAGTCATGAACATAAATAACTACCTTGCTTGAAGCACGTGACATGTGTGCTCTCAGTACATAAACAACTACCTTGCTTGAAGCACGTGACATGTGTGCTCTCCGTACATAAACAACTACCTTGCTTGAAGCACGTGACATGTGTGCTCTCCGTACATAAAATACTACCTTGCTTGAAGCACGTGACATATTGCTCTCCGTACATAAACAACTACCTTGCTTGAAGCACGTGACATGTGCGCTCTCTGTACACTTGTCTGTCCCAACTTGCCATCCGTAACTCGAGCACATGTAGATGTTTTTCATTGTGCTACAAATTAGTCGATTGAGAAAGTAGGGCGGAACGTTACGAGAACTTCCCGTCGGTGATTTTATTATGCCGTCTGCATAGCCCTTCATTTGACATACCTGTAGATAGATACATACAGTGAAACCCCTATAATATGACCACCTACGGGTCTTTGAAAATGTGGTCCTCTTAGCAGTGTGGTCGCCATTTTACAATAATAAAGGGATATTAAAATATGTTATAATTACAAGGAATAACTGTAAAACTGTAGAGTTTATAGGTGAATAAAATTCATAGATTATGAGATATATGCACTAAATGGAATTTATCACATAAATAATACAGCCATTACATATTTTCTTAAATCAACACATGTGTAATAAATAAAGGATTCTTATTGGTCGCTGCATGACAGCTCGCTTTTGACACATTTGACATTATATAGTTTGCAACTTTTCCGTTGAAAATCAATAAAATGCTAAATATGCACTAGCGGTATACAGTATAGTGATTAAAAGTATTGTGTCGATTTTTTGCGTGGCGTTGTTTGATTATCAGGAACTATTTAGAATAATTTTCAAACTGAATCTTGCAGTAGTGTAACAAACTGATGAACAATTTTCAATAGCCTTTCTTATTGGAAAGGTAATGTCTGACAACAAGACACAACAATCTAGAGGCCCTAAATCATCTATCAGAATTATTAAATAACGAGGACTATGCCGGATGTTTAATGGAAATCTAGAGGCCCTAAATCATCTAACAGAATTATTAAATAACGAGGACTATGCCGGATGTTTAATGGAAATCTAGAGGCCCTAAATCATCTATCAGAATTATTAAATAACGAGGACTATGCCGGATGTTTAATGGAAATCTAGAGGCCCTAATCATCTATCAGAATTATTAAATAACGAGGACTATGCCGGATGTTTAATGGAAATCTACAGGCCCTAAATCATCTATCAGAATTATTAAATAACGAGGACTATGCCGGATGTTTAATGGAAATCTACAGGCCCTAAATCATCTATCAGAATTATTAAATGGAAACGCAAAGGCTCTAAACCTCATGTATTCTATATTGACACCAAAAACAACATGTGCACTTGCCTATGAGGTCAAATTTATATCCTTTTAGAAAAATTATATCTTTTGGTATCAAAATATGTGAAATATTTGGTAAATTAGTGCAATGTGTGAATGATTATTTTCTTCACTCATGATAGTAAAATCCATAATTCTAAAATTTGTAGTGAAAAAGTAACGCTCAATATAAAAGTGCACACTTTTTTATTATAGTGTCAGTATAGTTTTTGACCTAGGAGGCCATATATAAAATTATTCATTACCAGAAATGCATCGTTATCAGTCCATTCTTCTGCCATACAAATAGATCCATTCACACCATCATATGTGATCTGTACACGGCCTGTAGACGCAGTGGTACCATCCACTATATCAATCTGTACACCTAGAAAACAAACAGGTACGCTCGATAATCTAATCTTTGAAAAGATTCTTAGGTCAAGCAAACTTGGTTACCATTTTGTTGTAATACACGCATTAACAACGCGTTTGTTTGTTTGGGTTTACGCCTGCATCAGCACCATGTTTGGGCTATATCGCCAGCGGGCAGCTTAACTAACAACACCTTTCCTGGGCAGGCTCCAGCAGTTAACCAGTACTTGGTGACCAAATGTGTACAACGATAATATGTTACAGAATATATTCCATCGAAAACATTATTTGAGATACAATTTTGCATGAAGGAAAACATTATGCTATGTTATATTTCGGGTTTTACGCCTGCATCAGCACCATATTTGGGCTATTTGGCCGGCGGGCAGTTTACTTAACAACACCTTTCCTGGGCAGGCTCCAGCGGTTAACCAGTACTTGGGTGCACCAACCTCCGTAAGAAACTGCCAACTTTTTCATATAAATGAGACACGGCCTGAGCGGGGCTCGAACCCGTGACCATCAGTGATGATAGGTTACAGTGGTATACTCTAGCGGTAAAAATAATAGTCAAATATGGTATGCAATTTCATTAGAATTGTGTTGTAACGACATTCTAACTGTCAATGATTTGTTTTCAGTTTCAAATAAGAAAAGCACATTGATGAGTTTCGGCTGCTAGTAGTAGTATGTAGTTTTATTTAAAGTCGCCACCGCATAAATGCATTTGGGCGACTGTATTTTCTAAGATGGTTATGTCCTAAGGTGATTCTTCTTGTCTAAGGTGATTCTTCTTGTCCTAAGGCGATTCTTCTGTGGTGGTTATTCGATGATGATTATACGTGTTCTGCGATGATTATTCCTATGCTTCTATGATGATTATTCCTGTTCTTCTACGTTGATTAGTCCGGTATTCTCTGAAGGTTCTGTATTCTGTGTAGCTTATGAAGACGTCATCAGGTGGTTACTTCTTTCTGTGCCCGCCAGGTTGACAAGGCCTGGTCTGTACGTGGTCCTTTGTAGGGCCACACTCCTCACTGTTGGTCACCCCGCAGCAGCATTAATACGGATCTGACAGTTAGACATCTGGTCGTCGATTGTCGCAAGCAAGTCCAGATGAGCGTGGATCCACGACCGTTGCCGCTCCCTCAGGTCCGCCATCTCTTCTAAACGAAAAGGTCGAAAATCTAGTGCGAAGCTATAACACCACCTAGAAGAGATGGCAGATCTGTCCTGATGTGCCATAGCCGTGGATCCACATACCTGGAGAGATTCCCCCTTCGCAAGATCGACAACCAGTGTAGAGTGTGGCAACCTGGGAGTCAAAACACTCTACACTCTTCAAGAGGCGGTGGATCTGGCCTGATGTGCCCAGTTAGAGAGATTTCCTATCTGCAAGATCGACGACCAGAAGATCCCAGAATCCTACGCTGCTGCTGCGGAATGTGCCCCGGTCACGACGTGCACGTCGTGAGGAGATCGGCCGGGTTTCGGCTGCTACAATTATGTGATCTATTTATAGCCTTTATTTTACCCAGCATGCAAAGAGTTGTACATACCCGTGGTTTTGTAACATAAAACGTAGGCGGCACTGCAGCCAAACAACAGAGGCTCTCCCCATTGTGTGTAGCTACACTTCTCGATACTCGCTTCGTCTCCATGGCACGCAACATCAACCAACCAGAACGGTGAATCAGACGTCGATACTGGTCCAAAAGCTATGCCACCAACAAAACCCAGCCCTAATTGTTTACATGTTACGTTAGCGGCGGCATCGTCCCATCTATCATTGCACAGCAGTCCCCAGATGCCACTGTGACGCACCTCTACACGGCCCCAGTAGACCTCACCGCCCGACAAACGGAGATCAAACTCTGTAAAACAGTTTCCTTACAATTTATATGCCGTATGTTTTGAGAAGAGCCAAATCAAGTAAGATGACGTGAGCTGTCAATCAACCCAGCCAGCGATAAGCCAATCAGCAATTGATAAAGCGCCTTCAGCACCCGTAAGCGTTATCAAACAGATATTTTCCTCAACAACTTGTCGTCGGGATTATCGGTGGCTAGACAATTTTGATCACGTGACTAGTAGGTGGAACTATAATGTCATCGGCGCCGCCGTTTCACAAATCATGCATATGTAAACGGATCTGTAGTCAAGTGGTAACACGCTGGACTGGTAATCCAGGGATCGGTTCGATCCCCCGTCTGACCCTAATAAAATTAACAGTCTTAAAGATGGGACGTTAAACCGAGGTCTCGTGTCGGTGCTTTACACCGTGCACGCAAAAGAACCAGAGGATACTCTGGTATTGGTCTCTGTCTGTATCATTGCACTATCCTCCAAAATCTAAAATGATTAATCTCTTCAGGTGGCATCGCTCATGCATATGGGCAACCGGTAGCGACGATAAATAAACGTAAAACACACACAAGCATGTATTCGCCACATAGCATGACATGACACCATGTAAGACATAAAATGATCAGTTTGCAGACATGCAGAAGACACTGCATAATTATATTGGTTGCTACATTATGTATGAATAGGATATTAAATGTCAGAGTGGTCTTGTGTGATTGAATTTCATTGGCGTAGCTTCCTATAGCTACACTTTCCCCGAAAAATCGAAAAAATAAAAATGCCAAATCTCCCCTCCCGTTTTAAGTTGGCTTACACATCGATTCCATCCAAGCTACGCCCCCTGAATTTATTTAACGAGTCTTCTAAAAACGATTAAAACGAGCCGATTATAGGCGGTATTAGCCTGAGCGGGCGAAAGTACAAGCTGCCCACGCTGGCTTTCCCCGTATTAAGATTTCTATTCATATGCAACCATTTTCTGCTAGCATCTACACCAAACTTATATAACCCAGATATCTCCATGGCGACGATGCTTAGCATCCCTGCAACTCTCTAGGCAACCAAGCTCATGCGAGTCTGATTGAGCGACCATTATACGTACCCATGTTGACTTGTTCCGCGCTTGTATTGTGGCAGACGACAGAGGCTCGGTGAGAATACTCGCACATGCCGTTACTACTCGTGTTCTTGCATTCCGTCAATCTGTTCTCCAAACCGGTACATGTGTACGAGTAGGACTTATCCACGTTGCTGTAAAATGAAAAATCCGTTTTAAGGGGGCATAACTTCTCCGATGTGCCAGATCTTGAAACTTAATTAACGTGTTATATTTGGATATACAGTTTCAGAAGTGAAATGAAGAATTTTCCGAGCGACCTTTGTTTATTATTGGACTTTACTCTTCTGTGAATATAATCATCACGTGATGATAGTTTAATTCAAGATTTGTCCAGGTTTGTCTCAAATTCATTACACGCATGTGCAAGGTGTAAACCTGTACCATATATTGTTGTGATGCAGGATGTATGACTGTGTTGTTTGTGATACAGGATGTATGACTGTGTTGTTTGTGATGCAGGATGTATGACTGTGTTGTTTGCGGTGCAGGATGTATGACTGTGTTGTTTGCTGTGCAGGAGGATGTATGACTGTGTTGTTTGTGATGCAGGATACATGACTGTGTTGTTTGTGATGCAGGATACATGACTGTGTTGTTTGCGGTGCAGGATGTATGACTGTGTTGTTTGTGATTCAGGATGTATGACTGTGTTGTTTGTGATGTAGGATACATGACTGTGTTCTTTGTGATGCAGGATGTATGACTGTGTTGTTTATGATGCAGGATGTATGACTGTGTTGTTTATGATGCAGGATGTATGACTGTGTTGTTTGTGATTCAGGATGTATGACTGTGTTGTTTGTGATGTAGGATGTATGACTGTGTTGTTTGTGATGCAGGATGTATGACTGTGTTGTTTGTGATTCAGTATGTATGACTGTGTTGTTTGCGGTGCAGGAGGATGTATGACTGTGTTGTTTGTGATGCAGGATACATGACTGTGTTGTTTGCGGTGCAGGAGGATGTATGACTGTGTTGTTTGTGATGCAGGATACATGACTGTGTTGTTTGCGGTGCAGGATGTATGACTGTGTTGTTTGCGGTGCAGGAGGATGTATGACTGTGTTGTTTGTGATGCAGGATACATGACTGTGTTGTTTGTGATGCAGGATACATGACTGTGTTGTTTGCGGTGCAGGAGGATGTATGACTGTGTTGTTTGTGATGCAGGATGTATGACTGTGTTTTATGTGATGCAGGATGTATGACTGTGTTGTTTGTGATGCAGGATGTATGACTGTGTTGTTTGTGATGCAGGATGTATGACTGTGTTGTTTGTGATGCAGGATGTATGACTGTGTTGTTTGTGATGCAGGATGTATGACTGTGTTGTTTGCGGGCAGATGTAGACTGTGTGTTTTGTCAGGATACATGACTGTGTTGTTTGTGATGCAGGATGTATGACTGTGTTGTTTGTGATGCAGGATGTATGACTGTGTTGTTTGTGATGCAGATGATGTGTTGTTTTGATGCAGGATGTATGACTGTGTTGTTTGTGATGCAGGATGTATGACTGTGTTGTTTGCGGTGCAGGATGTATGACTGTGTTGTTTGTGATGCAGGATGTATGACTGTGTTGTTTGTGATGCAGGATGTATGACTGTGTTGTTTGGTGTGCAGATATGACTGTGTGTTTGTGATGCAGGATGTATGACTGTGTTGTTTATGATCAGGATGTATGACTGTGTTGTTATGATGCAGGATGTATGACTGTGTTGTTTGTGATTCAGGATGTATGACTGTGTTGTTTGTGATGCAGGATACATGACTGTGTTGTTTGTGATGTAGGATGTATGACTGTGTTGTTTGTGATGCAGGATGTATGACTGTGTTGTTTGTGATCAGGATGTATGACTGTGTTGTTTGTGATGCAGGATGTATGACTGTGTTGTTTGTGATGCAGGATGTATGACTGTGTTGTTTGTTATGCAGGATGTATGACTGTGTTGTTTGTGATGCAGGATGTATGACTGTGTTGTTTGCGGTGCAGGATGTATGACTGTGTTGTTTGTGATGCAGGATGTATGACTGTGTTGTTTGTGATGCAGGATGTATGACTGTGTTGTTTGTGATGCAGGATGTATGACTGTGTTGTTTGTGATGCAGGATGTATGACTGTGTTGTTTGTGATGCAGGATGTATGACTGTGTTGTTTGTGATGCAGGATGTATGACTGTGTTGTTTGTGATGCAGGATGTATGACTGTGTTGTTTGTGTGCAGGATGTATGACTGTGTTGTTTGCGGTGCAGGATGTATGACTGTGTTGTTTGTGATGCAGGATGTATGACTGTGTTGTTTGTGATGCAGGATGTATGACTGTGTTGTTTGTGATGCAGGATGTATGACTGTGTTGTTTGTGATGCAGGATGTATGACTGTGTTGTTTGTGATGCAGGATGTATGACTGTGTTGTTTGCGGTGCAGGATGTATGACTGTGTTGTTTGCTGTGCAGGAGGATGTATGACTGTGTTGTTTGTGATGCAGGATACATGACTGTGTTGTTTGTGATGCAGGATACATGACTGTGTTGTTTGCGGTGCAGGATGTATGACTGTGTTGTTTGCTGTGCAGGATACATGACTGTGTTGTTTGTGATGCAGGATGTATGACTGTGTTGTTTATGATACAGGATGTATGACTGTGTTGTTTATGATGCAGGATGTATGACTGTGTTGTTTGTGATTCAGGATGTATGACTGTGTTGTTTGTGATGTAGGATACATGACTGTGTTGTTTGTGATGTAGGATGTATGACTGTGTTGTTTGTGATGCAGGATGTATGACTGTGTTGTTTGTGATTCAGGATGTATGACTGTGTTGTTTGTGATGCAGGATGTATGACTGTGTTGTTTGTGATGCAGGATGTATGACTATGTTGTTTGCTGTGCAGGATGTATGACTGTGTTGTTTGCGGTGCAGGATGTATGACTGTGTTGTTTGCGGTGCAGGATGTATGACTGTGTTGTTTGTGATGCAGGATGTATGACTGTGTTGTTTGTGATGCAGGATGTATGACTGTGTTGTTTGTGATGCAGGATGTATGACTGTGTTGTTTGTGATGCAGGATGTATGACTGTGTTGTTTGTGATGCAGGATGTATGACTGTGTTGTTTGTGTGCAGGATGTATGACTGTGTTGTTTGTGATGCAGGATATGACTGTTGTTTGTGATGCAGGATGTATGACTGTGTTGTTTATGATGCAGGATGTATGACTGTGTTGTTTGTGATGCAGGATGTATGACTGTGTTGTTTGTGATGCAGGATGTATGACTGTGTTGTTTGTGATGCAGGATGTATGACTGTGTTGTTTGTGATGCAGGATGTATGACTGTGTTGTTTGTGATGCAGGATGTATGACTGTGTTGTTTGTGTGCAGGATACATGACTGTGTTGTTTGTGATGCAGGATGTATGACTGTGTTGTTTGTGATGCAGGATGTATGACTGTGTTGTTTGTGATGCAGGATGTATGACTGTGTTGTTTGTGATGCAGGATGTATGACTGTGTTGTTTGTGATGCAGGATATATGACTGTGTTGTTTGTGATGCAGGATGTATGACTGTGTTGTTTGTGATGCAGGATGTATGACTGTTGTTTGTGATGCAGGATGTATGACTGTGTTGTTTGTGATGCAGGATGTATGACTGTGTTGTTTGTGATGCAGGATGTATGACTGTGTTGTTTGTGATGCAGGATGTATGACTGTGTTGTTTGTGATGCAGGATGTATGACTGTGTTGTTTGTGATGCAGGATGTATGACTGTGTTGTTTGTGATGCAGGATGTATGACTGTGTTGTTTGTGATGCAGGATGTATGACTGTGTTGTTTATGATGCAGGATGTATGACTGTGTTGTTTATGATGCAGGATACATGACTGTGTTGTTTGTGATGCAGGATGTATGACTGTGTTGTTTGTGATGCAGGATGTATGACTGTGTTGTTTGTGATGCAGGATGTATGACTGTGTTGTTTGCGGTGCAGGATATATGACTGTGTTGTTTGCGGTGCAGGATGTATGACTGTGTTGTTTGTGATGCAGGATATATGACTGTGTTGTTTATGATGCAGGATGTATGACTGTGTTGTTTGTGATGCAGGATGTATGACTGTGTTGTTTGTGATGCAGGATGTGTGACTGTGTTGTTTATGATGCAGGATACATGACTGTGTTGTTTATGATGCAGGATGTATGACTGTGTTGTTTATGATGCAGGATACATGACTGTGTTGTTAATGATGCAGGATGTATGACTGTGTTGTTTGTGATGCAGGATGTATGACTGTGTTGTTTGCGGTGCAGGATGTATGACTGTGTTGTTTGCTGTGCAGGATGTATGACTGTGTTGTTTGTGATGCAGGACGTATGACTATGTTGTTTATGATGCAGGATGTACGACTGTGTTGTTTATGATGTAGGATGTATGACTGTGTTGTTTGTGATGCAGGATACATGAATGTGTTGTTTGCTGTGCAGGATACATGACTGTGTTATTTGCTGTGCAGGATACATGACTGTGTTGTTTATGATTCAGGATACATGACTGTGTTGTTCATGATTCAGGATACATGACTGTGTTGTTTGTGATGTAGGATACATGACTGTGTTGTTTGTGATTCAGGATACATGACTGTGTTGTTTATGATGCAGGATACATGACTGTGTTGTTTGTGATGCAGGATGTATGACTGTGTTGTTTGTGATGCAGGATGTATGACTGTGTTGTTTGTGATGCAGGATACATGACTGTTGTTTGTGATGCAGGATGTATGACTGTGTTGTTTGTGATGCAGGATGTATGACTGTGTTGTTTGTGATGCAGGATGTATGACTGTGTTGTTTGTGATGCAGGATGTATGACTGTGTTGTTTATGATGCAGTGTATGACTGTGTTGTTGTGATGCAGATGTATGACTGTGTTGTTTGTGTGCAGGATGTATGACTGTGTTGTTTGTGATGCAGGATACATGACTGTTGTTTGTGATGCAGGATGTATGACTGTGTTGTTTATGATGCAGGATGTATGACTGTGTTGTTTGTGATGCAGGATGTATGACTGTGTTGTTTGTGATGCAGGATGTATGACTGTGTTGTTTGTGATGCAGGATGTATGACTGTGTTGTTTGTGATGCAGGATGTATGACTGTGTTGTTTGCGGTGCATGATGTATGACTGTGCTGTTTGCTGTGCAGGATACATGACTGTGTTGTTTGTGATGCAGGATGTATGACTGTGTTGTTTGTGATGCAGGATGTATGACTGTGTTGTTTGTTATGCAGGATGTATGACTGTGTTGTTTGTGATGCAGGATGTATGACTGTGTTGTTTGTGATGCAGGATGTATGACTGTGTTGTTTGTGATGCAGTATACATGAATGTGTTGTTTATTATGCAGGATGTATGACTGTGTTGTTTGTGATGCAGGATGTATGACTGTGTTGTTTGCGGTGCAGGATATATGACTGTGTTGTTTGTGATGCAGGATGTATGACTGTGTTGTTTGTGATGCAGGATGTATGACTGTGTTGTTTGTGATGCAGGATGTATGACTGTGTTGTTTGTGATGCAGGATGTATGACTGTGTTGTTTGTGATGCAGGATGTATGACTGTGTTGTTTGTGATGCAGGATGTATGACTGTGTTGTTTGTGATGCAGGATGTATGACTGTGTTGTGTGTGATGCAGGATGTATGACTGTGTTGTTTATGATGCAGGATGTATGACTGTGTTGTTTATGATGCAGGATACATGACTGTGTTGTTTGTGATGCAGGATGTATGACTGTGTTGTTTGTGATGCAGGATGTATGACTGTGTTGTTTGTGATGCAGGATGTATGACTGTGTTGTTTGCGGTGCAGGATATATGACTGTGTTGTTTGCGGTGCAGGATGTATGACTGTATTGTTTGTGATGTAGGATATATGACTGTGTTGTTTATGATGCAGGATGTATGACTGTGTTGTTTGTGATGCAGGATGTATGACTGTGTTGTTTGTGATGCAGGATGTATGACTGTGTTGTTTGTGATGCAGGATGTGTGACTGTGTTGTTTGTGATGCAGGATGTGTGACTGTGTTGTTTATGATGCAGGATACATGACTGTGTTGTTTATGATGCAGGATGTATGACTGTGTTGTTTATGATGCAGGATACATGACTGTGTTGTTAATGATGCAGGATGTATGACTGTGTTGTTTGTGATGCAGGATGTATGACTGTGTTGTTTGCGGTGCAGGATGTATGACTGTGTTGTTTGCTGTGCAGGATGTATGACTGTGTTGTTTGTGATGCAGGACGTATGACTATGTTGTTTATGATGCAGGATGTACGACTGTGTTGTTTATGATGTAGGATGTATGACTGTGTTGTTTGTGATGCAGGATACATGAATGTGTTGTTTGCTGTGCAGGATACATGACTGTGTTATTTGCTGTGCAGGATACATGACTGTGTTGTTTATGATTCAGGATACATGACTGTGTTGTTCATGATTCAGGATACATGACTGTGTTGTTTGTGATGTAGGATACATGACTGTGTTGTTTGTGATTCAGGATACATGACTGTATTGTTTGTGATTCAGGATGTATGACTGTGTTGTTTATGATTCAGGATACATGACTGTGCTGTTTGTGATGTAGGATACATGACTGTGTTGTTTGTGATGCAGGATGTATGACTGTGTTGTTTATGATTCAGGATGTATGACTGTGTTGTTTGTGGTGCAGGATGTATGACTGTGTTGTTTGTGATGCAGGATGTATGACTGTGTTGTTTGTGATGCAGGATGTATGACTGTGTTGTTTGTGATGCAGGATGTATGACTGTGTTGTTTGTGATGCAGGATGTATGACTGTGTTGTTTGCTGTGCAGGATGTATGACTGTGTTGTTTGTGATGCAGGATACATGACTGTTGTTTGTGATGCAGGATGTATGACTGTGTTGTTTATGATGCAGGATGTATGACTGTGTTGTTTGTGATGCAGGATGTATGACTGTGTTGTTTGTGATGCAGGATGTATGACTGTGTTGTTTGGTGCAGGATGTATGACTGTGTGTTTTGTGCAGGATACATGACTGTGTTGTTTGTGATGCAGGATGTATGACTGTGTTGTTTGCGGTGCATGATGTATGACTGTGTTGTTTGCTGTGCAGGATACATGACTGTGTTGTTTGTGATGCAGGATGTATGACTGTGTTGTTTGTGATGCAGGATGTATGACTGTGTTGTTTGTGATGCAGTATACATGAATGTGTTGTTTATTATGCAGGATGTATGACTGTGTTGTTTGTGATGCAGGATGTATGACTGTGTTGTTTGCGGTGCAGGATGTATGACTGTGTTGTTTGTGATGCAGTATACATGAATGTGCTGTTTATGATGCAGGATGTATGACTGTGTTGTTTGTGATGCAGGATGTATGACTGTGTTGTTTGTGATGCAGGATGTATGACTGTGTTGTTTGTGATGCAGGATGTATGACTGTGTTGTTTGTGATGCAGGATGTATGACTGTGTTGTTTGTGATGCAGGATGTATGACTGTGTTGTTTGTGATGCAGGATGTATGACTGTGTTGTTTGCTGTGCAGGATGTATGACTGTGTTGTTTGCGGTGCAGGATGTATGACTGTGTTGTTTGCGGTGCAGGATGTATGACTGTGTTGTTTGTGATGCAGGATGTATGACTGTGTTGTTTGTGATGCAGGATGTATGACTGTGTTGTTTGTGATGCAGGATGTATGACTGTGTTGTTTGTGATGCAGGATGTATGACTGTGTTGTTTGTGATGCAGGATGTATGACTGTGTTGTTTGTGATGCAGGATGTATGACTGTGTTGTTTGTGATGCAGGATGTATGACTGTGTTGTTGTGATGCAGGATGTATGACTGTGTTGTTTCTTTGTGATGCAGGATTATGACTGTGTTGTTTGTGATGCAGGATGTATGACTGTGTTGTTTGCGGTGCAGGATGTATGACTGTGTTGTTTGTGATGCAGGATGTATGACTGTGTTGTTTGTGATGCAGGATGTATGACTGTGTTGTTTGTGATGCAGGATTATGACTGTGTTGTTTGTGCAGGATGTATGACTGTGTTGTTTGTGATGCAGGATGTATGACTGTGTTGTTTGTGATGCAGGATGTATGACTGTGTTGTTTGTGATGCAGGATGTATGACTGTGTTGTTTGTGATGCAGGATGTATGACTGTGTTGTGTGTGATGCAGGATGTATGACTGTGTTGTTTATGATGCAGGATGTATGACTGTGTTGTTTATGATGCAGGATACATGACTGTGTTGTTTGTGATGCAGGATGTATGACTGTGTTGTTTGTGATGCAGGATGTATGACTGTGTTGTTTGTGATGCAGGATGTATGACTGTGTTGTTTGCGGTGCAGGATATATGACTGTGTTGTTTGTGATGTAGGATATATGACTGTGTTGTTTATGATGCAGGATGTATGACTGTGTTGTTTGTGATGTAGGATATATGACTGTGTTGTTTATGATGCAGGATGTATGACTGTGTTGTTTGTGATGCAGGATGTATGACTGTGTTGTTTGTGATGCAGGATGTGTGACTGTGTTGTTTATGATGCAGGATGTATGACTGTGTTGTTTATGATGCAGGATACATGACTGTGTTGTTTATGATGCAGGATGTATGACTGTGTTGTTTATGATGCAGGATACATGACTGTGTTGTTTATGATGCAGGATGTATGACTGTGTTGTTTGTGATGCAGGATGTATGACTGTGTTGTTTGTGATGCAGGATGTGTGACTGTGTTGTTTGTGATGCAGGATGTATGACTGTGTTGTTTGTGATGCAGGATGTATGACTGTGTTGTTTGTGATGCAGGATGTATGACTGTGTTGTTTGCGGTGCAGGATGTATGACTGTGTTGATTGCTGTGCAGGATGTATGACTGTGTTGTTTATGATGCAGGATGTATGACTGTGTTGTTTATGATTCAGGATACATGACTGTGTTGTTTATGATTCAGGATACATGACTGTGTTGTTTGCGGTGCAGGATGTATGACTGTGTTGTTTGTGATGCAGGATGTATGACTGTGTTGTTTGTGATGCAGGATACATGACTCTGTTGTTTGTGATGCAGGATGTATGACTGTGTCGTTTATGATTCAGGATACATGACTGTGTTGTTTGTGATGCAGGATGTATGACTGTGTTGTGTATGATGCAGGATGTATGACTGTGTTGTTTGCGGTGCAGGATACATGACTATGTTGTTTATGATGCAGGATACATGACTGTGTTGTTTGTGATGCAGGATACATGACTGTGTTGTTTATGATTCAGGATACATGACTGTGTTGTTTATGATTCAGGATACATGACTGTGTTGTTTATGATTCAGGATACATGACTGTGTTGTTTGTGATGCAGGATACATGACTGTGTTGTTTATGATTCAGGATACATGACTGTGTTGTTTATGATTCAGGATACATGACTGTGTTGTTTATGATTCAGGATACATGACTGTGTTGTTTGTGATGTAGGATACATGACTGTGTTGTTTGTGATGTACGATACATGACTGTGTTGTTTGTGATGCAGGATGTATGACTGTGTTGTTTGTGATGCAAGATGTATGACTGTGTTGTTTATGATGCAGGATACATGACTGTGTTGTTTATGATGCAGGATGTATGACGGTGTTGTTTGTGATGCAGGATGTATGACTGTGTTGTTTGTGATGCAGGATGTGTGACTGTGTTGTTTGTGATGCAGGATGTATGACTGTGTTGTTTGTGATGCAGGATGTATGACTGTGTTGTTTGTGATGCAGGATGTATGACTGTGTTGTTTGCGGTGCAGGATGTATGACTGTGTTGTTTGCTGTGCAGGATGTATGACTGTGTTGTTTGTGATGCAGGACGTATGACTATGTTGTTTATGATGCAGGATGTATGACTGTGTTGTTTATGATGTAGGATGTATGACTGTGTTGTTTGTGATGCCGGATACATGACTGTGTTGTTTGTTGTGCAGGATACATGGCTGTGTTGTTTGTGTGCAGGATACATGAATGTGTTGTTTGCTGTGCAGGATACATGACTGTGTTTTTCTGTGCAGGATACATGACTGTGTTGTTTATGATCAGGATACATGACTGTGTTGTTCATGATTCAGGATACATGACTGTGTTGTTTGTGATGTAGGATACATGACTGTGTTGTTTGTGATTCAGGATACATGACTGTGTTGTTTGTGATTCAGGATGTATGACTGTGTTGTTTATGATTCAGGATACATGACTGTGCTGTTTGTGATGTAGGATACATGACTGTGTTGTTTGTGATGCAGGATGTATGACTGTGTTGTTTATGATTCAGGATGTATGACTGTGTTGTTTGTGGTGCAGGATGTATGACTGTGTTGTTTGTGATGCAGGATGTATGACTGTGTTGTTTGTGATGCAGGATGTATGACTGTGTTGTTTGTGATGCAGGATGTATGACTGTGTTGTTTGTGATGCAGGATGTATGACTGTGTTGTTTGCTGTGCAGGATGTATGACTGTGTTGTTTGTGATGCAGGATACATGACTGTTGTTTGTGATGCAGGATGTATGACTGTGTTGTTTGTGATGCAGGATGTATGACTGTGTTGTTTATGATTCAGGATACATGACTGTGATGTTTATGATTCAGGATACATGACTGTGTTGTTTGTGATGCAGGATGTATGACTGTGTTGTTTATGATTCAGGATACATGACTGTGTTGTTTATGATTCAGGATACATGACTGTGTTGTTTGCGGTGCAGGATGTATGACTGTGTTGTTTGTGATGCAGGATGTATGACTGTGTTGTTTGTGATGCAGGATACATGACTGTGTTGTTTGTGATGCAGGATGTATGACTGTGTCGTTTATGATTCAGGATACATGACTGTGTTGTTTGTGATGCAGGATGTATGACTGTGTTGTGTATGATGCAGGATGTATGACTGTGTTGTTTGCGGTGCAGGATACATGTCTTTTTTTTTATGATGCAGGATACATGACTGTGTTGTTTGTGATGTAAGATACATGACTGTGTTGTTTATAATTCAGGATACATGACTGTGTTGTTTATGATGCAGGATACATGACTGTGTTGTTTGTGATGCAGGATGTATGACTGTGTTGTTTGTGATGCAGGATGTATGACTGTGTTGTTTGTGATGCAGGATGTATGACTGTTGTTTGTGATGTAGGATACATGACTGTGTTGTTTGCGGTGCAGTATGTATGACTGTGTTGTTTGTGATGTAGGATGTATGACTGTGTTGTTTGTTGTGCAGGATGTAGGACTGTGTTGTTTGCTGTGCAGGATGTATGACTGTGTTGTTTGCGCTGCAGGATGTATGACTGTGTTGTTTGTGATGTAGGATGTATGACTGTGTTGTTTGTGATGCAGGATGTATGGCTGTGTTGTTTGTGATGCAGGATGTATGACTGTGTTGTTTGTGATGCAGGATGTATGACTGTGTTGTTTATGATGCAGGATGTATGACTGTGTTGTTTGCTGTGCAAGATACATGACTGTGTTGTTTATGATGCAGGATATATGACTGTGTTGTTTGTGGTGCAGGATGTATGACTATGTTGTTTATGATGCAGGATGTATGACTGTGTTGTTTGCTGTGCAAGATACATGACTGTGTTGTTTATGATGCAGGATGTATGACTGTGTTGTTTGTGATGCAGGATGTATGACTGTGTTGTTTGCGGTGCAGGATACATGACTATGTTGTTTATGATGCAGGATACAGGACTGTGTTGTTTGTGATGCAGGATACATGACTGTGTTGTTTATGATTCAGGATACATGACTGTGTTGTTTATGATTCAGGATACATGACTGTGTTGTTTATGATTCAGGATACATGACTGTGTTGTTTGTGATGGAGGATACATGACTGTGTTGTTTATGATTCAGGATACATGACTGTGTTGTTTATGATTCAGGATACATGACTGTGTTGTTTATGATTCAGGATACATGACTGTGTTGTTTATGATTCAGGATACATGACTGTGTTGTTTATGATTCAGGATACATGACTGTGTTGTTTATGATTCAGGATACATGACTGTGTTGTTTGTGGTGTAGGATACATGACTGTGTTGTTTGTTGTGCAGGATACATGGCTGTGTTGTTTGCTGTGCAGGATACATGAATGTGTTGTTTGCTGTGCAGGATACATGACTGTGTTATTTGCTGTGCAGGATACATGACTGTGTTGTTTATGATTCAGGATACATGACTGTGTTGTTCATGATTCAGGATACATGACTGTGTTGTTTGTGATGTAGGATACATGACTGTGTTGTTTGTGATTCAGGATACATGACTGTGTTGTTTGTGATTCAGGATGTATGACTGTGTTGTTTATGATTCAGGATACATGACTGTGCTGTTTGTGATGTAGGATACATGACTGTGTTGTTTGTGATGCAGGATGTATGACTGTGTTGTTTATGATTCAGGATGTATGACTGTGTTGTTTGTGGTGCAGGATGTATGACTGTGTTGTTTGTGATGCAGGATGTATGACTGTGTTGTTTGTGATGCAGGATGTATGACTGTGTTGTTTGTGATGCAGGATGTATGACTGTGTTGTTTGTGATGAGGTATGACTGTGTTGTTTGTGATGCAGGATACATGACTGTGTTGTTGTGATGCAGGATGTATGACTGTGTTGTTTGTGATGCAGGATACATGACTGTGTTGTTTGTGATGCAGGATGTATGACTGTGTTGTTTGTGATGCAGGATGTATGACTGTGTTGTTTGCTTTGCAGGATGTATGACTGTGTTGTTTGTGTGCATGATGTATGACTGTGTGTTTGTGTGCAGATGTATGACTGTGTTGTTTTGTGCAGATGTATGACTGTGTGTTTGTGTGCAGGATGTATGACTGTGTTGTTTGTGTGCAGATGTATGACTGTGTGTTTTGTCAGGATGTATGACTGTGTTGTTTGTGTGCAGGATGTATGACTGTGTTGTTTGTGTGCAGGATGTATGACTGTGTTGTTTGCTGTGCAGGATGTATGACTGTGTTGTTTGCTGTGCAGGATGTATGACTGTGTTGTTTGTGATGCAGGATGTATGACTGTGTTGTTTGTGATGCAGGATGTATGACTGTGTTGTTTGTGATGCAGGATGTATGACTGTGTCGTTTATGATTCAGGATACATGACTGTGTTGTTTGTGATGCAGGATGTATGACTGTGTTGTTTGCTGTGCAGGATACATGACTGTGTTGTTTATGATTCAGGATACATGACTGTGTTGTTTATGATGCAGGATACATGACTGTGTTGTTTGTGATGCAGGATACATGACTGTGTTGTTTATGATTCAGGATACATGACTGTGTTGTTTATGATTCAGGATACATGACTGTGTTGTTTGTGATGCAGGATACATGACTGTGTTGTTTGTGATGCAGGATGTATGACTGTGTTGTTTGTGATGCAGGATGTATGACTGTGTTGTTTGTGATGCAGGATGTATGACTGTTGTTTGTGATGCAGGATACATGACTGTGTTGTTTGCGATGCAGGATGTATGACTGTGTTGTTTGTGATGCATGATGTATGACTGTGTTGTTTGTGATGCAGGATGTATGACTGTGTTGTTTGTGATGCAGGATACATGACTGTGTTGTTTGTGATGCAGGATGTATGACTGTGTCGTTTATGATTCAGGATACATGACTGTGTTGTTTGTGATGCAGGATGTATGACTGTGTTGTTATGATGCAGGATGTATGACTGTGTTGTTTGTGATGCAGGATGTATGACTGTGTTGTTTGTGATGCAGGATGTATGACTGTGTTGTTTGTGATGCAGGATGTATGACTGTGTTGTTTGTGATGCAGGATGTATGACTGTGTTGTTTATGATGCAGGATGTATGACTGTGTTGTTTGTGATGCAGGATGTATGACTGTGTTGTTTGTGATGCAGGATGTATGACTGTGTTGTTTGTGATGCAGGATGTATGACTGTTGTTTGTGATGTAGGATACATGACTGTGTTGTTTGCGGTGCAGTATGTATGACTGTGTTGTTTGTGATGTAGGATGTATGACTGTGTTGTTTGTTGTGCAGGATGTAGGACTGTGTTGTTTGCTGTGCAGGATGTATGACTGTGTTGTTTGCGCTGCAGGATGTATGACTGTGTTGTTTGTGATGTAGGATGTATGACTGTGTTGTTTGTGATGCAGGATGTATGGCTGTGTTGTTTGTGATGCAGGATGTATGACTGTGTTGTTTGTGATGCAGGATGTATGACTGTGTTGTTTATGATGCAGGATGTATGACTGTGTTGTTTGCTGTGCAAGATACATGACTGTGTTGTTTATGATGCAGGATATATGACTGTGTTGTTTGTGGTGCAGGATGTATGACTATGTTGTTTATGATGCAGGATGTATGACTGTGTTGTTTGCTGTGCAAGATACATGACTGTGTTGTTTATGATGCAGGATGTATGACTGTGTTGTTTGTGATGCAGGATGTATGACTGTGTTGTTTGCGGTGCAGGATACATGACTATGTTGTTTATGATGCAGGATACAGGACTGTGTTGTTTGTGATGCAGGATACATGACTGTGTTGTTTATGATTCAGGATACATGACTGTGTTGTTTATGATTCAGGATACATGACTGTGTTGTTTATGATTCAGGATACATGACTGTGTTGTTTGTGATGGAGGATACATGACTGTGTTGTTTATGATTCAGGATACATGACTGTGTTGTTTATGATTCAGGATACATGACTGTGTTGTTTATGATTCAGGATACATGACTGTGTTGTTTGTGATGGAGGATACATGACTGTGTTGTTTATGATTCAGGATACATGACTGTGTTGTTTATGATTCAGGATACATGACTGTGTTGTTTATGATTCAGGATACATGACTGTGTTGTTTATGATTCAGGATACATGACTGTGTTGTTTGTGGTGTAGGATACATGACTGTGTTGTTTGTTGTGCAGGATACATGGCTGTGTTGTTTGCTGTGCAGGATACATGAATGTGTTGTTTGCTGTGCAGGATACATGACTGTGTTATTTGCTGTGCAGGATACATGACTGTGTTGTTTATGATTCAGGATACATGACTGTGTTGTTCATGATTCAGGATACATGACTGTGTTGTTTGTGATGTAGGATACATGACTGTGTTGTTTGTGATTCAGGATACATGACTGTGTTGTTTGTGATTCAGGATGTATGACTGTGTTGTTTATGATTCAGGATACATGACTGTGCTGTTTGTGATGTAGGATACATGACTGTGTTGTTTGTGATGCAGGATGTATGACTGTGTTGTTTATGATTCAGGATGTATGACTGTGTTGTTTGTGGTGCAGGATGTATGACTGTGTTGTTTGTGATGCAGGATGTATGACTGTGTTGTTTGTGATGCAGGATGTATGACTGTGTTGTTTGTGATGCAGGATGTATGACTGTGTTGTTTGTGATGCAGGATGTATGACTGTGTTGTTTGCTGTGCAGGATGTATGACTGTGTTGTTTGTGATGCAGGATACATGACTGTTGTTTGTGATGCAGGATGTATAACTGTGTTGTTTGTGATGCAGGATGTATGACTGTGTTGTTTATGATTCAGGATACATGACTGTGATGTTTATGATTCAGGATACATGACTGTGTTGTTTGTGATGCAGGATGTATGACTGTGTTGTTTATGATTCAGGATACATGACTGTGTTGTTTATGATTCAGGATACATGACTGTGTTGTTTGCGGTGCAGGATGTATGACTGTGTTGTTTGTGATGCAGGATGTATGACTGTGTTGTTTGTGATGCAGGATACATGACTGTGTTGTTTGTGATGCAGGATGTATGACTGTGTCGTTTATGATTCAGGATACATGACTGTGTTGTTTGTGATGCAGGATGTATGACTGTGTTGTGTATGATGCAGGATGTATGACTGTGTTGTTTGCGGTGCAGGATACATGTCTTTTTTTTTATGATGCAGGATACATGACTGTGTTGTTTGTGATGTAAGATACATGACTGTGTTGTTTATAATTCAGGATACATGACTGTGTTGTTTATGATGCAGGATACATGACTGTGTTGTTTGTGATGCAGGATGTATGACTGTGTTGTTTGTGATGCAGGATGTATGACTGTGTTGTTTGTGATGCAGGATACATGACTGTTGTTTGTGATGCAGGATGTATGACTGTGTTGTTTGTGATGCAGGATGTATGACTGTGTTGTTTGTGATGCAGGATGTATGACTGTGTTGTTTGTGATGCAGGATGTATGACTGTGTTGTTTATGATGCAGGATACATGACTGTGTTGTTTATGATGCAGGATACATGACTGTGTTGTTTGTGATGCAGGATGTATGACTGTGTTGTTTATGATTCAGGATACATGACTGTGTTGTTTATGATTCAGGATACATGACTGTGTTGTTTGTGATGCAGGATGTATGACTGTGTTGTTTGTGATGCAGGATGTATGACTGTGTTGTTTGTGATGCAGGATACATGACTGTGTTGTTTGTGATGCAGGATGTATGACTGTGTCGTTTATGATTCAGGATACATGACTGTGTTGTTTGTGATGCAAGATGTATGACTGTGTTGTGTATGATGCAGGATGTATGACTGTGTTGTTTGCGGTGCATGATACATGTCTTTTTTTTTATGATGCAGGATACATGACTGTGTTGTTTGTGATGTAAGATACATGACTGTGTTGTTTATGATTCAGGATACATGACTGTGTTGTTTATAATTCAGGATACATGACTGTGTTGTTTATGATTCAGGATACATGACTGTGTTGTTTGTGATGCAGGATACATGACTGTGTTGTTTGTGATGCAGGATGTATGACTGTGTTGTTTGTGATGCAGGATGTATGACTGGTTGTTTGTGATGCAGGATGTATGACTGTTGTTTGTGATGTAGGATACATGACTGTGTTGTTTGCGGTGCAGTATGTATGACTGTGTTGTTTGTGATGTAGGATGTATGACTGTGTTGTTTGTTGTGCAGGATGTAGGACTGTGTTGTTTGCTGTGCAGGATGTATGACTGTGTTGTTTGCGCTGCAGGATGTATGACTGTGTTGTTTGTGATGTAGGATGTATGACTGTGTTGTTTGTGATGCAGGATGTATGGCTGTGTTGTTTGTGATGCAGGATGTATGACTGTGTTGTTTATGATGCAGGATGTATGACTGTGTTGTTTGCTGTGCAAGATACATGACTGTGTTGTTTATGATGCAGGATATATGACTGTGTTGTTTGTGGTGCAGGATGTATGACTGTGTTGTTTATGATGCAGGATGTATGACTGTGTTGTTTGCTGTGCAAGATACATGACTGTGTTGTTTATGATGCAGGATGTATGACTGTGTTGTTTGTGATGCAGGATGTATGACTGTGTTGTTTGCGGTGCAGGATACATGACTATGTTGTTTATGATGCAGGATACAGGACTGTGTTGTTTGTGATGCAGGATACATGACTGTGTTGTTTATGATTCAGGATACATGACTGTGTTGTTTATGATTCAGGATACATGACTGTGTTGTTTATGATTCAGGATACATGACTGTGTTGTTTGTGATGCAGGATACATGACTGTGTTGTTTATGATTCAGGATACATGACTGTGTTGTTTATGATTCAGGATACATGACTGTGTTGTTTATGATTCAAGATACATGACTGTGTTGTTTGTGATGTAGGATACATGACTGTGTTGTTTGTGATGCAGGATGTATGACTGTGTTGTTTGTGATGCAGGATGTATGACTGTGTTGTTTGTGATGCAGGATATATGACTGTTGTTTGTGATGTAGGATACATGACTGTGTTGTTTGCGGTGCAGGATGTATGACTGTGTTGTTTGTGTTGCATGATGTATGACTGTGTTGTTTGCTTTGCAGGATGTATGACTGTGTTGTTTGCTGTGCATGATGTATGACTGTGGTGTTTGCTGTGCAGAATGTATGACTGTGTTGTTTGCTGTGCATGATGTATGACTGTGGTGTTTGCTGTGCAGGATGTATGACTGTGTTGTTTGCTGTGCATGATGTATGACTGTGTTGTTTGCTGTGCATGATGTATGACTGTGGTGTTTGCTGTGCAGGATGTATGACTGTGTTGTTTGCTGTGCATGATGTATGACTGTGGTGTTTGCTGTGCATGATGTATGACTGTGTTGTTTGCTGTGCAGGATGTATGACTGTGTTGTTTGTGATGCAGGATGTATGACTGTGTTGTTTGTGATGCAGGATGTATGACTGTGTTGTTTGTGATGCAGGATGTATGACTGTGTCGTTTATGATTCAGGATACATGACTGTGTTGTTTGTGATGCAGGATGTATGACTGTGTTGTTTGCTGTGCAGGATACATAACTGTGTTGTTTATGATTCAGGATACATGACTGTGTTGTTTATGATTCAGGATACATGACTGTGTTGTTTGTGATGCAGGATACATGACTGTGTTGTTTATGATTCAGGGTACATGACTGTGTTGTTTATGATTCAGGATACATGACTGTGTTGTTTGTGATGTAGGATACATGACTGTGTTGTTTGTGATGCAGGATGTATGACTGTGTTGTTTGTGATGCAGGATGTATGACTGTGTTGTTTGTGATGCAGGATGTATGACTGTTGTTTGTGATGTAGGATACATGACTGTGTTGTTTGCGGTGCAGGATGTATGACTGTGTTGTTTGTGTTGCATGATGTATGACTGTGTTGTTTGTGATGTAGGATACATGACTGTGTTGTTTGTGATGCAGGATGTATGACTGTGTTGTTTGTAATGCAGGATGTATGACTGTGTTGTTTGCGGTGCAGGATACATGACTGTTATTTGTGATGCAGGATACATGACTGTTGTTTGCGGTGCAGGATGTATGACTGTGTTGTTTGTGTTGCATGATGTATGACTGTGTTGTTTGTGATGTAGGATACATGACTGTGTTGTTTGTGATGCAGGATGTATGACTGTGTTGTTTGTGATGCAAGATGTATGACTGTGTTGTTTGTGATGCAGGATGTATGACTATGTTGTTTATGATTCAGGATACATGACTGTGTTGTTTGTGATGCAGGATGTATGACTGTGTTGTGTATGATGCAGGATACATGACTGTGTTGTTTGTGATGCAGGATGTATGACTGTGTTGTTTGTGATGCAGGATGTATGACTGTGTTGTTTATGATGCAGGATACATGACTGTGTTGTTTATGATGCAGAATGTATGACTGTGTTGTTTGTGATTCAGGATGTATGACTGTGTTGTTTGTGATGCAGGATGTATGACTGTGTTGTTTGTGATGTAGGATGTATGACTGTGTTGTTTGTGATGCAGGATGTATGACTGTGTTGTTTTTAATGCAGGATGTATGACTGTGTTGTTTGTGATGCAGGATGTATGACTGTGTTGTTTGCGGTGCAGGATGTATGACTGTGTTATTTGTGATGCAGGATACATGACTGTGTTGTTTGTGATTCAGGATGTATGACTGTGCTGTTTGTGATGCAGGATGTATGACTGTGTTGTTTGCGGTGCAGGATGTATGACTGTGTTGTTTGCGATGCAGGATGTATGACTGTGTTGTTTGTGATGCAAGATGTATGACTGTGTTGTTTGTGATGTAGGATGTATGACTGTGTTGTTTGTGATGTAGGATGTATGACTGTGTTGTTTGTGATGCAGGATGTATGACTGTGTTGTTTGTGATGTAGTATGTATGACTGTGTTGTTTGCTGTGCAGGATGTATGACTGTGTTGTTTGTGATGCAGGATGTATGACTGTGTTGTTTGTGATGCAGGATGTATGACTGTGTTGTTTGCAGTGCAGGATGTATGACTGTGTTGTTTCACGTGTAGGGTGTATGACTGTGTTGTTTGTGATGCAGGATACATGACTGTGTTGTTTCACGTGTAGGATGTATGACTGTGTTGTTTGTGATGCAGGATGTATGACTGTGTTGTTTGCGGTTCAGGATGTATGACTGTGTTGTTTGCGGTGCAGGATGTATGACTGTGTTGTTTGTGATGCAGGATGTATGACTGTGTTGTTTGTGATGCAGGATGTATGACTGTGTTGTTTGTGATGCAGGATGTATGACTGTGTTGTTTGTGATGCAGGATGTATGACTGTGTTGTTTGCGGTGCAGGATATATGACTGTGTTGTTTGTGATGCAGGATGTATGACTGTTGTTTGCGGTGCAGGATGTATGACTGTGTTGTTTTTGATGCAGAATACATGACTGTGTTGTTTGTGATGTAGGATACATGTCTGTGTTGTTTGTGATGCAGGATGTATGACTGTGTTGTTTGTGATGCAGGATGTATGACTGTGTTGTTTGTGATGCAGGATGTATGACTGTGTTGTTTGTGATGCAGGATGTATGACTGTGTTGTTTGTGATGCAGGATACATGACTGTGTTGTTTGTGATGCAGGATGTATGACTGTGTTGTTTGTGATGCAGGATGTATGACTGTGTTGTTTGTGATGCAGGATACATGACTGTGTTGTTTGTGATGCAGGATGTATGACTGTGTTGTTTGTGATGCAGGATACATGACTGTGTTGTTTGTGATTCAGGATGTATGACTGTGTTGTTTGTGATGTAGGATACATGACTGTGTTGTTTGTGGTGCAGGATGTATGACTGTGTTGTTTGTGATGTAGGATACATGACTGTGTTGTTTGTGGTGCAGGATGTATGACTGTGTTGTTTGTGATGTAGGATACATGACTGTGTTGTTTGTGATGCAGGATGTATGACTGTGTTGTTTGTGATGCAGGATACATGACTGTGTTGTTTGTGATGCAGGATGTATGACTGTGTTGTTTGTGATGCAGGATGTATGACTGTGTTGTTTGTGATGCAGGATGTATGACTGTGTTGTTTGTGATGCAGGATGTATGACTGTGTTGTTTGTGATGCAGGATGTATGACTGTGTTGTTTGTGATGCAGGATGTATGACTGTGTTGTTTGTGATGCAGGATGTATGACTGTGTTGTTTATGATGCAGGATGTATGACTGTGTTGTTTGTGATGCAGGATGTATGACTGTGTTGTTTGTGATGCAGGATGTATGACTGTGTTGTTTGTGATGCAGGATGTATGACTGTGTTGTTTGTGATGTAGGATGTATGACTGTGTTGTTTGTGGTGCAGGATGTATGACTGTGTTGTTTCACGTATATGGTTTTGGCTTCTTTGCATACATTTGTTATATTTTAAAGTTTCTTAAATCAATTTTGTGGAGAATGTTTGGAACAAGAGATACACGTCAGCAGATATCGACACTCGTGGTTGGTGATGCAAGCACGGCTCTTAATGAGTCTTCCATTACCTCTATAGGCCCTGTTACACCTATTTATAAGATCTCGCATGGCGTTCCCGATACGTTGTTGAAGTTCTTAAAAAATTAATAAAACGTGGTCAGGACGTACATGTCGCCATTGGCTTGGCGGCCATGCATCATAGCTCTTAATGCATGTATGTGAGGCTAAATCCCGTCCTTTACCTGTTCACGGGCAGTCCGTCCCGTCCATACTATGTGTCTATAAGTTCCAGTCACGGCAAACTACAAGTGCACCGGCGTCATTTGCGTCCGCTCAGACTCTGTGAGAACGCCATAGACGTAGGAGACGCAGAAGAGAAGCGGTGTCCGCATGCATGCACGCTCTTGCAGATGTTACTAAATGATTGCCCATCAGACCCCGGGTTGTCGGGACGGCAGCAAGGCCGTTCGAGTAACGTTCGCACTGAGTTCACAATTAGTCCTTATCACGCTCTGGTCAGAGCGCGGAAGCGTGCCATGATGTCACTCATACACGTCCTCGCATGGCGATCGAGAAAACTGAATAAACAGTGGTGAAAACAACTCGGACGCAGACGGGAGTAACGTAGTAGCAACTGCAATGCAAGAGGACATCGCTTCCCTTCTGCGTCTCCTATTCGAACGGCATTGGTGTACCGGCAACTCGGGGGCAGATAAGAACGACGTAGTACTCCGTATCAACTGCATGGACGTGCATACAAGCGGACTGCGCGTTTCCTCAGCACCTCGTACATCTACACCGTTCTCACTTAGTGCATAAATTATGCCGACCTCATCAGTGCTCTGTTACTACGTCAGTATCGCGTTTTCCGGTAAGCATGCAATGTAATAGATACAGGGACATCATTAGACATGGGTGTAGACCTGGTTAATATATAGACATAGTCAGTGAAGAGATATCGGAGCAGTATTACAAATAATTACCTGAATTCTGACGGCCCAAGGGCGGAGCAGCATTCGGCGACGCCATACACATACCCAAGTTCCTTACACACGGTGGTAGCACATATATCATTCCAATCCGTGTCACAAGCATCACCCCACTTGTAATTGTACATGACCTGAACCACGCCCAAATTGTCTTGTTGAGACTGGGACTGTAAGCGCACTGTAACCATGGTAATAATTTACGTCGTTAAATATTGTTGGTTTATGTGTTCAAAGTTATCATTATGGTCTGATATGTTCCACATTCCATTCATCCTCGAAAACTTTGAAATAATCATCATCACAATCACCACCACCACCACCAACATCAACACCATCGACTTCAATTTCATCAACGTCAACATCAACACCATCGACTTCAATTTCATCAACGTCAACATCAACACCATCGACTTCAATTTCATCAACGTCAACATCAACACCATCAACTTCAATTTCATCAACTTCACCATCAACACCAACAACATCAACTTCAACATCAACACCAACAAGTTCAACTTCATCACCATCAATTTCATCAACATCACCATCACAATCGAAAACTCAATAATAATAATAAATGATTTGATTTCTTCAACTCGACTGTTGCTTCGAAATGAGACATGAACTACATGTACTATTAACTTTCTTTATGTATGACATCGCACCAGGGCCACCATGTGTACCGACACATAATTTATTATGCACACATGTCTCTTCCTTTAAACCTATTGGTTCATACCATCGAATAACAGAGTTACTAATTTACTATAGTTACACGTGTGGGACGTGTTAATAGCCGCATTGGCAATTAAATCACCATGTGAACATATGCATGTAGCAAAAACAATGATTACGTTATTTACTGGGTTTGTTGCATGGGGTTAGCCTGGGAACAGGCGTTGATATATTTTGCCTGGTCTGTCATATAAATATATTTTAATACCGAGATCATTAATTGGGCGGTATTGAGTTTCTGATATCATTTTACCAGAAGTAAATTGGTGAAAAATCGACTGGAACACAGGCTAGCATGGCGGGGTCACATTAAATTTATTTACGGTTCATGGTTATTCAAGTGGCGGGAACATACTGTGAAGAATTTCGAACCGATAACTTTAATAACATTTGAGAAATGGTAATGTTTGCGTTCTTTTTTTATAAAGAACAACTAGTTTCTGACATCGGACTAATTATGGCCAACATTCAAGATCAATATTGTGGATGTGGACATACTGTGGTTGTAGAGAATCAGTCCTCGGATGTGATTGCCAAATTCCGAAGCAATAAATATGGCGATTTTTGAGAAATGAAAATGGTTGAGGATTTTGTTTTACGCATAATTAAATTTCTGAAGTGCTAAAAATTCAAGGTGAATGTCACTCTAGGAGTTTTTTTATTCCCGTCAAAAGTGAACACCACTGTTGGATACTGTATTTAGCTGTCCATTGGCAATATTTTAAAAGTAAAGATTTTGGCAGATACCGGCCTTGTTAATGATACACTTAATTCGGCTTTGTTTGTAAATACCTGACGCCTTAATCTTTAATTATCTACTTGTGCACGTTCTGACGAAAATCAACCCGGCTGATATTTTTGTTTCATGCAGTTTCTTTGCATTGGTACATAAAAGTGTGTCTCAATTACATTTAAAAACAACTTATTCCATAGTCCTAGCTTAGTATCGAAGTTGTCACAGTTCATAACAGTATCGCAATCTGTTTTACATCATCATTGCACAATGTTCTGTCAATAAAGATTTTGAAATTGCGAAACGCAATCGTTTAATGTGTGAACATTTTCACCTTTTTAATTAACCAATAATTGCTGGAAAGTCGCCATATGAACCTAAGCTGTAGGTGCGACGTTCACTGTCCCTACCATAAACAAACCCAAACAAAAACAGACTCACAATAAAGTTACCTTTGCACGTTATTTGTTCGTATTATAGAATTGTAAACAATTACTTCGTGGGTCCGAAATGGTGCGGAAGAAAATTATCATTAATCAGATTTTAATTGTTTCAACAAAGAGGAAAGGTCAATCTACTGTAACTATAGTTACCTGTTGTATTATGGCAAATAGCGCCGACATCCTCGTGGTGGTAGCAGTTGTGCTTGCCCCAGCCGCTATGTTGGCACTGGATGATGGACGACTCGGACCCGTTACATACAACCTCGTCCAGGAAGATTGGCATGGCATCCCCTGGTAGGTTGGAACCGGAACCGAACGTCCGCCTCGCAGTTCCTTCCTGCAGAAATAGCAAACAAGTACGGGAGATCTTTCCACAGCTGTGCTATATGATTTGTGGCAGAGGTATGGTCATTATAATATATGTACGTTTCACTGAGATAATAACTTTACAAGACATTAAAGGAACCCCTACTTCTTGTATGCTCTTCAATGAATGATATAGAGGATATTTGTGTTTACGGTGATTACGAGATGAAATAAGATACTTACTATCTTACACTAATAAACACAATCCCCTTTTTCTTCTATGATTCCAATGACTTTGGTTAATGTTATATATGTTTTCAAATTTTATTAATTTTAACTTCCCTGTTGTCTGGAGCCTCATTGCAAGACATTAAAGGAACCCCTACTTCTTGTATGCTCTCCAATGAATGATATAGAGGATATTTGTGTTTACGAGATGAAATAAGATACTCTCTTACACTAATAAACACAAATCCCTTTTTCTTTTTATGATTTCCAATGACTTTGACTAATGTAATACATGTTTTCAAATTTAGTAATTTTAACTGCCCTCTGGAGCCTCATTGCACTACATGACACAATCGCACAACCACTTATGTATTTTCAATAGTTAAAGATGGAGTTTTCTTTTACTGAGAAAACTCAATCATTCATTGGAAAGCATAAAATAAAGAGTTTTCTCAGTGAAAGAAAACTCCATCTTTCATTGTTTTATAACAGTGAACGATGGTTAAAGATGGCATGTTCTCTGTCACTGCTCGAGTTTCGTATTTCTCCGTTGTTGGGTGTATTTTTGTATGTTAGCTATGTTCTAATAACCGTGAACAGTTAATTATAAAGTAATATATCATATGAATTTGTTTTGATTGTAATTTTTAATTTTGACAGCAAACACAAAATAACAAATTATACCGGAACTAGTTCTTATTACTGACATTCACACTAACAGAAGTGGCTGTGCGGTTGTGTATTGAAATGTGTGTTAAAATGAATACAATTTGGAAAAAATACTATACTCATTGGAAATCATAGCGCCACTATTACAAATACAAATTTCGATGATCACTCGATGAAATAAAATCCTATCTTACACAAATAGACACAAATATCCTCTATGGCACACGTTTTGCCAATAACTGAAAGTGAAAGTAGGAATTTCATGGATTGGTTCGCAACGCCCTGCATAAATTCGGAACGCATTGTCCTATATACGCGTATACGATGTTGCTATATTTATCTCATTTTATTCGTTTCTGTGGGAATATTTAGATTTTTTATAATACAGTTATTGGAAATTATATTCTTTAAATACCTGGGACCTTTTACCAAAACACATACTTTATTGCGATATAGTGTCGCTTTAAATAACATATATGAAATTACACAAGCAGCTATAAATGCCAATTTAAATATCTGTGTTGATATAATGAGTATAATTTGATTATTTTAAAAGCCAGGTGACTTGGTTAATCCAAGATGTATTTCAGATCACAGGGATTCGGCACGATGATGATTCCGTTTATTTACCCTCGCCACCGGTAAACCATATGGGCGAGCTGGGATTCGGCACGTTTGGGGGTACTAGTATATATATTTAAGTATTATTCGGCACGTTTGGGGGTACTATACGATAATATATATACTAGTACCCCCAAACGTGCCGAATCCCTGTGTTTCAGATAATCAACCTGTCAATGTACTGGAGCCGTTACGATTGTGCCCTTAGGCAAGGTATTTAAATGCCACATGCCTCTGGATCCCACTAGAGAAGAGATCTCGAGAGCGATTAAAATAAGTTGTAAGAACTTGTTTCGCAATTGAGCTAAAATAAAGTTATATAAACTAAAGCCTAAATGTATGACGTATCAACAGACGGATATGTAGTCCAGTGGTAACACGCTGGACTGGTAATCCAGGGATCGCAGGTTCGATCCCCCGTAAGACCCTAATAAAATTAACAGTCTTTCAGATGGGACGTTAAACCCACAGGGATTCGGCACGTTTGGGGGTACTAGTATATATATTTAAGTACTTAAATATATATACTAGTACCCCCAAACGTGCCTACTTAAATATATATACTAGTACCCCCAAACGTGCCGAATCCCTGTGGTTAAACCGAGGTCTCGTGTCGGTGCTTTACACCGTGCGCGTACAAGAACCAGAGGAGACTCTGGAATGGGTCTCTGTCTGTATCATTGCACTATCCTCCAAAATCTAAAATAACTAATCTCTTCAGGAGGCGTCGCTCATATGGGCAACCGGTAGCGACGATAAATAAACGTAAAAACACTGACGTATCAACACATTAATGTTATAGTAACCGGAATACAAAGCTTTAACAAAAGTTGTGACGCCAAAGCCGACACATGTGCGTGTGGCCATATTCTCACAAGCGTATCTATATTGATGATGCAACCAATATAAGTGTTACGTAATTGTAGTATACGGACAGATAAAACCTAATTATAGGATGTGGAACGAAACAAAAACTGGTTTAAACTGGTGTCAACTAAATAACTACGTCACATACAGACATGTCATTCAATATCTAGTAATTTATTTGTTCAAAGAGTACACCAAATTATCGCGAGAAAATATAGTGGATTTAATGACATGTAAGAAAACGCATTTATGCTAAATTATGCGAATGATAAAACCGTCTACTGCCTTTTGAGTTACTACCGCGAACAGATATATACTTAAAGCGACACTACATCGGTGAAAACGAAACTGTCTGAGGAATGTAATTTGCTATGATATGGTAGTATCTTTTCCAAATATTTGTCTCAAAAACTGAGTATTTCAACAAATAAACAAACGTCGTATACACGGTTTGTTGACATAATAAAACAATATAAATAGGGTCGGCATTCATCCGTAATACAACGCCTTTATCCTGAATAACACGAGATATAATACATATTTACCGTGATATCTCACATTTGTGCCTAATCTTACTTAAATTATCTCTAAACGAAAGTATCACACGTTTAGTTATTGACTCCAATGACGAGCAAACGTCAATTCAGGAGCGCGGATGAACGTTATATGAAATCCTACTTTCACTTTTGAAAGTGTGTATACCACAAAACACTGTTTATTGATTCAATGTTAGTGTTCGAATGTATTCAGAAGAATTTGTAGTAGCAATGCATTTTATTTGCTTTTTGCGATGTAATGTCGCTTTAAGGCAGGAATCGTGAGTTAATACATGTAGTTTATATTGGGGCATGATCTACATTGTGTGTGTGTTTAAAGTGCGTGGAGGCTTCGGCCTCCGGCCTCCACGGTAACATTAGGCACACCCAATGTAGTTCATACCTCAATGGAAACTATTAACTCGCGCGATTCATTACGTATAGTTACATTAATTATTCTTTTTAATGAGACAAAGAAAATATCACACTGTAGTTAGGCCAAATGTGCGACTTACCGTGTGTGTTCGATCTGGTAATTAGATCGTTGGAACAGCGTAAACTGCTGTAAGATATGCCGTTTTTGTGAGAAGAAAAATATTCCCATGAAAGTAACATGACCATTTTATTTATTCATCCTGAGAATACTACAATTTTTAAATAAATTAAACGTTAATTCAAACAGTTTATTATTCAATTTGACAGTTAAGAACCCGTTGCAAAAATGTTACTTCAAAAGTCAAAAATCCCTACAACAGTAAACATGCTTTTTCAGCTGTCAAAATGGCAGTTTGCTCTGTCGTCTGCTTCCTTTTGTTTTACTATGTTTGACCGCGTTTTGCGTTTAATTATGTTTCCCAAATATTTCATTCATAAAAAAAGTGCATGTATCAAAAGCCCCGGAATATCAGAGAAACGCTGCCTGGCACTGCGAATGCCCGTAACTCTAGTGAGCTTGGCAGAGCTCTGCATGCCAATGGAAACCCACATACGAACATGTGTATAATCAGTGCACATAATATCAATCGAAGGAAATACAGGAGCAATGTGTATACGTATATAAATGATTAGAATAGCATCCCGCTGTAACTGAACACGCACGGACATGCCTAGTGAAACCGTCCACGATGATCTCGCACGGACATGCCTGGTGAAACCGTCCACGATGATCGCACACGGACATGCCTGGTGAAACCGTCCACGATGGACGCACGGACATACATAGTGAAACCGTCCACGATGGACGCACGGACATACATAGTGAAACCGTCCACGATGATCGCACACGGACATGCCTGGTGAAACCGTCCACGATGGACGCACGGACATACATAGTGAAACCGTCCACGATGATCGCGCGGACATGCCTAGTGAAACCGTCCACGATGGACGCACGGACATACATAGTGAAACCGTCCACGATGATCGCGCACGGACATGCCTAGTGAAACCGTCCACGATGATCGCGTACGGACATACATAGTGAAACCGTCCACGATGATCGCGCACGGACATGCCTAGTGAAACCGTCCACGATGATCGCGCACGGACATGCCTAGTGAAACCGTCCACGATGATCGCGCACGGACATGCCTAGTGAAACCGTCCACGATGGACGTACGGGCATACATAGTGAAACCGTCCACGATGATCGCGCACGGACATGCCTAGTGAAACCGTCCACGATGGACGTACGGGCATACATAGTGAAACCGTCCACGATGGACGCACGGACATGCCTAGTGAAACCGTCCACGATGGACGCACGGACATACATAGTGAAACCGTCCACGATGGACGCACGGACATACATAGTGAAACCGTCCACGATGGACGTACGGACATGCCTAGTGAAACCGCCCACGATGATCGCGTACGGACATACAGAGTGAAACCGTCCACGATGATCGCGCACGGACATACATAGTGAAACCGTCCACGATGATCGCGCACGGACATGCCTAGTGAAACCGTCCACGATGATCGCGCACGGACATGCCTAGTGAAACCGTCCACGATGATCGCGCACGGACATACATAGTGAAACCGTCCACGGTGGACGCACGGACATACATAGTGAAACCGTCCACGGTGGACGCACGGACATGCCTAGTGAAACCGTCCACGATGATCGCGCACGGACATACATAGTGAAACCGTCCACGATAATCGCGCACGGACATACAGAGTGAAACCGTCCACGGTGGACGCACGGACATACATAGTGAAACCGTCCACGGTGGACGCACGGACATACATAGTGAAACCGCCCACGATGATCGCGCACGGACATACATAGTGATACCGTCTACGGTTGACGCACGGACATACATAGTGAAACCGTCCACGGTGGACGCACGGACATACATAGTGATACCGTCCACGGTTGACGCACGGACATACATAGTTAAAACCGTCCACGATGATCGCGCACGGACATACATAGTGAAACCGTCCACGTGACGCACGGACATACATAGTGAAACGTCCACGGTGGACGCACGGACATACATAGTGATACCGTCCACGGTTGACGCGGACGGACATACATAGTGAAACCGTCCACGGTGGACGCACGGACATACATAGTGAAACCGTCCACGGTGGACGCGCACGGACATACATAGTGAAACCGTCCACGGTTGACGCGGACGGACATACATAGTGAAACCGTCCACGGTGGACGCACGGACATACATAGTGATACCGTTCACGGTTGACGCGCACGGACATACATAGTGAAACCGTCCACGGTTGACGCGGACGGACATACATAGTGAAACCGTCCACGGTGGACGCACGGACATACATAGTGATACCGTCCACGGTTGACGCACGGACATACATAGTGAAACCGTCCACGATGGACGCAGGGACATACATAGTGAAACCGTCCACGATGATCGCGCACGGACATACATAGTGAAACCGTCCACGGTTGACGCACGGACATACATAGTGAAACCGTCCACGATGATCGCAGGGACATACATAGTGATACCGTGCACGGTTGACGCGGACGGACATACATAGTTAAAACCTTCCACGATGATCGCGCACGGACATGCCTAGTGAAACCGTCCACGATGATCGCGCACGGACATACATAGTGATACCGTCCACGATGATCGCGCACGGACATGCATAGTGATACCGTCCACGGTGGACGCACGGGCATACATAGTGAAACCGTCCACGGTGGACGCACGGACATATATAGTGATACCGTCCACGGTGGACGCACGGACATATATAGTGATACCGTCCACGGTGGACGCACGGACATACATAGTGAAACCGTCCACGGTGGACGCACGGACATATATAGTGAAACCGTCCACGGTGGACGCAGAGACATACATAGTGAAACCGTGCACGGTTGACGCGGACGGACATACATAGTGAAACCGTCCACGGTGGACGCACGGACATACATAGTGAAACCGTCCACGGTGGACGTACGGACATACATAGTTAAAACCGTCCACGATGATCGCGCACGGACATACATAGTGAAACCGTCCACGGTGGACGCACGGACATACATAGTGAAACCGTCCACGGTTGACGCGGACGGACATACATAGTGAAACCGTCCACGGTGGACGCACGGACATACATAGTCAAACCGTCCACGGTGGACGCACGGACATACATAGTGATACCGTACACGATGGACGCACGGCCATACATAGTCAAACCGTCCACGGTGGATACGCGGACATGAATGGTTTGAATATCTTCGTGCATGTACCACTACCTTGTACTCTTAGTGAGGATATCGAACATGACATGATCAGCACAAGAACTGCATTTAATCGTCTGATGTCCTCCAAACAATGCATGTCTAAGGTCCTCCAAACAGTGCGTGTCTGATGTCCTCCAAACAATGCATGTATAATGTCCTCCAAACAATGCATGTCTAAGGTCCTCCAAACAATGCGTGTCTGAGATCCTCCAAACAATGCATGTCTGATGTCCTCTAAACAATGCGTGTCTGATGTCCTCCAAACAATGCGTGTCTGAGATCCTCCAAGCTTGTTTCTCGACCCATATCGGTTCCAATGTATAAGAATTGTGTTTATATATGTATATATGTATTTGATCCGAATAAAATATGTTTAAACTAAGGTCCTCCAAACAATGCGTGTCTGAGATCCTCCAAACAATGCATGTCTGAGATCCTCCAAACAATGCATGTCTAATGTCCTCCAAACAATGCATGTCTAAGGTCCTCCAAACAATGCGTGTCTGAGATCCTCCAAACAATGCATGTCTAATGTCCTCCAAACAATGCATGTCTACGGTCCTCCAAACAATGCGTGTCTGAGATCCTCCAAACAATGCATGCCTGATGTCCTCCAAACAATGCGTGTCTGAGATCCTCCAAACAATGCATGTCTGAGATCCTCCATACAATGCATGGCTAAGGTCCTCCAAACAATGCATGTCTAAGGTCCTCCAAACAATGCATGTCTGAGATCCTCTAAACAATGCATGTCTGAGGTCCTCCAAACAATGCATGTCTGATGTCCTCCAAACAATGCATGTCTGGGATCCTCCAAACAATGCATGTCTAAGGTCCTCCAAACAATGCATGTCTGAGATCCTCCAAACAATGCGTGTCTGAGGTCCTCCAAACAATGCATGTCTGATGTCCTCCAAACAATGCGTGTCTGAGATCCTCCAAACAATGCATGTCTGATGTCCTCTAAACAATGCGTGTCTGGGATCCTCTAAACAATGCATGTATGGGGTCCTCTAAACAATGCGTGTCTGGGATCCTCCAAACAATGCATATCTGGGGTCCTCCAAACAATGCGTGTCTGGGATCCTCCAAACAATGATTTACGTACAATATTATCAATTTTAATAAACGCTTACCCCCCAGAGATGTCCTAGCTGACGGCATATCACAGTGGCGGCTTTATTATCTACCTCGTATTGATCGTTACATATTGTACCCCATGGATTATCGCCGACGTTGCCGTCGGCACGTTGGATTTCTATACGTCCCTGCGATGGGTTATTGCCATCAACCAGTCGGATATTAATTGCTGAAAAAATATGAAGAATCCAGTTAGAAACTACAAGGTTTACATGTCAGTATCGTGTCAGTGTTGATATGTATAACATGGCTTGTGTGAAATAAAAACATGTATGAATTAAGCGGTTCAGTGATTAATGCAGTGTGTGTCACTGGTTAATGTGCAAGGCGACCGACGACCATAAACATATGAATAGTAGTTTTAATCTGTATTATTGTCTCATCTATGAAAATATACAACTAATACACCAATACATGAGCAATATATATACAAGGGTGCATAGCCATTCATCAACTCTTTCACCGTCAATGTCGCATAAAAGCGACTTTGCAAAACGCAGAGAATTCGATGAGACACAACAGAACCTGTCGTATGAAAGGATATATGCTGATTGCTCTTCAGACAGTGGAGCTGAAGTACCTGTCCGAATAGCAAACAACATCACTGATCTGTGTTGTTTGCACGTGCTCTGAATTTATTCAGCGATGAAAGAGTTAAAATAGAATTACAAGAGACATAATTCAGAATATCATAAGTCCCGTAAAACAACCAGAGGAGACTCTGCAATGGGTCACTGTCTGTATCATTCAGAATACCACAAGTCCCGTAAAACAACCAGAGGAGACTCTGCAATGGGTCTCTGTCTGTATCATTCAGAATATCACAAGTCCCGTAAAACAACCAGAGGAGACTCTGCAATGGGTTTCTGTCTGTATCAATCAGAATATCACAAGTCCCGTAAAACAACCAGAGGAGACTCTGCAATGGGTCTCTGTCTGTATCATTCAGAATACCACAAGTCCCGTAAAACAACCAGAGGAGACTCTGCAATGGGTCTCTGTCTGTATCATTCAGAATATCACAAGTCCCGTAAAACAACCAGAGGAGACTCTGCAATGGGTTTCTGTCTGTATCAATCAGAATATCACAAGTCCCGTAAAACAACCAGAGGAGACTCTGCAATGGGTTTCTGTCTGTATCAATCAGAATATCACAAGTCCCGTAAAACAACCAGAGTAGACTCTGCAATGGGTCTCTGTCTGTATCATTCAGAATATCACAAGTCCCGTAAAACAACGAGAGGATACTCTGCAATGGGTCTCTGTCTGTATCATTCAGACTATCACAAGTCCCGTAAAACAACCAGAGGAGACTCTGCAATGGGTCACTGTCTGTATCATTCAGAATATCACAAGTCCCGTAAAACAACCATAGGAGACTCTGCAATGGGTCTCTGTCTGTATCATTCAGAATATCACAAGTCCCGTAAAACAACCAGAGGAGACTCTGCAATGGGTCTCTGTCTGTATCATTCAGAATATCACAAGTCCCGTAAAACAACCAGAGGAGACTCTGCAATGGGTCTCTGTCTGTATCATTCAGAATATCACAAGTCCCGTAAAACAACCATAGGAGACTCTGCAATGGGTCTCTGTCTGTATCATTCAGAATATCACAAGTCCCGTAAAACAACCAGAGGAGACTCTGCAATGGGTCTCTGTCTGTATCATTGCACTATCCTCCAACAATCTAAAATGACTAATCTCTTCAGGAGGCGTCGCTCATATGGGCAACCGGTAGCGACGATAAATAAACGTAAAACACACATTCGTGTGAGCAGAGCGTGCGATATGTTTTATTGCGGATGTGTGATGATGATACGCGGAACGTGCACATGTAATACAGAGATTGCAGTTTCCATCTCCCGCTATATAACCTACTAAAATGACTCATATCATAACCACAGACGGATCTGTAGTCCAGTGGTTAAGACGCTGGACTGGTAATCTAGGGATCGCACCTGAAGCAAACGCTCAATCACTGCGCTATCACGGCTTCCACTAAGGTAGTTAGTAATAGAATTCCGGCTTAAGTAAAAGTATTATTATTTTGAAACTATCACCATGGAATGTGTATAGCTTTAGAATTGTACGGCAAATGAAACGACGGTTTCCGAATACTCTAATAAGCAGAATTTGGAATACAATTATATGTACTATCACATTATAATGTAATTTAGCTGCATATCATTTACATACATCGGTTTAGATTGGAATTCAATTGAGATTCAACGAAATATACCGCAATCACAGTTTGCGCAGTTGGTATAAATGACACTATTTTTGGGTGTAGTTTTCGGACAAATATATATGTCGGTCAAAGGCTATATGCATGTGTATTATTAATATATTGGTATCTTAAGCTACCAACTTCCATTCAAATAAGGTAAAACTTAACAGTAACTTCTCCACATAAGCTAGCGAAAGACGATCATACATAGTTTATACAAATTTATTTTAGATCGATTGCGAAACAAGTTATTTCAACTTATATAAATCACTCTCGAGACCTCATTCCTGATGGAATCCATCGCCACGAGGGAGAGAGAAGAGGCAATGTGGAATTTAAATGCCTTGCCTAAGGGCACAATCGTAACGGCTCCAGTGGGGCTCGAACTCCGGACCTGACCTGGAGCGAACGCATACGCAAGAACAATAACATATATGTATTAAACTATTTCGAAACTAATTGATAGCTTAAACATATTTTATTTCCCAATCTAATACATATTGAACAATGCATACATTACACATATTAAAATACAGAAAAAGGATTAGAATGAAAGACAAGTGTCTTATATAAGTGTTCTCCTCTGCAAAGTGTGTATGTAATTCGCTGAGCTTTTGCAATTGTTTTATAAAGTTGGGAAAGTTTCACAAATTAATCCAAAAGTATATACATGTAGTATGAAATCGAATGAAAGGCGAAACACGAATACATGCGACACACGAATACATGCGAAACACGAATACATGCGACACACGAATACATGCGAAACACGAATACATGCGAAAATAACTACATATTAAACATTAATAAAGAATATGAATATATTGTGGACGGTGTAAAAGCATGTGTCTATTTTTCATTCAGTGAATAGTAACCAAACCGGGGTTTGAACCCAGAACCGTTCGGCTTACAGGGCAAACGTTCCACCGAGTGAGCAAACCGCCGGGCCGCTTGCACATACCCCCTCCCCAATGAAGTTATATAAAGCTGTATTCACCAACGTGGATACATTGTTATTTAAAGAAACACATTCATTCTAAAATAAGAAATATATTTTTAAAAATTACACACATTAGCCGTAAGTAGAAACCCATATTTAAATGCTTCATTTTATTTGACAAAAGTTTCCATTTAATCGCTGTTATGATCATTTTACTATTTCAGTGATTAATACCTTGTCCTAGGGATCAGCTATTATTAGTTTTTATAATATAACATTTTATCTTTCAAAACTTTTTTTTGACATGTGCCAATTTTAATGATTCTCCCAACATGGCCGCCGACTAATAAAGATAGCAGAAGAACTGCAGTCAATTGTATAATTTGTCAATTACGAGTTGGTTGACGGATTACTCAAAAGTTCAGAGTTTATATATAGCATACCGGAATGCGACCGGAGACTAAACATTTAATTTAGTTTATACACATTTGTATTAGATCGAATGCGAAAAAAGTTCTTACAACATTAGATGAATCGCTCCCGATACCTCATTCCTGATGGAATCCATCGCCATGAGGGGGAGAGAACAGATAAGTGCCTTGCCGAAGGGTTCGATCGTAACGGCTCTAGCTGGGCGAGAACTCCGGGCCTCTCATGCATGAAGTGAACACGCTACCATTGCGCTAACACCGATCGATCATCAAGCTACGACTACGCTATTACCAGCCGACCACCGCGTTACAACAGCGATATCACCGCGCGACCACCGCGCTACGACTGCACTATTACTGGCCGACCACCGCGTTACAACAGCGATATCACCGCGCGACCACCGTGCTACGACTGCACTATTACCAGCCGACCACCGCGTTACAACAGCGATATCACCGCGCGACCACCGCGCTACGACTGCACTATTACTGGTCGACCACCGCGTTACAACAGCGATATCACCGCGCGACCACCGCGCTACGACTGCACTATTACTGGCCGACCACTGCGTTACAACAGCGCTATCACCACGCGACCACCGCGCTACGACTGCACTATTACTGGCCGACCACCGCGTTACAACAGCGATATCACCGCGCGACCACCGCGCTACGACTGCACTATTACTGGCCGACCACTGCGTTACAACAGCGCTATCACCACGCGACCACCGCGCTACGACTGCACTATTACTGGCCGACCACCGCGTTACAACAGCGCTATCACCACGCGACCACCGCGCTACGACTGCACTATTACTGGCCGACCACCGCGTTACAACAGCGATATCACCACGCCGACCACCGCGCTACGACTGCACTATTACTGGCCGACCACCGCGTTACAACAGCGATATCACCGCGCTACGACTGCACTATTACTGGCCGACCACCGCGTTACAACAGCGATATCACCGCGCGACCACCGCGCTACGACTGCACTATTACTGGCCGACCACCGCGTTACAACAGCGATATCACCGCGCGACCACCGCGTTACAACAGCGATATCACCGCGCGACCACCGCGCTACGACTGCACTATTACTGGCCGACCACCGCGTTACAACTGCGCTGTTACCGGCCGACCACCGCGCTACAACTGCGCCATAACCGCCGAGTGACCACCGCGCTATCACTGGCCGACCAACGCTACATCTGCGCTATATCCGCGTGACCACCGCGCCACCCCGCGTTATCACCACGTTACCACTGTGTTACAACTATCACGACTTACTTCGTAATCGTAGTCCTAGCTATAAGGTATTGTTCGGATCATAATTGATATTATTTTTCCCTTGCTTGCTCTTCAAAACATAATCGTTCTTTTTTTGGTATTTAGAATTTTATAAAATAATCTTCCACTGAGTAATCACTTCACCTAATTGAATTTTTGAAAACCGAATAAACACATACAGTCGATCGTGCGACTAATAAACCATATTTATTGTATCACATAACTTTGCTTGTATTCAGTGTAATACTGTCATATCATAAATTATGTGTGTGTGTGTTTTACGTGTAGTTGTCGTCGCTACCGGTTGCCCATATGAGCGACGCCTCCTGAAGAGATTAGTCATTTTAAATGTTCGGAGGATAGTGCAATGATACAGACAGAGACCCATTCCATAGTCTCCTCGGGTTCATTTACGTGCACGGTGTACAGCATCGACACGAGACCTCGGTTTAAAGTCCCATCTGAAAGACTGTTAATTGTATTAGTGTCAGACCGGGGATCGAACCTGCGATCCCTGGATTACAAATTATTGTATGACCACACGTTTAAATAACACATGGACGGATTCTGATTGGTCGAGGCATGACATTGACAGCTTGCAATAGACATTACATGTTGTTTGTATTCAAGCTTTCTTTGTTGAAAAAAACTGCTAAATCAATAAAATGCTAAATATGAACTAGCAGAATATAGTGATTAAAATATTGTGTCGATGATTTGCGTAATTTCTACGGCGTATGGATGTAGCTTCATGTAATATGGCTCAAAATATACTGGCAAACAGAAACGTATATATTTCTTTAAATGTATGGTTGTTGTTACTGTGGTAATGTGATAAAAAGGTTCTTAAAATCGTGGTGGTGATTTCATATCATATATTATGAAACGAGGTTTGGTATTTTGTTATTAAGCTCGCCTTTAGGCCTATATATGTATACGGTCCTCCAAACAATGCATGTCTAAGGTCCTCCAAACAATGCATGTCTACGGTCCTCCAAACAATGCATGTCTAAGGTCCTCCAAACAATGCATGTCTAAGGTCCTCCAAACAATGCATGTCTAAGGTCCTCCAAACAATGCATGCCTGGGGTCCTCCAAACAATGCATGCCTAAGGTCCTCCAAACAATGCATGCCTGGGGTCCTCCAAACAATGCATGCCTAATGTCCTCCAAACAATGCATGCCTAAGGTCCTCCAAATAATGCATGTCTAAGGTCCTCCAAACAATGCATGTCTAAGGTCCTCCAAACAATGCATGTCTAAGATCCTCCAAACAATGCATGCCTGGGGTCCTCCAAACAATGCATGTCTAAGGTCCTCCAAACAATGCATGCCTAAGGTCCTCCAAACAATGCATGTCTACGGTCCTCCAAACAATGCATGTCTACGGTCCTCCAAACAATGCATGTCTACGGTCCTCCAAACAATGCATGTCTGATGTCCTCCAAACAATGCATGCCTGGGGTCCTCCAAACAATGCATGTCTAAGGTCCTCCAAACAATGCATGCCTGGGGTCCTCCAAACAATGCATGTCTAAGGTCCTCCAAACAATGCATGTCTAAGGTCCTCCAAACAATGCATGTCTAAGGTCCTCCAAACAATGCATGTCTAAGGTCCTCCAAACAATGCATGTCTGGGGTCCTCCAAACAATGCATGCCTGGGGTCCTCCAAACAATGCATGCCTGGGGTCCTCCAAACAATGCATGCCTGGGGTCCTCCAAACAATGCATGCCTGGGGTCCTCCAAACAATGCATGCCTGGGGTCCTCCAAACAATGCATGCCTAAGGTCCTCCAAACAATGCATGTCTGGGGTCCTCCAAACAATGCATGCCTGGGGTCCTCCAAACAATGCATGCCTAAGGTCCTCCAAACAAAGAATGCCTGGGGTGCTCCAAACAATGCATGCCTAAGGTCCTCCAAACAATGCATGCCTGGGGTCCTCCAAACAATGCATGTCTAAGGTCCTCCAAACAATGCATGCCTAAGGTCCTCCAAACAATGCATGCCTGGGGTCCTCCAAACAATGCATGTCTAAGGTCCTCCAAACAATGCATGCCTAAGGTCCTCCAAACAATGCATGCATGGGGTCCTCCAAACAATGCATGCCTAAGGTCCTCCAAACAATGCATGCCTGGGGTCCTCCAAACAATGCATGCCTAAGGTCCTCCAAACAATGCATGTCTAAGGTCCCCAAACAATGCATGCCTGGGGTCCTCCAAACAATGCATGCCTGGGGTCCTCCAAACAATGCATGCCTGGGGTCCTCCAAACAATGCATGTCTACGGTCCTCCAAACAATGCATGTCTACGGTCCTCCAAACAATGCATGTCTACGGTCCTCCAAACAATGCATGTCTACGGTCCTCCAATCAATGCATGCCTGGGGTCCTCCAAACAATGCATGTCTGATGTCCTCCAAACAATGCATGCCTGGGGTCCTCCAAACAATGCATGTCTAAGGTCCTCCAAACAATGCATGCCTGGGGTCCTCCAAACAATGCATGTCTAAGGTCCTCCAAACAATGCATGCCTGGGGTCCTCCAAACAATGCATGCCTGGGGTCCTCCAAACAATGCATGCCTGGGGTCCTCCAAACAATGCATGCCTGGGGTCCTCCAAACAATGCATGCCTGGGGTCCTCCAAACAATGCATGCCTGGGGTCCTCCAAACAATGCATGCCTGGGGTCCTCCAAACAATGCATGCCTGGGGTCCTCCAAACAATGCATCCTGGGGTCCTCCAAACAATGCATGCCTGGGGTCCTCCAAACAATGCATGTATGGGGTCCTCCAAACAATGCATGCCTGGGGTCCTCCAAACAATGCATGCCTGGGGTCCTCCAAACAATGCATGCCTAAGGTCCTCCAAACAATGCATGTCTAAGGTCCTCCAAACAATGCATGCCTAAGGTCCTCCAAACAATGCATGTCTAAGGTCCTCCAAACAATGCATGTCTGGGATCCTCCAAACAATGCATGCCTAAGGTCCTCCAAACAATGCATGCCTGGGGTCCTCCAAACAATGCATGCCTGGGGTCCTCCAAACAATGCATGCCTGGGGTCCTCCAAACAATGCATGCCTGGGTCCTCCAAACAATGCATGCCTAAGGTCCTCCAAACAATGCATGTCTAAGGTCCTCCAAACAATGCATGTCTGGGGTCCTCCAAACAATGCATGCCTAAGGTCCTCCAAACAATGCATGCCTGGGGTCCTCCAAACAATGCATGCCTGGGGTCCTCCAAACAATGCATGCCTAAGGTCCTCCAAACAATGCATGCCTGGGTCCTCCAAACAATGCATGCCTAAGGTCCTCCAAACAATGCATGCCTAAGGTCCTCCAAACAATGCATGCCTGGGGTCCTCCAAACAATGCATGTCTAAGGTCCTCCAAACAATGCATGCCTGGGGTCCTCCAAACAATGCATGCCTGGGTCCTCCAAACAATGCATGCCTGGGGTCCTCCAAACAATGCATGTCTAAGGTCCTCCAAACAATGCATGCCTGGGGTCCTCCAAACAATGCATGCCTGGGGTCCTCCAAACAATGCATGTCTAATGTCCTCCAAACAATGCATGCCTGGGGTCCTCCAAACAATGCATGTCTAAGGTCCTCCAAACAATGCATGTCTAAGGTCCTCCAAACAATGCATGTCTAAGGTCCTCCAAACAATGCATGCCTGGGGTCCTCCAAACAATGCATGCCTGGGGTCCTCCAAACAATGCATGCCTGGGGTCCTCCAAACAATGCATGTCTAAGGTCCTCCAAACAATGCATGTCTAAGGTCCTCCAAACAATGCATGTCTAAGGTCCTCCAAACAATGCATGTCTAAGGTCCTCCAAACAATGCATGCCTGGGTCCTCCAAACAATGCATGTCTGGGGTCCTCCAAACAATGCATGCCTGGGGTCCTCCAAACAATGCATGCCTGGGTCCTCCAAACAATGCATGCCTGGGGTCCTCCAAACAATGCATGCCTGGGGTCCTCCAAACAATGCATGCCTGGGGTCCTCCAAACAATGCATGCCTAAGGTCCTCCAAACAATGCATGTCTAAGGTCCTCCAAATAATGCATGTCTAAGGTCCTCCAAACAATGCATGCCTGGTGTCCTCCAAACAATGCATGCCTGGGGTCCTCCAAACAATGCATGCCTGGGGTCCTCCAAACAATGCATGCCTGGGGTCCTCCAAACAATGCATGCCTGGGGTCCTCCAAACAATGCATGCCTGGGGTCCTCCAAACAATGCATGCCTGGGGTCCTCCAAACAATGCATGTCTGGGGTCCTCCATGTTTTGAGATATAGTTCACCAATTTAAATGATACATTATATTATATATATGAGCTACATTATGTTATGTTATGTTTACGTGCATGTATGAATCAAACTCATTAACTCGACTTGCATAATTTTACATATTTTGTATATATATATCCTGCCTGTTAGATCTATCAACATTTCGAATATTAACTAGATATTCGCTGCCCGAGGACATGCATATTAGTACATGTGGTATTCACGCCATTATTGAGTACACAACGTACTTATTAATTCAGCAATTTGTTCTCCAAAATCACCTGCGATCGTGTCTATCGCAAGAGAGCAAAGTAAATAACATGTTTTGTTGTTGTTTTTTTTTTAACGTTTATTGATCGTCGCTACCGGTTGCCCATATGAGCGACGCCTCCTGAAGAGATTAGTCAGTTTAGATTTTTGGAGGCTAGTGCAATGATACAGACATAGACCCATTCCAGAGTCTCATCTGATTCTTTTACGTGCACGGTGTACAGCACCGATACGAGACCTCGGTGTAATGTCCCATCTGAAAGACTGTTCGATTTATTAGGGTCAGACGGAGGATCGAACCTGCGATCGCTGGATTACCAGTCCAGCGTGTTACCACTGGACTACAGATCCGTCTGTAGTAGCACAGAACAAACGGTTAAAGTAAATATACGGAGTACCTGGTTCATTACGTCTACCGAGGACAAATGTACTCAAACGTCTACACTGTGGCCAAATTTGAACACAATCACATAAATGTATTATAATTATATGTAATTCAATACCTTCGCTACATCTAACTTTACTATATAGAATAAACATAGTTCTAGCTGTGCGTAAACCATCAAGATCTCGCGAGACATTGTTTCTTCCAACCTATATATTTTCATTTATGATTTGTAATATAAACTGGTATACCATGTGCATGCACAATTCCGTGACTTGGTACTCTCTGTCGGTAACGAAAGAACTTTAATTGCATTCACCAGACAAACATGTTGTAATTGATCCATTATAATAGTTCAATTTCAATGAAAGTTTAAACTCTATTTAGTTTACAACGATTGCGAAACAAGCAAGCTTTGAACAACTTATATTAATCACGATAGTTGGCACGAATAAAAGCGTGTACTTTTCGTTGGTATGGGGCGGAGTACACAGGGGAAACCAACCTGTCCGATCTGGAGACCACCGAACCATTGCCGTATACTACCCGGGCCGAGGATCGAATCTGGGTTGCATTGGTGAGGACCGAGCTTGCTAACCATACTCCCCCGCATCGGACAGCCTTCAGTTAGATGTTTGGCATAATATCCAGCACGAGTACTGCACGTGAACCATGACATCATTATATATCCAGCACGAGTTCTGCACGTGAACCATGACATCATTATATAATATATATATTCCCAACTTTAACACTTGCGAAACAAGTTCTTTCAACATATATTTATCACTCTCGAGACCTCATTCCTGATGGAATCCATCGCCATGAAGGAGAGAGAAGAGGCAATGTGGAATTTAAATACCTTGCCTAAGGGCACAATCGTAACGGCTTCAGTGGGGCTCGAACTCCGGACATTTCGCACCTGAAGCGACCGCGCATCCACTGCGCTATCACGACGTCCATAGTTTATCGTCTTATGACGTGCATGCGAAGTTTATGACGTTTAACGATGCTACAAGCGATCAACAAATCGGCCGTGTTTGGCCGAGGAAATTAGCATAATTAGAATACTGATACAAAAGCGTTAATAACATCGTGGTTTCACAGACGGATCTGTAGTCCAGTAGTAACACGCTGGACTGGTAATCCAGGGATCGCAGGTTCGATCACCCGTCTGACCCTAATAAAATTAACAGTCTTTCAGATGGGACGTTAAACCGAGGTCTCGTGTCGGTGCTTTACACCGTGCACGTAAAAGAACCAGATGAGATTCTGGAATTGGTCTCTGTCTGTATCATGCACTATCCTCCAAAATCTAAAATAACTAATCTCTTCAGGAGGCGTCGCTCATATGGGCAACCGGTAGCGTCGATAAATAAACGTAAAACACACACATGGTTTTGAGAATCATTTGCCGCGAGATTAAATGTCGCAACGTTCTTCGTGCTATCAGAAGTGACAGTTTAGCGTCGCACAACTGTAGATTGGTATTAGAGCAGTGAATATACTCCAGGAGGCATCGCTCATATGGGCAACACGTAGCGACGATAAATACACGTAAAACGCGGATCAATAAAGCAAGCCTTTAAAAATACATACATAAAGTAAGTCATTTTGGAGCCCCTGCAATTTAACAAAACAAGTATAAACTTTATTTATTTTACAAAGATTGCGAACCAAGCTTTAACAACTTATATTAATCACTCTTGTTGGTGTGGACGAAAGCGTTTATGTGGTAATTCGTGTGGGAGGAAACCGGAGTACCCGGAGAAAACCCACCTGTCCGATCTGGCGACCACCGTACCATCCGACATAATTGTCGGCCCAAGGACCGAACCTGGGTTGCATTAGTGAGAAGCGAGCGTGCTAACCACTGCGCTAATCGGACAACCCTAAAACTGAATGATTTACTAAAATGACTGTATATGCCTATAGGACTACATAATTGTTACGCAGAGTTGAACTATTTTTAATTTACCCTCGAATCCAATGCAGCTCAATATAGCTCAACCGTCTCCGTAGCCCAGTGGTTAAGGCGTCCGCCCACAGAGCGGGAGGTCGAAGGTTCGAATCTCGTCAGGGTTTCGTTCTGATATGGCCGGTTGGTGAGCCGCCAGCTAGTTAAATAATGGTTACCGATTGCCTACCAGCCTGACGTATGGCACACAAGCATAGGATTCGGGAAGTTCATAAAAAAGAGGTGTCTCATAAGTCAAAAATGGCTGGCCCTTTTAGGGGGTGACACTATAATAAACAAACACTTTACTTTTTTACAGCTCTGCGTGAGTCTAATGTTACAACGATGCAGTTCAACCCATCACATGCATGTAACCGTATCTATAACTCTGAAGATAAACTTCTTGGTATAACAATAGAAAAACACTTGGAACTCTCAACTTGATAATGCTATCAAAATAATGTATGTACGTCCTTGTTTGTTAGGGTTTTACGCCTACATCAGCATCAGTTTGGGCTATATATTTATATAAGTCGTGATAGCGCAATGGAAGTCGTGATAGCATAGTGGAAGTCGTGATAGTGCAATGGAAGTCGTGATCGCGCAGTGGAAGTCGTGATAATGCAGTGGTATCGTGGTGGTAGCGCAGTGGAAGTGGTGATAATGCAGTGGTATCGTGGTGGTAGCAGTGGAAGTCCTGATAACACAGGGGAAGTCGTGATAGCGTGGTGGTAGCGCAGTAGAAGTCGTGAAAGCACAGTGGAAGTCGTGATAGCGCAATGGTAGCGATGTTGTATCGCAGTGGTAGCGCAGTGGAAGTGGTGATAGCGCAGTGGTAGAGCGGTGGTATTGCATTGATAGCGCAGTGGAAGTCGTGATAGCGCAGCGGAAGTCGTGATAGCGCAGTGATAGAGTTCGCTGCGAAAGGCACATATTTCGCGCTTGGCTGAATACATAGCCGTTATGATTGTTGCATTATGCAAGCCATTTTAATTCCACATTGCCTCTTCTTTCTCCCTCGTGGCGATGGATTCCATCAGGAATGAGGTCTCGAGGGGGATTAATATAAGTTGTATGAACTTATTTCGGAATCGAGCTCAAATAAATGTGTATAAATTAAATTAAAGCGCACTGTTGACTATAGCGACATTACTGAGCATCGCCTATCTAGATGTTAGAGTATATACGTAACGCATGCATCATTATTATAGTGTTATTGTGGTGCAATTAGTTTCAATCCATCAAAATGGAAGCATTTAAAACAATGTAGAATGTATTTTGCTATCGCTGTATATCGGCGTTATTAATACTGATAAGGATCATTAACCATGAACAATGCTACAACACGATTACACGAGTCAAATGATGAGACGAACCAGACATCAACAACAGTACAAAGCCCATGTCCAGTATAACGGGTGTGACCGACCATGTCCAGGTATAACGTGTGTGACCGACCATGTCCAGGTATAACGTGTGTGACCGACCATGTCCAGGTATAACGGGTGTGACCGACATGTCCAGGTATAACGGGTGTGACCGACCATGTCCAGGTATAACGGGTGTGACCGACCATGTCCAGGTATAACGGGTACTGCCGACCATGTCCAGGTATAACGGGTACTGCCGACCATGTCCAGGTA
>CM026403.1:17301169-17381662 GCA_014843695.1 Archivesica marissinica | reverse complement strand
TGACCGACCATGTCCAGGTATAACGGGTGTGACCGACCATGTCCAGGTATAACGGGTGTGACCGACCATGTCCAGGTATAACGGGTGTGACCGACCATGTCCAGGTATAACGGGTGTGACCGACCATGTCCAGGTATAACGGGTACTGCCGACCATGTCCAGGTATAACGGGTATGACCGACCATGTCCAGGTATAACGGGTACTGCCGACCGTGTCCAGGTATAACGGGTACTGCCGACCGTGTCCAGGTATAACGGGTATGACCGACCATGTCCAGGTATAACGAGTGTGACCGACCGTGTCCAGGTATAACGGGTACTGTCGACCGTGTCCAGGTATAACGGGTATGACCGACCATGTCCAGGTATAACGGGTACTGCCGACCATGTCCCGGTATAACGGGTACTGCCGACCATGTCCAGGTATAACGGGTACTGCCGACCATGTCCAGGTATAACGGGTGTGACCGACCATGTCCAGGTATAACGTGTGTGACCGACCGTGTCCAGGTATAACGGGTACTGCCGACCGTGTCCAGGTATAACGGGTACTGCCGACCGTGTCCAGGTATAACGGGTACTGCCGACCGTGTCCAGGTATAACGGGTACTGCCGACCGTGTCCAGGTATAACGTGTGTGACCGACCGTGTCCAGGTATAACGGGTATGACCGACCGTGTCCAGGTATAACGGGTACTGCCGACCATGTCCAGGTATAACGGGTACTGCCGACCATGTCCAGGTATAACGGGTGTGACCGACCATGTCCAGGTATAACGTGTGTGACCGACCATGTCCAGGTATAACGGGTGTGACCGACCGTGTCCAGGTATAACGGGTGTGACCGACCGTGTCCAGGTATAACGGGTGTGACCGACCGTGTCCAGGTATAACGGGTGCAATAGACAATGTCAGTTATAACAATCGTCTTTACTAAAAAACATTGATATAGCGAAATCGATTGAAACACTCAGAGTTCCGTTATTTCAATCGAGTTTTCACAAAATATTATTGGATCGGATTGCTTAAGAATAATCCAGCAGTCGATGATATATACTTATAAACGTCACTACGTCCCTATGTTCGGTACAACTGCATTATGTTCAGTACAACTGCATTATGTTCTGTACAAACTGCATTATGTTCTGTACAAACGACATTATGTTCTGTACAAACTGCATTATGTTCTGTACAAACGACATTATGTTCTGTACAAACGACATTATGTTCTGTACAAACGACATAATGTTCTGTACAAACGACATTATGTTCTGTACAAACGACATTATGTTCTGTACAAATGATATTGTGTTCTGTTCTCGCCCAAGACCGCTATACGGATTGCGACATGGAACGTGCGAACTATGTATGAAACCGGAAAAGCAGCCCAAGTTGCTAGAGAGATGGAAAGATACAAGGTTGAGATCCTTGGACTCAGTGAAGTACGATGGAGCATGGCAGGAAGGACAACTCTAGCTAATGGCGAGACTGTACTACACTCTGGGCCACCTGAAGAGAATGCAGTACACAGACATGGAGTCGGATTCATGCTAACCAAGAACGCCGGCGTGGGAATCAGTGAGTGAACGGATAATCACAGCCCGCTTCGAATCTAAATTTCAGAAAGTCACCCTAGTCCAATGCTACGCCCCTACAAATGTGGATGAGCAACAAGAGAAGGATGACTACTACACACAATTGCAGGGAGTGATGGATAAAGTCCACAGAAGAGACATAGTGCTGGTTATGGGAGATATGAATGCCAAGCTGGGATCAGACAACACATGAAGAGAACTCGTCATGGGGAAGGAAGGGTTAGGAGTGATGAACGAGAATTGTGAGCTGTTTGCAGACTTCTGTGCACAGAACGACCTGGTCATAGGGGGTACAGTATTCCCACACAGGAGAATCCATAAACTGACATGGACACCACAAGACCAAGCAACACAGAACCAGATTGACCACATGACGATATCTCGGCGATGGCGACGCACGATGGAAGATGTAAGGGTTTACAGAGGAGCAGATGCAGGCTCAGACCATGAGCTGGTGATAGCGAGCCTGAAGGTGAGATTAGCGACGGCATCAGTCACCGTACAACAACGGACAAAGCGTTTTGACACTTCCAAACTCTCATCGCCAGACCAACGCCATGAGTTCTGCATTGACCTGCAAAACAGATTTCAAACATTAGTAGACCAGGATGAGCACTCTATCGATGCCATGTGGGAACAGACAATAACATCATCCCATGCAACGTGTGAGGATAAATTGGGATTCAGGAAAAGGACCTACAAGATCTGGCTGAGCCAAGACACCATAGCGAAGATAGAAGAGCGCAGGACTATCAAGAGCCAACTTCTTCAAGCCAAGACCAGGGCACAGAAACAGGCAGTCCAGAAGGACTACAAGAAACAACAGAAGGAAGTTAGAAGAAGCACCCGCCAAGACAAGAGGAGCAACATCGACCAGCTTGCGTCAAGAGCACAAGAGGCAGCAACCAAGAACGACACAAGGACACTGTATGAGATCACCCGGAAATTATCCGGGAGAAGACCAAACAAGCCAGTTCGTGGATTAGATGGGGTGACACTCACCAAACCAGAGGAACAACTGGAACGCTGGAAGGAACACTTCAGTTCCCTCCTTTCCGGAAAGCCAGTAGAGCATCCATCAGACATAGAAGAAGGTGACGATTTATCAATTAGCATGGGTCCCATCACTACCGAAGAGATATCTAGAGCCATCACAAAACTTAAGTTAGGAAAAGCCCCCGGACCAGACAATATTCCCACAGAGGCCCTCAGGGCAGACGCGGCAACATCTGCACGGATAATGCAGAGACTGCTCCAGGACATATGGGAGAAGGAAGAGATCCCTACAGAGTGGAAGACTGGCCACATAGTCAAGCTTCCGAAGAAAGGAGATTTGGAAGACTGCCAGAATTGGAGAGACATCCAACTTTTGTCCATACCCAGCAAGGTACTTACTAGGATACTACTAGAGACTGAAAACAGCAGTGAATGACATGCTGAGGGACGAGCAAGCAGGTTTCAGAGCTGGTAGGTCCTGCATCGACCAGATAGCAACACTGCGTATCATACTGGAACAATCCTTAGAGTGGCAATCACCGGTGTAAGTCAATTTCATTGACTTCAATAAAGCCTTCGACATGGTCGACAGAAGCACCATTTGGAGGATAATGAGGCACTATGGGATACCCCTGAAGATTGTGAGTATCATACGCAGTTTCTATGATGGTATGACCTGTCAGGTGATTCATAACAACGACCTATCACCCTCTTTTACTGTCACCACTGGAGTTAGACAGGATTGTTTACTTTCGCCAATGATCTTTTCGCTGGTTGCTGACTGGGTGCTCACCCAAACCATGGACAGACCAAGAGGTTTGCAATGGCCTTTGTTAAGACGCTAGAGGACTTGGATTGTGCAGACGACATTGGACTGCTGTCCCACTACTTCAAACATATACAGGGGAAGTTGCAGCGTCTGAGCACAGTTGTACGGCAAACAGGACTGGAAGTCAACACCCAGAACACGAAGAGCATGAGGGTCAACGCTGCCAACAATACACCCATCCAAATGGAGGAACAGCACACTGAAGATGTCGAGCGCTTTACTTACCTAGGAAGCATCATCAGCAGAACAGGAGGCACTGAGGAGGACATCAAATCCAGGATTGGAAAGGCTCGACACGTCTTTGTCACATTGAAGCCAGTCTGGAACAACAGGAACATCTTCATCAAGACCAAGCTGACCATCTTCAACTCCAATGTGAAGTCGGTTCTGTTATACGGTTCAGAGTCATGGAAGCACACCAAAGCGCTAGACCAGAAACCCTACGACAATCCTCCGTATTAGATGGCCTGAGACAATTTCGAATGAAGAGCTCTGGAGAAGAACTCAACAGAGACCAATTCCAGATGCCACCAAGGAGCGGAAGTGGCGGTGGGTTGGACACACCCAACCACGGGTCACAAGACGGGCACTCGACTGGAACACCCAAGGGAAGCGCGGGCGAGGCCGTCCAACCACGACTTGGAGAAGAACTCTAGACACTGAGCTTCGTAAATATGGGATCTCCTGGGGAGAGGCCAAGCACAAAGCGCAGGACCGTAGAGGATGGAAAGCTGTAGTCAAGGCCCTATGTTCCAGATGGGACGAAGAGGGATAAGTAAGTAAGTAAGTATAAATGTCATTATATTGTGTACAAACTGCATTCTGTTCTGTACAAACTGCATTATGTTCTGTACAAACGACATAATGTTCTGTACAAACGACATAATGTTCAGAACACTGCAGCCCGCCTTATCACCAGGACCTCTCGCCACAGCCACATTACTCCAGTCTTGAAGCAACTGCATTGGCTGCCTGTGCAATACAGGGTTCAGTTTAAAATGCTGGTCACAGTATACAAAGCTTTGCATGGTGAATCACCTGTATACATCCAAAATCTACTTCATGTGTATGTGCAGAACAATGCCACTACACTCGTGGTGCCAAGAGGCCGCAAAGTCATGTACGGTGACAGAAGCTTTGCTACTGCTGCACCAATACTATGGAATGCTCTCCCGGCAGGAATCAGAGTCTAGATCAGTATCTAGTTTTAAGACATCACTTAAAACACACTTTTTCTTACAAATACACGGACACTAAACTGGTGTGCATATAGAAGTGTTTTGACAAATTCAACATTAAGAATGTTTGAAGTAGTTTTATCTTGTGCTTATTTATATTGTTTTAACAAACAATCCTTAAATCTTTTAACATATATATCTGGTATACATATTCTTTAACTGCATATCTTAGTCTTATGGCGTATGCCTTTTAGTTCTTGCTTTGAAGTCCACCCACGCTTTCCCTCTTCTGCCATGGGGACAGGGGCCTCTGGCAGGCGAGGGTGGGCCTGGTATGCGACCCTTACTCTTTTTTTTAAACCTCACTGACTAAATTAGTTAGGATACATTTTTACATTACTTTAAGTTATACTATTGTTTTATTACATGTTTTACTGTTTTTACTTGCAGACTCTTATTGTAAAGCACCTTTGAACGTATCTGATATGAAAAGGGTGCTATATAAATGTGGTATAATAATTATAATGTACAAACGTGATTATGTTCTGCACAAACGACATAATGTTCTGTACAAACGTGATTATGTTCTGTACAAACGACATAATGTTCTGTACAAACGTGATTATGCTGTGTACAAACGACATAATGTTCTGTACAAACGTGATTATGTTCTGTACAAACGACATAATGTTCTGTACAAACGTGATTATGTCCTGTACAAACGACATAATGTTCTGTACACACGTGATTATGTTCTGTACAAACGACATAATGTTCTGTACAAACGTGATTATGTTCTGTACAAACGACATAATGTTCTGTACAAACGTGATTATGTTCTGTACAAACGATATAATGTTCTGTACAAACGTGATTATGTTCTGTACAAACGACATAATGTTCTGTACAAACGTGATTATGTTCTGTGCAAACGACATAATGTTCTGTACAAACGTGATTATGTTCTGTACAAACGACATAATGTTCTGTACAAACGTGATTATGTTCTGTACAAACGACATAATGTTCTGTACAAACGTGATTATGCTCTGCACAAACGACATAATGTTCTGTACAAACGTGATTATGTTCTGTACAAACGACATAATGTTCTGTACAAACGTGATTATGTTCTATACAAACGACATAATGTTCTGTACAAGCGTGATTATGTTCTATACAAACGACATAATGTTCTGTACAAACGTGATTATGTTCTGTACAAACGACATGATGTTCTGTACAAACGTGATTATGTTCTGTACAAACGACATAATGTTCTGTACAAACGTGATTATGTTCTGTACAAACGACATAATGTTCTGTACAAACGTGATTATGTTCTGTACAAACGACATAATGTTCTGTACAAACGACATTATGTTCTGTACAAACGACATAATGTTCTGTACAAACGTGATTATGCTGTGTACAAACGACATAATGTTCTGTACAAACGTGATTATGCTGTGTACAAACGACATAATGTTCTGTACAAACGTGATTATGCTGTGTACAAACGACATAATGTTCTGTACAAACGTGATTATGCTGTGTACAAACGACATAATGTTCTGTACAAACGTGATTATGCTGTGTACAAACGACATAATGTTCTGTACAAACGTGATTATGCTGTGTACAAACGACATAATGTTCTGTACAAACGTGATTATGCTGTGTACAAACGACATAATGTTCTGTACAAACGTGATTATGCTGTGTACAAACGACATAATGTTCTGTACAAACGTGATTATGCTGTGTACAAACGACATAATGTTCTGTACAAACGTGATTATGCTGTGTACAAACGACATAATGTTCTGTACAAACGTGATTATGTTCTGTACAAACGACATAATGTTCTCCATAATTACCGTCTGATCGTGACGGGGTGTCATTTTTAAATATGCTTGGATATGGCCTAAGCTGTTTGTATGTATAGTGTCAAGCCTATGGCTTATCAAAATGTTCTTTAAACAATATTAAAAAATTGGTTTTGAAGCCGAAACTACTTATCCAGACCCCAAACGTCTGTGAATAAAACGATACAAATTCATAACAGTTCTATGCAGTGTCTGTAAATGTCACAGCAGTTCGAATGAAAGGGTAAAGTCAAACATATAGCAGTGTTTATTAAACAAATATTACGGACTGACTGTGTGCTTGCGGTTCATGTTTAGTTTGTGTTGTGTTTGACATTTAATGCATTTTACATGTAACGATGACTTTCATTAACTTAAATGAGAAAAAACACATAATCAGTAACAAATCATACACGACAAGCTCATTCATTTCCGCGTCGTAACGTTGTCTGATTCATCTACGTGCGAACATAGTTAGACCACAGGGGTTTGAAACTTTAAACATTTTATAATACGATCGATTTTAGATATATTTCGAGATATATGTCCGAAAGTAAAAATACAAATTAAAAGCTGTCTGACTTTAGATATTTCCGGGACACTGTACTGTATATTTTCAACGTTATTGGTAGATTGGTGTGGATGGGTAAAACAAAGTGGTGTGGGTGGGGTAAAACAAAGTGCTCACGTTTTATTTACTATTGACAATATTTACATTATTCTTCCAGCAGATATTCCTCATACCAGGTCTAACCGTCACGTACTTTATCCCGGCTGTTAGTCGTGTTCAACATGCAAGCTCATAGAACAACTAATAACACTTTATTCTGTTATCCTAATTTCACCTGCTTTTAATTTTTATCCTAAACATTTACTTTAAACATTATTTATTTCAGTTATGTTGACATGTATACAAAGACATCCATATACATGTACATCATTGAACGTCAGTCCTGACCGTGAAGAGTCCACCTACCCATCATATAATGAGGAACCGTCTGGTAAACCTAACGATGTTCAGAAGTTAAGTTCCTTCCTCGTTGTGTAGTATCTCTACTACTCTGAGGTCATAGTACCGCCCTACCCCGGTCTGAAGCATGGAAATCAAGTATAACAGTGTCCTAGCCAAAACTGGCGGTTCATAGTTACCATTCATCCATTTTAAGATCGTTAGTATCACATGGTTAGATTAAAAGGCCTATATGCAAGAAGACCGCTGATTGGACTTGTTGGTTCTAAAAATATCTCGCACGACATTAAACTCCATCATCATGTAACTGCAATGCTGCAGCCGGCCAATCATAGCGTTTGTTACATCGCATATGACAGCGGAAGTTGTCTCCCTTGCATGGCGTAAAATCGCAATACCTACAGAACGAAAATGTAAATAAACGAATGTTTCAATTGAACCAGCATTCAACTAAACTAACAATGGATGCAAGTTAATTATGTTCAATATGTCTGTAATAGTAGTGATGGTAGCTTTGTCCGCGAACTGCCACGAGCCGAATAAAAATAGTCCGTGTGCCTCAGTTAAGTTTCTATATAGTTTGATGGGTTGTGATTATTGCAAACGAGTTCAGATATGAACAAACGTACATCAGTTTGGATAGTTGGTGAACTTGGCTAAGTAAAGACCACATATTTGTTAGGAAATAGTGTTTACTGTTTAATTCCAGCCATGATATTCAAGTAAATGTACAAAATTTCATAAAATCAAACTGAAACCCTTTCCATAATCGAGTCATAATGTACTGTTTTTTTTGTTGAGACTCCAGGTCACTAAAATAACATGTTATCACCATCCTACAACGTGGACCCCGTTGGTTGGACTTGAATGCCCGTCTTTGAAAGTAGCATTTTACATATAAATTAACAGTAATATACTGAAAGGGATTAGAACGAAAGAAAACGAATACAGTTTTTCTACAGAATCTGAACCATTTCACTAAGATATATAATTAGTCTTATACTTTATAACTACTAACGCTATTGTTAGACGGACGAACACTATCTAGGTCCCCAGCAGGAGTTTAATATAATGAGGGACATCGGTCAGTTACTGACCCTGAATACTCCATGCATACAAGTAGATAGGTCCGAATAAGTGTGTGCCTCTGTTTTTATCGTTGTTTCCTTTGTACAACATGCTAGCAGTTATATTCCACTATCGCTTCTTATGATTATTAAATTACTATATCTCGACAAATCTCCTTCATTATGTGCAATGGGTATTTATTTGTAAAACAATGTTTATCAGTTAATTAACACGATTTTGATCAAATCACATTTATCATACCGCAACATCTGGATTAGGAAACACCAGTAAAAACAAAGGATTCCAACAAAATGGACCTGTTTACATTTGTGGATCAATCAGACTTTATCTTTCAATGGAGGTAATAGAAAATTAGAGATGTCTCTCATTGGAAAATAGATTCGGAGGCTTCGGACGCCTGTGGTTGCACGTATGACGTAACATTTACTATTTACTATGTATATATTCTATAATAATGTCAATAAAACCTATCAATACCTCTAATAAACTTTGAACAGCCCCGGGGTCAGAAGGAGTGATCCGATGACAACAACCGTTGCTGAAAACGTCAATTGCAGCTTCTGACATGATATTTGATTTACACCGTGTGTCCTAAATGATGATGTATGTATGTGAAGCATTGCTCGATGTTGGAACTTATAGGTGTGGACCATTTCTCGTGGCATACGAGTTATAGTAACCAAGTTGAATCCATGACCTCCCGATTCCACATTAATTGACGGATAGCACTTGATCCAGCTCATTAGCGAGTGTGCGTTTTACATTGATTTATCGTCGCTACCGGTTACCCATATGAGCGACGCCTCCTAAAGAGATTAGTCATTTTAGATTTTTGGAGGATAGTGCAATGATACAGACAGAGACCCATTCCAGAATCTCCTCTGGTTCTTCTACGTGCACGGTGTAAAGCACCGACACGAGATCTCGGTTTAACCATTTCCTTCATAGAGATTTAGTTTAATATACTATTATATCCCCATACAAACAACAGCCATCTATCTATCTATCTATCTATCTATCTATCTATCGTGCAGTGGATAAGTAGTCACCATATATATCCCACTTCCATAGATATTACTGGGACTACTTGAGATTCTGGTCTTTATTATGAACATTGGTTTGGCTACTACTCTGTCAATGTATATCGTATTGGTAATGGCGTCAATAGGTACTTCTATGAGGGAAAGGGTTAAAGTCTCATCTTTTAAGATGGTTGTAGTGTTTCGGAATAACATGATAGTGTAGATGGATGTGTATATATGTATGTTGGAATACGGAGGATAGTGTTATGTAGTGATAGAAGCTAGTAGTGTCAGCATGTAATGCGCCAGATACCCACGTATCCACACTGGACCTGTGACAAGACATGTTGTCTACAATCACGGATATTTGAGTAGTGAGCACATAGCCACACTGAGAGTCAAGTGATAAAGTAGAATGCGAGAAAGTTGTCAGTCGCATACGTAGGTTAGTTTATACAAATTTATGTTAGCTCGATTGCGAAACAAGTTCTTATAACTTATATTAATCACTCTCGAGACCTCATTGCTGATGGAATCCATTGCCACGAGGGAGAAAGAGGCAACGTGGAAATTAAATGCCTTGCCTAAGGGCAGAATCGTAACGGCCAGTGAAGTTCGAACTCCGGACCTTTCGCACCTGAAGCCACCACAAATGTGAACAATGATACTGCTAAGTGGACCCTGTACAAAGCATGGAGAATATATGAAGCCACGAATGGTCCGTACAGAATGGGTACATATAGTCAGGATCAGTAATTGAAATGAAGTTAACCCGTAACCTGCCCAATGTACCTGTAGGTAGCACTATCTGGACCGGCCACACACTGCGGTGGACTTCCTGTGATTCAGTATGTTTGACCGATGGGACATACGAGTCGCGTTCAATACTTGTGTAAAAATGAAAATTGTAAAAAATGAATATACAAAAAAGTACAACAATATCAAAGAGTCTTAACAGTTATAGTCTTTGAGTATCGTGATTAAATGGTTGTACTGAATGGAGTGTGTGTGTGTTTTACGTTTATTTATCGTCGCTACCGGTTGCCCATATGAGCGACGCCTCCTGAAGAGGTTAGTCATTTTAGATTTGTGGAGGATAGTGCATGATACAGACAGAGACCCATTCCAGAGTCTCATCTGGTTCTTTTACGTACACCGTGTAAAGCACCGACACGAGACCTCGGTTTAACGTCCCATCTGAAAGACTGTTAATTGTATTAGGGTCAGACGGGGATCTAACTATAAAATACTTGTCTGAACGGAGTAGACTCCGGCCCTGCTCATATACACTCAGGGGTTCCCCAGGGAGCAGTATTACGCCGTGTAACGTTTACATATCTAACGGCCCAACCAGACAACATAAGCTCCTCTGTGCGGATTCGTATTGATGATTGCGCCATGTACCGAGTACATGCAGTGAAGAAGATGGATAATAATCATAATAAAGACTTTATTTAACGAGAGAACTCATTTGAACAATTAAGTCAATCTACCATGAGGCCATCTACACATTAAAACATGAAATAGCATACTGAAACATGTAAACAGTAACCAGTACAACTTTCATAGGAAATAAGATATAAGCTGCAGGAATTAATACTTATATTCATGTATAATTGTATATTATCAGTTTATTAGGTTAACGGTCTGTTCTTTGCACCACCTGGTATATAAAGCTTTCAAGTGTGGAACAGAATGCGCTGTTTTGATGTGATAAGGGAGGGAATTCCACAAGTGTGACCCTGAATATAAGAAAGATTTTCTAAAAACTTCAGTAGTTTGCTTTGGAGGGTAAAGTTAGAGATTGGCGGATGATCGCAAGTTTTCAGATCGAATTATTTTAATAGTTTTACTTTGTTAATTCACTGTTCGTCTATATCATGCAGATATTGTCGTCATGGGCATTTTAGCCTAAAGGAATTGAAAAACAAAAACTTGTCAAACTTTTCAAACGTATTACCACAAGAGAATGTTGAGAGACTGATAATCTGGGAAGAAATTTGGTTGATAAACCAAATATCATAATCTACAGGTCACAAACCATTAACCCAAACCCCACATACTCATTAAGTACACATACCACAATCAATTCATTGAGGGTGTGGCATCAGCGTATAGTACATATACCTAACATGCATGCATTCATTGTCTCGGTATCTCGCATCCAGAACAATACTAGTAAGTAAGTAAGTAAATTCCTTATTGTAGAGGGTGACTCATTTAGCCAGAGCGAATCTTCCATGAGCCCTCGTGAGAAAAACCGTACGTACATAACAGGATACAATCATAATCAACAGTATAACCAGAACATCAACATAACAGGATACAATCATAATCAACAGTATAACCAGAACATCAACATAACAGGATACAATCATAATCAACAGTATAACCAGAACATCAACATAACAGGAATATATACAATCATAATCAACAGTATAACCAGAATGTCAACATAACAGGATACAATCATCATCAACAGTATAACCAGAACATCAACATAACAGGAATATATACAATCATAATCAACAGTATAACCAGAATGTCAACATAACAGGAATATATACAATCATAATCAACAGTATAACCAGAACGTCAACATAACAGGAATATATACAATCATAATCAACAGTATAACCAGAACGTCAACATAACAGGAATATATACAATCATAATCAACAGTATAACCAGAACATCAACATAACAGGAATATATACAATCATAATCAACAGTATAACCAGAACGTCAACATAACAGGAATATATACAATCATAATCAACAGTATAACCAGAACGTCAACATAACAGGATACAATCATCATCAACAGTATAACCAGAACGTCAACATAACAGGATACAATCATCATCAACAGTATAACCAGAACGTCAACATAACAGGATACAATCATAATCAACAGTATAACCAGAACGTCAACATAACAGGATACAATCATCATCAACAGTATAACCAGAACGTCAACATAACAGGATACAATCATCATCAACAGTATAACCAGAACGTCAACATAACAGGATACAATCATCATCAACAGTATAACCAGAACGTCAACATAACAGGATACAATCATAATCAACAGTATAACCAGAACGTCAACATAACAGGATACAATCATCATCAACAGTATAACCAGAACATCAACATAACAGGAATATATCAAACATAGGAAAAATAAAAGAAAGGAACATGTGCATTGTTATCAAATCGTCATCCAGCTAAGACAGATGGATTTAACCGTTGAAATGAATTTGATAACTTAACTTCTAGTGGACAACCATTCCAAAGTATTGGACCTGAAAACTATGAACTTCCTAAATGCATTATTATAATAACTATATGCCTCTTAGGAACACGTTTGGCTTTCGCCCAATTAGACTACCTCTATGGTCATGGTTTATAAGGCTCTAACCAGACCCCAGGTAAGATATACCTCTCATATGTGGAGCCCTTTTGTACAAATCGATAAATAAATGAAACCATGACTGCGACAAAATCTTCTTAGATTCACGAACTGAGTAAACGGTTGTTGTCGCTATATATATAGCTTTAAAAATAACAGGATAAACAGGATAGTGACATTCTAGTGCCAATTAGCGAATGGCTACAACAGGATAGTGACATTCTAGTGCCAGTTAGCGAATGGTTACAACAGGATAGTGACAGTCTAGTGCCAGTTAGCGAATGGCTACAACAGGATATAGTGACCTTCTAGTGCCAATTAACGAATGGCTACAACAGGATAGTGACATTCTAGTGCCAGTTAGCGAATGGTTACAACATGATAGTGACTGTCTAGTGTCAGTTAGCGCATGGCTGCAACAGGATAGTGACATTCTAGTGCCAGTTAGCGAATGGCTACAACAGGATAGTGACCTTCTAGTGCCAATTAACGAATGGCTACAACAGGATAATGACGTTCTCGTGCCAGTTAGCGCATGGCTGCAACAGGATAATGACGTTCTCGTGCCAGTTAGCGCATGGCTACAACAGGATAGTGACGTTCTCGTGCCAGTTAGCGCATGGCTGCAACAGGATAGTGACGTTCTCGTGCCAGTTAGCGCATGGCTACAACAGGATAGTGACCTTCTAGTGCCAATTAACGAATGGCTACAACAGGATAGTGACGTTCTCGTGCCAGGTAGCGCATGGCTGCAACAGGATAGTGACGTTCTCGTACCAGTTAGCGCATGGCTGTAACATGATAGTGACGTTCTCATGCCAGTTAGCGCATGGCTGTAACAGGATAGTGACGTTCTCGTGCCAGTTAGCGCATGGCTGCAACAGGATATGTATTGACATTCTAATGTCAATTAGCGATGGGCTGCACCTTCTTCTATCATAACAACAGGATATGTATTTGAATGATCGAATACTATTAACTCATGGACATAGAAAGCTATTAGTATCACAATTGGAAACACTAATGCATTCAATGTTCATTCGGAAAATCATAATTCGATCATTCACTGAAACAAATGTGTTTTACGTTTATTTATCGTCGCTACCGGTTGCCCATATGAGCGACGCCTCCTGAAGAGATTAGTCATTTTAGATGTTTGGAGGATAGTGCAATGATACAGACAGAGACCCATTACCGGGTCTCCTCTGGTTCGTTTACGTGCACAGCGAGAACTCGGTTTAAAGTCCCATCTGAAAGACTGTTAATTTTATTAGGGTCAGAAGGGGGGTCGAACCTGCGACCCCTGAATTACTGAAACAAACAAATATCGTCTTCGTTATATACGTTAGAGATGATACAATATGACAGTGGCTATACCAGATGTTGTAAGTATTGGAAAAATTAGTCACGAGTTTCTTGTTCTGTTGTATCAACTATTCACAGTAGATTTAAACATTGCTGTTGTATAGTGCTGCGCAGGGTGAATATGAAACTACAGTTAGGTTTGACTTACCCTCGGGCATAGAGGACGGAACGCTTAAACTCGATGCCAGAAAGACACAAAACGAACATAAAATCCACAACTTGAGCATCGTAAGTTCGTCGAATTCTCATACGCACTTCTGTCTGTATTAATTATCACACATTATACCATAGTTACTCTGTATTAGAACGAGCGATTACTTAATATATATATAACTGATATACGAAGTATTTTACTTACAAAATACACACTAGTACAACACGTAAAAGCGAATTATGTTTCGAACGAGTGTAGCAAATTACAACTAAATCGTTTGGAATGAATCCAACTTTGGAAAAAGAATTACATTTTTTATTATAAATAGTCCGTTATTTTAACACGTTGAACTGTATTGTTGTATCGAATGTAAATGTCGAAGATAACAATATGTTGCTTCTTTTCCGATTTTGACAAGCGGCTCAGGTAAAAAGATTAAAATACGAGAGAGTGTGTGTCTCGCCTCACTGCGTTGGTGACAATTATCGGTATGTTCCTTGTGGCTAGTGAAAACTGAATTGATAGAATATTACGGTTTATATCCCTGCTGTCTGATCACGAGATCGAGTGACTTACATTGTTTACCTGCCAATTGAAACAATACGCTAATGATTTTATCGTTATGGTCAGACATAAGGAGAAATATAGGGCTGTCAATATATATAATAGAGAGAGAGAGAGAGAGAGAGAGAGAGAGAGAGAGAGCTGTGAATCGTGAGCACGGACATGGTCAGTTTATGAGCAGGTGTAGATAATGATCTTGTCGCCAAGTAATGATTCATTTGTCACCGAGAGTAATACGTTTTATGCCTGTAGTACACCATTATTTGCGGGGGTCGATGGTGATCGAGCATATTTACCCTCGCCGCCAGGCGAACCATATGGGCGAGCGAGTGTGGGTTGACGTGTCGCTGTAGTGTACAATTTAACAACACACCAACCCCTAGTGACGAACATCTAACACGCATATTGTAACAATAAACACACGGCACTGCTACAATATTAACATCAAAACGTCGTACGACCTCAGACACGTGTCTACACTTAAACTACGTAGCACGACGTCAAATACATTGGCTGTCCGATTAGTGCGCTCGCTTCTCAACAATGCAACCCGGGTTAGATCCTCGGACCTGGGAGTATGTGAGATGGTACGGTGGTTGCCAGCTCGGACAGGTGGGTATTCGCCGGGTTCTCCGGTTTCCTCCCACACGAATGACCACATTTAGCCTTTCATCCGCGCCAACGAGAGTGATTAATATAAGTTGTTAAAACTTGCAATCGTTGTAATATAAATAAAGTTTAAACTAAATGCATGCATGCGGAATATATATAGCAACACATAAGCTTCGTAAATAGTAGTTTTGCTGTACGGTACTACCCTTCCAGCATGAAGTGACTTATGATGTATTAACCCTTTGCATCATGAGTAAATAAAAATCAAATTTGTAAACAACATAAATCCAGATCAGCCACGAGGGAAACGCCGCGTCGATCAGGATCTATGTTGTTTGCTATTCAGCCAATAGTTTTAGCTCCACTATCCGAATAACAAACAGCATAGAGCCTGATCAGACGGCACAGTCTCTGGTGTGGCTCTATGTTGGTTGCAAAATTGATTGTATCTGTAGCGTGCACAAATTAATATGTAGTCCAGTGTGTTTGTAGTCCAGTGTGTTTGTAGTCCAGTGGTAACACACTGGACTGGTAATTCAGGGATCGCAGGTTCGATCCCCCGTCTGACCTAATAAAATTAACAGTCTTCAGATGGGACAGTAAACCGAGGTATCGTGTCGGTGCTGTACACCGTGCACGTAAAAGAACCAGAGGAGAGTCTGGAATGGGTCTCTTGTCTGTATCATTGCACTATCCTCCAACAATCTAAAATGACTAATCTCAATTACTACTATTACTACTCTTTGATGTGCTTAATTGTAATGAACAAAAATTCTAAATTCTAAAGGTATAAATTCTTCGAAATTTAGTAAGGTTGAAAACAGTTACTTATAGTTATGATATCGAAGTCTCTATAAATAAATTGACTCTTGTATTGTATATACAAAATGTACATCTAATAGGTATACACAGGCTATGAAATGAACGGGCTCTGTTTTAAACCGGCTATGAAATGAACAGGCTATCAATTTGAGCTTGATAGCACATTCATAATTATGAGCGTATTTACCTACTTACCCCCGCCACTGGCGAATGATATGGGCGAGCGATTGGTTAATTCACAAAAACGCCCATTTCATTTAAAGCAGCCCTATATCGTATGAAATAAAGATATTTGAAAAATTCAAATTTTACGTATTGGTAGCAATGCTGCTACGCATTCTTATATTATAATTTGCATAATTATGTTCAATTAGTAAACAGTGTTTGTTTGCGATAAAACAAACTCGAAACCGAAAGTTAGACTTTCCGAGTCGGTCGGTTACGCACTTGTTTACAATCGGAACGCATCATTCGCACTTGTTTACATTCGGAATGCATCGTCCACATTTATCCCACGTTGTCTTATTTAATTGAATTACTTGATATGTCGATTCATTCCTCTGTTATCTAAGTCTTTTAGGGACATGTCTACATACCCACGAGGGATTCGACATTAGAAGAAGATAGATAGATAGTATTTCATGTTCAAATATGTTGACATTCCAACGTGTTTTTCTACATCGGCTGTTGTTTCACGCATGCGTGTTATGTGTGTTTACATTTCGTGTGTTGATACACACATTTCGTTTGTTGATAAATAATTCGCGTATACGACGATGTATATTTATTGGATTTGTATCGTTTCTGAGCGACTATTTCGATTTTTGTTAACAAACATACATTAGTATTTATATTTTACCAAACGACATCCTTTATTACGATATAGTGCTGCTTTAAGATAAAGAGTGTCCGTGAATTCATAATGTCCACTGATTAACTGTAGTAGCAGTAATACGAATAATGCTAATAATAATAAATATATTTAACGAGGAATCTTATTTAATGAGGAAACATATTTGACGAGGTCAATCTTCCACAAGGCCATCAAAACCAAAACAATTATATGATGATGATGTACGTTTATTTATAGTCGCCACCGCATAAATGCATTTGGGCGACTGTATTCTCTAAGGTATTTATGTAGATCTCTCTAAGATGATTATGTAGACGTCTGTGAAGGCAACTTCTTTCCTCGCAGGGTGACAAGTCCTGTGTGTTTCTTCTTAGTTTAATTATATTTTATTGCAAATCATTATTATATATGTCATGCATAAACAGATATAATACATAATATGAACATGCAAATGGTTTGGGCCACAAGTTTTAACAACATTAGACAACGGCCCGCACCGTGTTTCTTCTTTCGAATGGGTCCTCTGTAGGGCCACCCTCCTCACTGTTGGTCACCCCGCAGCAGCATTTATACGGATCTGACAGTTAGACATCTGGTCGTCGATTGTCGCAAACGATTCTACGGTCACTCCACTGTAGATCGGGGGAGCGTGGATCCACGACCGTTGCCGCTCCCTCAGGTCCGCCATCTCTTCTAAACGCCGGTGGAGAAAGATCGAAAATACCAGTGTTCACCTCAAACACTATCTAGAAGAGACGGCAGATCTGCCCTGATGTGCCATAGCCGTGGATCCACATACTGGGGAGATTCCCCCTTCGCAAGATCGACGACCAGAAGATCCCAGTATCCTACACTGCAGCTGCTGCGGGATGTGCACCGGTCACGACGTACACGTCGTGAGGAGATCGACCGGCAACAATTATATACAGCATATTTACATACATATACTTAAGCTGTTAAGTACACTACATGCTTCATTGGACGTTAAGTCATAAAAGAGTTCGAGCGCTGCAAGCAAATCTATTATGCAGTACATGTACTACATTACATTATAATTGTGAACTGCTCCAAATGAAGTAAAAACGACTTACATTGACTGACTGGTGCGGCAGTTTTAATATAATTGATTTGGTAGATATTCGAGCAGACACATCGAATACGTCAACATTGTAAATTTAATGTGCCATCACGGGGCTCTTAGAAGTGTCGACCCGCTTCAATTTGTTCAATTGTTTGTAAACAGCGACACTTCACGTGCACGCCTAGACAACGGTTTTATCTAAATCGACAGTTGAATGTCATTTGGTGCATACAAAGCAAGCACGTGTGCACGCTTTTCACGATTATAGAATGTTTACCATACATGTATACTGGAGGACATAGAAAACGCACACCTACATTATATGATTATTATTACATGAAAACGAAATACGAAGGATTCCATCAAAGATATATCACATCTTTATTACAAAACACAAACTGAACAACCTAAAAATATTCCAAAATGTTTAAAACTATGTATTTATATAGTTATTGTTTTTCATGTAAAACACACTTATCCGAAGTGTGCGTTTTCTACGTCCTCTAGTATACATTGTAATGGAATGATTTCCACGGGACAGATAATCTAAAGAGATCGATACATATAATTAATGGCTTCAAGTAGACCTATATTACAATATAAAACACTGTCGTGACGTCATACCTTTGCAATTGCAGTCCATTATTAATAATATTGGACTGCTGTCAAAAGGCCAGAGTATTATATTAAATTCTACGCGTATATGTACGAAATTAACAATTTTAATTAGTAGGATCGTGTTATATAAGTGTGTGATTAAGTAAGATATATGAGTCATTATCAAAATATGTGGACTTTTGGAAAAAGGAAATAATCAAAAATAAACTATTGATAAATTCAAGTTTAATAACTTTTCCTTGAAGACGAACTATTTAACATGGTATATCAAGAATATGCAACCTGCACGTCAAACGTAAAGAAACAAAACTTACCGACAGTACTGTAGGTCAATTAAAATGTCCATCCTGTAACACATGCTTAAACTCACATTTTGAATTGCACATGTAGGCAATAAGTGCTAGTTTTCATGCTATGTTGCAGTTATTGTCCACCATGTGTGTAAGCAAAAATAATTACGGGTAAAGATCATTAGGAAATTACAAATAAAATGTCTTCAATATCAGTTGTACGTTTTTCAGTTTTTATCGGTTTTATTTTCAATATTTTATTTCAATCCACTCGTTCAAATGCACAGAAACATTATTTTCACATACTACTGCGCATATTGGAGGAATATGAAGGTATTCGACAATAATAGCATGATCATGCATATATGTAGAGTGAAAAGAACATCGTGTTACATGATGGACACACGTATAACATATATATATATACCTTTATTACCTCCAATACTGGAGAGCAGAACAAGAACATAGAAGATTACAAATAGAAATGTGGCAAGTCGGTGTAAGATCTCCATCGGTCAGACATGACAGTAGATCACCAATCCCTCATATATAAGCGATAAACATCTTCCACCGAGTCACTCTACATGTAATCCAAGATGTGTATATTATAATGCACACGTGGATAAATAATATTCAGGAGAATTCGTATTGAGTTAGAAAATTAAGTCACATGCACTTATCATCAAATTCAGTACCCTTGTCGAAACGAAATACAAGGAGGACAATGTGACTTCTGAATGGAATACAATTTAAGACAGTAACATGAATAAATGTGCTATTATCAATTTCATAATAGCATCATCATTATCATTTACATTGTAGTTGTATAAACCAGACAATAGGTGACAAAATTGCAAACAAGCACTACCTGTAACGAAATTGGAAAAGGCTTGGTCTCCCAGTATATGTAATGTGTCTCGCCATAGGCTATCCCTTATTATAGTGTTGCTTATACAGTGATTTAAGAGATGTAATACTTTCTTCTCAACAGTAAGTCCACATTTATGACAACTTTCAGTTCTATTAAACGAGAATATGTTCCCAAATGCCCTTATTACAGTTTCGCATTTAAGTTTTATAAGTGGGTACTTCTGGCTTAATTTCCATATGCGACAGGGACCCCTGTGACTGAATATACTAGTGTGAAGTTCTCTATACATTAAAAGATCAAAACGCGCATTGCGTTCAAAGTTTTGGAAACCATACACTGTTCGTTTAACTGATGAGTTACCTGAGTATTTAGTAGGAAAAGAGCCACTTTGAATGAAACTTGGTATAATGGTAAATAGGTTGTATTTCTTTAACAGTCTGTATATGTCCGGAATGAAACCTTGAACTTGAGTATCGTCGTTAAGAAATCTTATGAGCATGTGTATAAAAAATTGCTTTGAGAGATATTTATTCGGCAAGTTGCACAATTGACCAAAGAATTGTAATTTTTTAATATCAATCTCTGTTTCTATCGAGAATAAACCCAAAGCCCGGAGAGAAATGTCAGTTGATGTGGGTAATGGTAAGTGCTGCATAGATTTAGCACACAGGCGATGAGATCGTTCCAGTTGCATAAGGGAGGATTGTGATGCAAAGTTCCATAATTCGCAACCGTACAGTGCCTTTGGAATAACAACAGAGTTATATATTGTTAAGAGAGTTATCGGATTTAGTTCATTGGGATGTAAACCAGAGTTAAGAACACTAAAATATGTGGACCGAAGTTTTGCGCATGCGTCTTGTATAGCTGGGTTCATTGTATAATACTAGGGATGTCAACGAATATGCTAATATTCGAATATTCGCTCGGACATCCGAATATCCGAATACTATTCCAGTATTCGAATATTCGGGGGAAATATTATATTTGCAAAAATGAAATAAACTGTCATAAATCAGATACTTTAATTTCCTTTGAAACCATCATAACACCTTCCAATACAAAAGAAATCGCTCCAGGATGTGTGAATAAATTATGTTGTGGTTGCTTCCATGGCAGGTGTTAATAGATACACCATGTAATCGGATAAGTACAGTAGGTGTTAAGGTAGGTATTATTTAATTATGATGTCAAAACTGTTTAGACAGAGAATGACATATTACAGACTCTGCAACAACATCTACCCACACGTACCTGTATCATACAATTTTAAATAACGTGTGGTTTTATTTGTGAAAACACCCATGAATGTATATCCTATTCAACCACTTTTCGTTATACTAATATCTTCTTCTCGAGCTCCAATTTTATATTTCACGTTCTTGAGCTTTCTTTAAATATTAACCATTTTCCTTTTAACATCCAAAACTATATTGACTCACTAATACAATAACTCCTGAAATTCTTTAGCATATACCTAGAATAGATTTCACGTATATTCATTGTTATATATATTATTCTCCTGCCTTTTTGTATATCAATCAATTGATAGGGAAAACAACTATGCATGTTTTTTCTTTCGTTCTAGTCCCTTTCAGTATACTGCTGTTAATTTATATGTAAAATGTTAGAATAAACAATGTTTAAACCAATGTACAGTGCCCGATAACAATAACTGAATTAGTCGTCGTCATATTTGCATGACCTTATAGGAAGATGACGTTTACGCATTTTTTATAAGAGTTTGAGTGATTTTGAGTATTTGATAGAATTCTATCAAATATTCGAATATTCGAATAACTTCCCGACCGAATATTCGAATACCAAAATCGCTATTCATTGCCATCCCTATATAATACCTATCACAGATTACTCCAAGGTGTTTATATTTATCTGCAACTTTTAACTCAGTTTCATCGAGTTTCCAGACAAAACGTTCATCATTAATAATGGTTGAACCATTAAATATAATTACAGAACACTTAGTCGGATTATACTCGTATCTCCATGATTTTGAGTATCGGTGACATATATCAATCATGCGCTGAAGACCGAACCGCGAAAAAGACACCAGAACCATATCGTCCGCCACTGTCGGTGAACAGGCGTTCATGTCATAGATACAGATACCATAGCCACTTTGTTCTAGTAATTTAATGAGGCCATCAACAAAAAGAAGATACAAAAGGGGGGGAGGTTTTACTGCCCTGGCGCGTTCCCTGTAGTACATTGAAGCACTCTGTTGTTGCATTTCCGTGTCGGACCGAACTCGTCATATCAGAATACAAGTTGACAAATGACAGAAAGGTTGTTGAATCGATTCCTGTGGCTTAAATAGGAGGCCATTGTGCCATACCATGTCAAACGCTTGCTTCGCATCTAGGAAACTTACGAAGACTTGGCTTTTGTTTTCCTTAGCGAATAAAATTGTTTCCTTAAGGAAATATGACGTCATCAGACAGCCTATCCTTTCTTGAAACCCACCCTGTTGGTTACTTATCGATGCCAGAATGGTTGATTTATAGCGCGATAAAAGTACAAGTTCATACACTTTTAAGATTGTTGGCATTAATGTTATTGCGCGATAGTTATTTGGGTCATCCTTTCGTTTATTGGAACCTTTGTGTATTGTAACAATTACACCCTTTTTCATTTCAGTAGGAATGTAACCCTGTCGTAACATAGCGGTAAATAAAATAGATAACTTATCAAGAACAAATTTACCTCCATATTGGTAGTGTTCATAAAATACTTGGTCCCACCCACAGGCCTTTCGCGGCTTACACGTACGTAGAGCAGTTTCAATTACGTCTGTGGAAACGAGTGCTGTTTGACCTAGGGTAGATTCGCTAACTATTTCAGCAACCGTATTATCGATAGTTACTTTCCATTCTTCGTCATAATTATTGTTCGAAGGAGAATATAAGTTTTCAAAATAAAGTTTCCATTGATGATTTATGCTACCCTGATCACGGAAAACGGAACCGTTGAAGACCATTTCAGCGCCGACGCGTTTGTTTAGCGTGTTTCGTTTAGATTTCACTAGTTTCCAAAACTGACATTTATCAAGTTCAGCTGTCTTGTTAATTTCTTCGTCCATGTTTTTTAAAAAAGAATAAGTAAACTGTCTATGAACTTTTCGGAACTCCGCTTTTGCACATTTATATTTATTAAAAGATTCATATAATCTAGATCTCGGACGACCGTCTCTACACCATTCGGTTCTAGCATCGGAAACGCGAGCATGCAAACGCGATAGTATATTATTCCAATATGGTTTCAAGTATTCCCGGAATCGTGAGCGTGGAAAGTGTTTTTTACCGCATGATACTAGACAATATATTAAGTCAGTGTGTAGGGCATTAATGTCCGACTTATCTCTGATGTTAAAAGTCTGCCACCTGGATAAGCTACTGCTACCAAGGTCTAATTGATATGCCTCAATATGAGAAGCACTCACCTTCCTCCATGAGATTGTGTGTATAGTATCATACGATACTTCATTTTTCATTACATAAATTGAACATATGACTGGCCTATGACGAGACACATTTAAGGAATTATCATCGATGATTTCACATTGGATAACAAAATCGAGTTTTTCAACAGGTAGCATTATATAATCAATAAAAGTTTCAAATTTCCCATCATATGATACAAAAGTTTTGTCTGCACCTGTGCATAGATCTAGTAGATTAACAGGGTACATACTCGATAATGACAGAAAATTGTTTAAATAGGCACACCTACTATCAGACGAGGGATTCGTACAGCAATTCGAGTTATAATCACCCATGAAAAGCACTGTTCCGTGGTCATTATACATACTCCATACATCACAAATCCGATCAATATAATCCCTGAAGATAGCTATTGAATGATTTCTACAAGGCACATATATCTGGAATATATACAATAATTGGTTATTAATTTGCAGTTGAATACCAATTATATTATCATCGTTTAGAGATAATGGTGTTACATATCTGTCATATTTAGCATGCCATACGATTGCCACTCCCCCCTTGCCAACTGTACGTTTAGCATATATATTTGAACTGCTATCGCAAACAGTATAACTTTTATAATTACTATTTATTGAGTTAATAAAATTGGCATTGTGTGCACTTAACCAGTGTTCAGATATTCCACAAATATCAATATATCTATCTTGAAGGATATCACATAAATAGGAACTACTGGACATGAGCCCTGTAACATTCCAAGTCATAATGTTCAACGGTATACACATAATTATAATAATAGGTACATTGCGACACTAGTCTATATCTGTACGTTGTCGCAAACTCTCCTTTTTCTTCTCGTAATAATATGTCTCGGTTGCTACGGCTCTTACCAGGGTCTATCCTATTGTAGACTCGCTGGAGTTGTCTAGGGGGTTTCTTCGTTATTATATGTATTAATGATAACTCAACACAGTATTACATTTCTTCTATATAATATCTTGTTTAAATTGGCATCAGAAATATCCATATATATATAATCAGTGATCTATATATATATACATCGTATCATTAAAAGCTTATTTAACAATCCATTTGTGTGAGCCGACTATGCGCTTACACAGTATATTTAACATCCAATCTTTCTAATCCGTCATTACTCAATATCACTATAATCTAATCACTGTTTCTGATTAGATTAACTTTTAATCACCTTCTATATGGTTCGCCGAAACTCTATGTTTCTTCTATGGCTGAACCATTTAATTATTCGACAAATCTTTATAAGTTATATTTCTTATAATGTCCATAATATCTAAGTATCATAAATACAGTTTATATGTTCTATATACTAGATTGAGATCACGACCTTTCTCGCTCCTGGAGTTAGGCTCTAGTGTGTCTGATTTATGTTAATAAAATCCATTTCTTATATACATGATTGAATCAGTGTATATATGATATAACAATTCCTAAAACATCTGTTATTCCTAAACATCTGTTATGTTATCTAATATTACACCATCAAACCAGTTCGGTGCCTTTGTATTACATAACTGGACACCTGCAACCACGGCCTTGATAAACTGAGATTAGGCCTAACATCTTAAGTCATTTCCCGCGCGAAGCGAGATTGATAATTTTAGGCGCGAAAATAATAGCAGACGATTATGCATAAAACAAATATATATATATTACATGGTAAACATTTGGCCATATATAGAAACAGTTTAATGTATTTATATAATACATTACTATTTATATATAACAATAATAAACATTTCGTGCAAATTGGGGTTTTGCACAACGTAAGCAATCAAACGTATTGAATGACTCGACATGATCAACATAAGCACTATCATCTTGCCTATGATAACTACGACTTGACCTGTGTTGATCATACGGTGCATTGTTCTTTTGATGCTTAAGTGCTCCACGCTTTCTTCACTAACCCCGGATAGGATCTTCCCTCATATTCTACACCCACTTCCACCTCCCTATCAACCGTCACATTCCCACCTATTTCCATCTCCCTATCAACCGTCACATTCCCACCTATTTCCATCTCCCTATCAACCGTCACATTCCCACCTATTTCCATCTCCCTATCAACCGTCACATTCCCACCTACTTCCACCTCCCTATCAACCATCACATTCCCACCTATTTCCACCTCCTTACTAACCACCACATTCCCACCTTTGCCAACTTTCATCTCATTACTAACCACCACATTCCCACCTTCACCAACTTCCACCTCCATATCAACCATCACATTCCCACCTATTTCCACCTCCCTATCAACCATCACATTCCCACCTATTTCCACCTCCTTACTAACCACCACATTCCCACCTTCACTTATTTCCATCTCCCTGTCAACCGTCACATTCCCACCTTCACCAACTTCCATCTCCCTATCAACCGTCACATTCCCACCTACTTCCACCTTCTTACTAACCACCACATTCCCACCTTCACTTATTTCCACCTCCCTGTCAACCGTCACATTCCCACCTTCACCAACTTCCACCTCCCTATCCACCGTCACATTCCCACCTACTTCCATCTCCCTATCCACCGTCACATTCCCACCTACTTCCACCTCCCTATCCACCGTCACATTCCCACCTACTTCCACCTCCCTATCCACCGTCACATTCCCCATACTTCCACCTCCCTATCCACCGTCACATTCCCACCTTCACCAACTTCCACCTCCCTATCAACCGTCACATTCCCACCTCCCTATCAACCGTCACATTCCCACCTATTTCCATCTCCCTATCAACCGTCACATTCCCACCTACTTCCACCTCATTACTAACCACCACATTCCCACCTTTACCAACTTTCATCTCATTACTAACCACAACATTCCCACCTTCACCAACTTCCATCTCCCTATCCACCGTCACATTCCCACCTCCTTACTAACCATCACATTCCCACCTTCACTTATTTCCACCTCCCTGTCAACCGTCACATTCCCACCTTCACCAACTTCCACCTCCCTATCAACCGTCACATTCCCACCTTCACCAACTTCCACCTCCCTATCAACCGTCACATTCCCACCTACTTCCATCTCCCTATCCACCGTCACATTCCCACCTACTTCCACCTCCTTACTAACCACCACATTCCGACCTTCACTTATTTCCACCTCCCTATCAACCATCACATTCCCACCTATTTCCATCTCCCTATCAACCGTCACATTCCCACCTATTTCCATCTCCCTATCAACTGTCACATTCCCACCTACTTCCACCTCATTACTAACCACCACATTCCCACCTATACCAACTTTCATCTCATTACTAACCACCACAGTCCCACCTTCACCAACTTCCACCTCCCTATCAACCGTCACATTCCCACCTACTTCCACCTCATTACTAACCACCACATTCCCCCCACCTTTACCAACTTTCATCTCATTACTAACCACCACATTCCCACCTTCACCAACTTCCACCTCCCTGCCAACCGTCACATTCCCACCTTCACCAACTTCCATCTCCCTATCAACCGTAACATTCCCACCTACTTCCACCTCCTTACTAACCACCACATTCCCACCTTCACTTATTTCCACCTCCCTGTCAACCGTCACATTCCCACCTTCACCAACTTCCACCTCCATATCAACCGTCACATTCCCTCCTACTTCCACCTTTATGTATCGTACTACATAATAGTATCGATATGCAATATGTCCATCCTGTTACAATGGCAGCTGATCATATGGCTGCTAGTTTTGTGTCAAGTAATATTGTATTTCGAAACTGCACCAGCACAGTTGAATATATGTGTTATTTCAATACAAAACGTACTGTATATATGTATATATAACATATTGTATGTAATATATTACATACAATATGTTAGTTGACAGCTACAGTACTTCCTATGTCCCTCCTGTAACGTTTATTATTTTATCCCGTGCAATGGCTCAAATTATATGAACATGTGCTAACATGATCAGCAGAGATACACACGTCCTACACTAGTAATCGGTATACTGTTAATGTGTAGCAAGTGTCATTATTAATTATTTTAATGAACTACCGAACATACTTCTGTCCTGTAACGAAACAAGTCCATCCTGTTACGGAAAATAATAGATAGGGTTATGAAATGACGTATGCACTAAGGGTGTATTCCGGCAAACATAAACACATTTGTGTATGACTTAAATGTTTGTGTCATACTGAAAATATGTACGTAAACCATATGTATTGTATGTGATTGGCATATAAGTAAATCATATGTCTATCCTGTAACACAGTGTGTCTATCCTGTAACAAAATAAGCCGTAACAGGAAAGACCGATTTGAAACATATCAACAAATAAAACAATAATTACTCCCCTTGATTTAGCAAATGTGTGTTTCACAAATAGAACTACATGGAATTCCCGTTTTTGGACACGTATATTGTGAAATATGCTACAGTAGTAGTAATACTTGTGTAACAGGATAGACATGTTTCAAAATAGTATGCAGCGTATACTTTCCAATTGGATGTAGTTTCTGTATTTCTGTTCACACCTGCACATGCTGTTTTTCCAAACCAAAACAGGAAATAGCAAAGGGAGATAAACCTATCACAGCTTCAGCAACTGGTGGGAGAAACTATTTATAGCTCACACAGTGTGATTGTTACAGGACAGACACTGCACCTTGGTACAGGGTTATATACACTAATAATTATATGTTTACGGCGCCTGATCTTCGTTTTCGTGATGAATAGCGACAATATAATGCATACTTTAGTGCTGAAACACGTATCAATTTCATAAGCTGTCATATTCAGGTTGTATTGAGTCTTAAGCTGAACTACGGGTCACCATGGGACAACCTGAAATGCTACAGCTTTGGTAATGTCATCATCAATATTGTTGTTATTATTTGCATTGGAGTCACTTGGCTTGGTGGTATATCACCATTCCATCCCAATTAATAAGTAGACCAGCAACACTGGCGTGTCGGACAGCACTTTTGACATGTGTAGTGTCTGGACTGCAATTTACATATTTTTTGATAATGACTCATAAGCCAAAACGGATCCAATATGTAAAATATAGTTACTGTCTTTGGCCTCATACAGTCCACTGTTTTACATATTGGATCGTTGTCGGCTTATATCCTATACATATCGCGATAACGCAGTGGATGCGCGTTTGCTTCAGGTGCGAAAGGTCTGGAGTTCGAGCCCCGCTGGAGCAGTTACGATTGTGCCCTTAGGCAAGGCATTTAAATTCCACGTTGCCTCTTCTCTCTCCCTCGTGGCGATGGATTCCATCAGGAATGAGGTCTCGAGAGTGGTTAATATAAGTTGTAATAACTTGTTTCGCAATCGAGCTAAAATAAATTTGTATAAACACATATCGCATATCCATGATAGGGAGCGAACTGGTGATAACGGGGTGAAAGACGAGTTCTAATGACGACTTGCTAGATAACGACCACTAGACCACGGGGTCTGTTTTGTTATGTTCCCCCATATGACGGGACGCTAAAATCACAATTCTACCGAGTTGTATCATAATGTTATTTTGTTACTAAAAATAACACATTGTGAAATAAACATCGAAGTTAAAAACATTCATCGTCCCTGAATTTGAACAATTTGAATTATTCTGCATCAAATAATATGTCCAATAATGTACAATGACATTTACTTAATAGGAATATGTTAATATCACGGGAAGTAACTCCTCCTGTTTGGAACATTATGGTTCCACGAGTTGTCTTTCTTCTCCGTAGTGCTAAACAGTCAATAACGCAAGAAATGCTCAAGTCAGCTTAACAGTTGCACGTGTGTTTTGCGTTTATTTATCGTCGCTACCGGTTGCCCATATGAGCGACGTCTCCTGAAGAGATTAGTCATGTTAGATTTTTGTAGGATAGTGCAATGATACAGACAGAGACCTATTCCAGGGTCTCCTCTGGTTCTTTTACGTGCACGTTGTAAAGCTCAGATCGAACCTGCGATCCCTGGATTCAGTCCAGCGTGTACCACTGGACTACAGATCCGTCTGTCTTCACAGTTGCACATGCTCCACATATATATACTGGGTAGACAGCACATTGCAAACTATCAAAGCTCTGTGCATTGTGGTTTCTGAGATTTTTTATAAGTCTATGTAAACTATGTGACCCCTACCATGTAAACTACGTGACCCCTACCATGGGGTCAATTATGACCCTAGGATCACTATTTGAGCACACTTAGTAGTGATAGACTGGGTGATGTCAGGTACAAAATATCAAATTAATTGCAATGACTTTTACTGTGTAAGTCAATGTAAAGTATGTGACCCTTACAGTGGGTCAAATATGACCCAAGGACCACAATATAAGCAGACTTAGTAGAGGTTCACTAGGTGATGCTACTTGCCAAATATCTCGGCACTGTGGTATCCGAGACAGCGATTTTAAAGAGGCCGACATTATCTCATAAGTTTCACACTCCACGGGCATCTGAAATCTCAACAATTAATAACAAAAACAATTTTTTAAAATAATAGTTTATTGATATCTTGAGAACTGGAAACATTTATCGATTGTTTGTTTAGTAAGAATGTTTTTAAATTCTTGAAACTTCAAACTCCTGCGCACAAGCATTCTGATTAAGAGGAAAAAATTAAAATAAATCAAATGATGTACATCAGAGCTGCTAAATTTTTCAAACACCCCACACTGTTCTCTCTATATTTTAAATTACACCACTCTCCCCCCAAAACAAATCAAGAGGTGTCAGAATATAAATGGTACTCAAAGGCATTTAACACCCACATGGTTCGCCGGCGGCGAGGGTAAATAAGCTCAATCATCATCACCCACATGGTTCGCCGGCGGCGAGGGTAAATAAGCTCAATCATCATCACCCACATGATTCGCCGGCGGCGAGGGTAAATAAGCTCAATCATCATCACTCAACAGCAGTTTGTAAAACTAGAGTGTTATGAAAATTCTCATTATAATAAATATCGAAACTGTACTACTTAACCCTTTGCATGCGGAGTAAATAAAATCACATTCACAAACAACATAGATCCAGATCAGCTGTGGCGTAACACAGCATCTAATCAGGATCTATCTTGTTTGCTAGTCAGCCAAATGTTTTAGCTCCTTATCCAAATAGCAAACAGCATAGAGTCTAATCAGACGGGACATTCTGTGTCGTCTCATCTGGCTCTATTCTGTTTGCAAGTGATTTTATCTGCCGCTAGCGTGCAAAGAGTTGATGTATTATTAAATGTGGCAATATAAAACACAAGTGACAGTCAAAATTCTTGCAAGTTACCCCCATCGATCATCTTGTTAAAAGGAATTAAAAAAAGGATGGAAAAGTTGCTCTTAAATTCCGTTATCACCAGCCGTCAAACAAAAATATATTGCTTTGGTACGGTATAAGTTTGTGCCGTAACATAGTCTGTCATCTCGTAACATAGTCTGTGTCATCTCGTAACATAGTCTGTGTCATCTCGTAACATAGTCTGCGTCATCTCGTAACATAGTCTGTCATCTCGTAACATAGTCTGTGTCATCTCGTAACATAGTCTGTGTCATCTCGTAACATAGTCTGTCATCTCGTAACATAGTCTGTCATCTCGTAACATAGTCTGTGTCATCTCGTAACATAGTCTGTGTCATCTCGTAACATAGTCTGTGTCATCTCGTAACATAGTCTGTCATCTCGTAACATAGTCTGTCATCTCGTAACATAGTCTGTCATCTCGTAACATAGTCTGTCATCTCGTAACATAATCTGTCATCTCGTAACATCTCGTGTCATCTCGTAACATAGTCTGTCATCTCGTAACATAGTCTGTGTCATCTCGTAACATAGTCTGTCATCTCGTAACATAATCTGTCATCTCGTAACATAATCTGTCATCTCGTAACATAGTCTGTGTCATCTCGTAACATAGTCTGTCATCTCGTAACATAGTCTGTCATCTCGTAACATAGTCTGTCATCTCGTAACATAGTCTGTCATCTCGTTACATAATCTGTCATCTCGTAACATAGTCTGTCATCTCGTAACATAATCTGTCATCTCGTAACATAGTCTGTCATCTCGTAACATAATCTGTCATCTCGTAACATAGTCTGTCATCTCGTAACATAATCTGTCATCTCGTAACATAATCTGTCATCTCGGGTAGAAAATAAAATCTATGAAATGAGTGCTGAATGAATAACATTTAAAGCAGAAGATTAAAATATGGAGACCGGCATCAGCAAGAATTGTAATCGACCGTTAACCCATTTCATTCTGGATACCGTTCAAACAGTACTTGCAAAGAACATAGAGCCAGATCAGCCGCCACGGAATGTTCCGTCTGATCAGGCTCTATGAGGTTTGCTATTCAGATGATCTTGCTAAGTTATGTTATGATTCGGGTTTTACGCCTGCATCAGCACCATTTTGGGCTATATCGCCGGCGGGCAGTTTACCTAACAACACCTTTCCTGGGCAGGCTCCAGCGGTTAACCAGTACTTGGGTGCACCAACCTCCGTAAGAAACTGCCAACTTTTTCATATAAATGAGACACGGCCTGAGCGGGGCTCGAACCCGTGACCATCAGTGATGATAGGTTACAGTGGTATACAAGTCAGCGACCTTAACCACTCGACCACGGAGGCGGACTGATCTTGCTAAGACACTTGGCTATGTAGCAAACAACATAGATCCTGATCAGCATGCAGCATCGCGCTGCGGCTGATCTGGATCTATGTTGTTTGCAAAAGCCGTTAAATATATCCAGAATGAAATGGGTTAAAATTGAAAAATATTATTTCACTTGTTATCTGCTGCAAACTACTGAAAAACAAAAAGACAAACATGCAAACGTAAATCTATAATTTTATTTATCTACAATTTTATTATTACCGAGTACACAGATTCTTCCCTGGACATTGGTTATTTTTTGCACAATTGATTCTACATGTAACAAGATGTGAAGTTCCGCTCGCCCATATAGTTTACTTGAAGCGAGGGTAAATACGCTCAATCATCATCGAGATGCGACGTCCGAGCACCTGCTCACTTTGAATAGTTAACTCATAACCTGCCAATCACGACTAAAGTCGATTTTGCAAACAGCATAGAGCCAGATCAGACGGAACATTCTGTGCACACATTTTTTTGTCATCTGATCATGATCTATGTTGTTTGCTATTTGGATAGTGGAGCTAAAACACTTGTCTGAATAGCAAACAACATAGATCATGATTATTCGGTTAAGGGTTAACCGTTAAATTTAATCTCTTGTTTACGACACCCCAGGTTGCAACATGTGACAGTTTGTTGATTTAACAGCTTCCGAGACCGATTGGCCGCCCGTTATTGTGCCACCATGCAGAGGTGTAATAACTCGATTCAGTTCATTGCATTTTTGGTCTTGCATATTTTCAATGTTTTTAAGAACCATCTACGATATTATTCAAAAATATAAATGATCGATTTTTGCAGTTTCTAGTTTTAAAATCCATTTTCAGACCCAAAAATCGACCACTAGGTTATAAAACATTTCTCCTATCTCAAACTCAGTCTCAAGCTTTCGATTGGTTCAGCTGGCAGTAAAACTCAGAATCAACCAATCAAATCATTTGAGCTTGAGATCTGAGAAAAGTGTTATAACCTCGGGCACTGGCATCGAGGATAAACAACTTTACTCAGATTTCTACCTCAAGGAATTTGATTGGTTGAATCTTGAGTTTCACACCCAGCAGAACCAATCACAAGCTTTAGTCTGAGTTTGAGATTGGAGAAAAGGTTTATAACCTCGGAACCAGGATGGGAAGGTTTAGCAGCCCCGATGCACTTGGACAGATATGAAGTCAAATACTGCACCAAAAATCAAAGGTGTGTCTAAATGATCTGGTAAACAGGATCCGACATAATCCAACATCACGTAGGCCGCTGAAAACAGAGTTCAGTAACACTGTATATATACATAGCAATAGAGAAGTGGGACCGCCATATATACACTGTATATATACATAGCAATAGAGAAGTGGGACCGCCATATATACACTGTATATATATACATAGCAATAGAGAAGTGGGACCGCCATATATACACTGTATATATATACATAGCAATAGAGAAGTGGGACCGCCATATATACACTGTATATATATACATAGCAATAGAGAAGTGGGACCGCCATATATATACTGTATATATATACATAGCAATAGAGAAGTGGGACCGCCATATATACACTGTATATATACATAGCAATAGAGAAGTGGGACCGCCATATATACACTGCTTATATACACGTTTATTCAACAATAAATAATATATATACTCCTTAAAACTCATCTTCTCTCTGGTAAAATACACGGCAAAATAATATATGTACAAAATGACAATGAAATAGACTACTAGCATGCTAGAACTGAAAAGATAGGCAAATCAACAAACAGGTAAACATCAACGTTAACCCATTCAGCACCGAGTAACTGACAGGTAAACATCAACGTTAACCCATTCAGCACCGAGTAACTCACATGGACTGGTGATGATATTTTTATACCAATAAATTAAAAATTACATTTGGACCAGTTCATTTATCAAAATGGGTAATTTTGTCTAAACATAGTAATATTGCTGGCCAAAAGTGCAGATCCTGATGAGAAAGCTCCTCATCTGGATCTACACTGTTTGTAAGCCTATTTAGAGGTATGTAGTGTTGAAAGGGTTAAGAGACTAAAAAAATAGTAGTTGTTGTCCATATAGGTTTTATGGCACAACAACACATTTCATGTTATATCAACCTGAACAAGACAGAAAAATGTTGGTTTCCCGTCTCAGTTATGGTGCAATATAAATGATATATGTAACCAACACTTCCACACCAGCTGGAATCACAGAGATTAGGGGACTACGAGCTGGAATCACAGAGATTAGGGGACTACCAGCTGGAATCACAGAGATTAGGGGACTACCAGCTGGAATCACAGAGCTTAGGGGACTACCAGCTGGAATCACAGAGATTAGGGGGGACTACCAGCTGGAATCAGAGATTAGGGGACTACCAGCTGGAATCACAGAGATTAGGGGACTACCAGCTGGAATCACAGAAATTAGGGGACTACCAGCTGGAATCACAGAGATTGGGGGGACTACCAGCTGGAATCACAGAGATTAGTGGACTACCTACCAGCTGGAATCACAGAGATTAGTGGACTACCTACCAGCTGGAATCACAGAGCCTAGGGGACTACCTACCAGCTGGAATCACAGAGCTTAGGGGACTACCTACCAACTGGAATCACAAGAGATTAGGGGACTACCAGCTGGAATCACAGATCAGTGGACTACCAGCTGGAATCACAGAGATTAGGGGACTACCAGCTGGAATCACAGATATTAGGGGACTACCAGCTGGAATCACAGAGATTAGGGGACTACCAGCTGGAATCACAGAGATTAGTGGACTACCTACCAGCTGGAATCACAGAGCCTATGGGACTACCTACCAGCTGGAATCACAGAGCTTAGGGGACTACCAGCTGGAATCACAGATTAGTGGACTACCAGCTGGAATCACAGAGATTAGGGGACTACCAGCTGGAATCACAGAGATTAGGGGACTACCAGCTGGAATAACAGAGATTAGGGGACTACCAGCTGGAATCACAGATTAGTGGAATACCAGCTGGAATCACAGAGATTAGGGGACTACCAGCTGGAATCACAGATTAGTGGACTACCAGCTGGAATCACAAGAGATTAGGGGACTACCAGCTGGAATCACAGATTAGTGGACTACCAGCTGGAATCACAGAGATTAGTGGACTACCAGCTGGAATCACAGAGATTAGGGGAATACCAGCTGGAATCACAGAGATTAGTGGACTACCAGCTGGAATCACATAGATTAGGGGACTACCAGCTGGAATCACAGATTAGGGGACTACCAGCTGGAAGCACAGAGATTAGGGGACTACCAGCTGGAATCACAGAGATTAGGGGACTACCAGCTGGAATCACAGATTAGGGGACTACCAGCTGGAATCACAGATTAGTGGACTACCAGCTGGAATCACAGAGATTAGGGGACTACCAGCTGGAATCACAGAGATTAGGGGACTACCAGCTGGAATCACAGAGATTAGTGGACTACCAGCTGGAATCACAGAGATTAGGGGACTACCAGCTGGAATCACAGAGATTAGGGGACTACCAGCTGGAATCACAGAGATTAATCACATATCACGACCAGGCAGGCTTAGACAGCTATTTAACAGTACCGCTGACATACTATGGCTTTTAATTAGACTAGGAAAGGTGCTCCAGAATAAAATATCTCAAACAAACTTGTATCTTCACAACTATTTGGCTTTCCTCAATGTTTTCCCCCCATTTCTCAAAAGATATCATGTTTGACAAGCATTCACACGACATCCCATCACAATCCTGCAAGGGTAAGGCAGTAAATAATCCAATTCTACATTACAAGAATACCTGGAAACCACACAAGACAAAGCAAGGTACACGTACATTAGGCCAAAATAAATCCAACCTATGTAAGATTATCGACCACATACACTTAAATCTTCATTGCCGATTTCTCAAAATGTTTGTTTTGATACATTTTTTTTTTTTAAAATGGCAAAAACATAAAATTACCTTTACCCTAAAAGTGTAACATTATGTATAGGATGTAAGCGGAAAATGATCCAATAAGTAAAATATTGGACTGTGTGAGGCATGTATTTTACATATTGGATCAGTTTGAGGCTTATATCTTACTTAAAACAAACACTTATATACACGACCTTACTAATTAAAATTGTTAATTTCGTATAGGATTTCATATACTACTCTTCTGGCCTTTTGAAAGTAGTCCGATATTAATAATAATGGACTGCAAGTAGAAAGGTATGACGTCACGACAATGTTTTAATTTTGAAGACAGGAACTTAGTAGTTGAGTGTGACACATTGAGCTGACATAACAACCCGATCTCGTCATGGGAACCTCGTAGTTGAGTGTGACACATTGTCTCAGTGAGGTGACGATCTCGTCATGGGAACCTCGTAGTTGAGTGTGACACATTGTCTCAGTGAGGTGACGATCTCGTCATGGGAACCTCGTAGTTGAGTGTGACACATTGTCTCAGTGAGGTGACGATCTCGTCATGGGAACCTCGTAGTTGAGTGTGACACATTGTCTCAGTGAGGTGACGATCTCGTCATGGGAACCTCGTAGTTGAGTTATTGCAGAGACAACAGCGTGACTGACGTATGTTGTAATGCCTCCTGTCTCCCCAACACTAGGGGAATAACAATGGTTTCAGAATCCAAGCAATAAGCCCCCCAATCACCATCATAGAATATATTCACATTGCTAATTAAGGAACTGTACTGTGATGTGAGTGGAAGTCGTGATAGCGCAGTGGATGCGCGTTCGTTTCAGGTGCGAAAGGTCCGGAGTTCGAACCCCGCTGGAGCCGTTATGATTGTGCCCTTAGGCAAGTCATTTAAATTCCACATTGCCTCTTCTCTCTCCTTCATGGCGATGGATTCCATCAGGAATGAGGTCTCGAGAGTGATTAATTTAAGTTGAAAGAACACACGGATACATTTCCTTGCATTTGCTATATTGGTTGTCTCCCTTAGACCATTATTTCCATGCGATATCCCTCCATTCAGAACAAAACTACCCAGATACATTTCCTTGTATTTGCTATATTGGTTGTCTCCCGTAGACCATTATTTCCATGCGATATCCCTGAATTTGACTCTCAGATTCGTCCTCAGCTTCGTTCACACAATGTACAATATGATTAACTAATATCTGATATCACAATTCCCTTAAAGCCGTCATAAATTAACTGCTATATTTTCTTTTATGCTTTCCAATGAATGATAAGAGTTTTCTCAGGGAAAAAACTCCATCTTACATCGCTTTGAAACGGTGGAAAATGGCATTTTCTCTGCCACTCGTTGGGTTTCATATTCCTGCGCGGTTAGATGTAATTTTAGCTATTTTCTGACTATCATGAACATTTAATTATTAAGTAATATATTCTAATGAATTTGTTATGTATAGTTTTTAATTTGTCAGCAAATAGAAACTAACTTGAAAATTATACCGGAACTATGTCTTATAACGTACGTTCACACCAACGGAAGTGGTTGTGCGGTTGTGTCATGTAGTGCAATGAGGCTGCAGACAGGGGTAGCTAAAATGAATATAATTTGAAAACAAGTATTATATTAGCCAAAGTCATTAGAAATCATAAAAGAAAAAGGAAGATTTACGTTTATTAGTTAACGCAACTCGTGGAAATACAAATGTCGATGATCACTAGAGGAAATAAAATCATATCTTACACAAATATCCTCTATATTATCCCCATTCATGTTATTGTGCAAAATATATTCATGTTATTGTGCAAAATATATTCATGTTATTGTGCAAAAAATAAATTAATAATAAAAACAATAAAATTAGATTTCCACGTATGGAACATCAGGTCACCTATTCTGATTAACACATATCTATGGTCTTCATTTAAAATACCAAACCTGCAATTTTTACAGCTTTACAAAGCACGCATGGATGATGGAAAATCAATATTTCTCGCCAAATTTCCGACAGGAGATAAAATAAGGCCACCGCCTCAAGGTTGTCTCACCATGCGTGATCGACTATATAAATACTTGTTCACCGAAATAATAAAAATGCCTTTTATGTCCAAATGTATATGCAAACAGTCCAAGTGCCCTTGGAAGCCGTGATAGTGCAGTGGTAGCATGTTCGCTTCAGGTGCAAAAAGCTTCGAGTTCATGCACAGCAGTAGCCATTACGATTATGCCCTTAGGCAAGGGCATTGAAATTCCACGTTGCCTCTTCTCTCTCTCCCTCGTGGCGATGGACTCCATCAGGAACGAGGTCTCGAGAGTGATAAATATAGTTGTACGAACTTGTTTTACAATCAAGCTAAAATAAATTTGTATAAACTAATGTCCATTGACATTTTTTGAGAAATAATAACTTTTGGGAATGGGATTATTTTTGGCCAAAATTCAAGTCAGACAATATGTCCAAATCTTCCCCACCCACCCAACATCAGTTTGCCCCACCCACCCAACATCAGTTTGCACAAAATTGGGATCTAGCAATTCATTTATATTAGCCTAATACAGTGCAGAATAAATATATACAAAATACTTGTTTTATAAGGACACTGAAACAGTGTTCAAATTTATCACACGTTCCCTTCAAAGTACGATGACAGCACTATGGTATGTCAACTGGACACCAAACACATTCAAACATACTATAAATATGGATGAATGTATAAACTCTACTTTAGCTAATGACATTGTCTATTGACAAGGTGAAGAATTAGTGAAATGACATTGCCTATTGACAAGGTGAAGAATTAGTGAAATGACATTGTCTATTGACAAGGTGAAGAATTAGTGAAATGACATTGTCTATTGACAAGGTGAAGAATTAGTGAAATGACATTGTCTATTGACAAGGTGAAGAATTAGTGAAATGACATTGTCTATTGACAAGGTGAAGAATTAGTGAAATGACATTGTCTATTGACAAGGTGAAGAATTAGTGAAATGACATTGTCTATTGACAAGGTGAAGAATTAGTGAAATGACATTGTCTATTGACAAGGTGAAGAATTAGTGAAATGACATTGTCTATTGACAAGGTGAAGAATTAGTGAAATGACAGTGTCTATTGACAAGGTGAAGAATTAGTGAAATGACAGTGCCTATTGACAAGGTGAAGAATTAGTGAAATGACAGTGTCTATTGACAAGGTGAAGAATTAGTGAAATGACATTGTCTATTGACAAGGTGAAGAATGAGTGAAATGACAGTGCCTATTGACAAGATGGTGACTTAGCGAAATGACAGTGCCTATTGACAAGGTGAAGAATTAGTGAAATGACATTGTCTATTGACAAGGTGAAGAATTAGTGAAATGACATTGCCTATTGACAAGGTGAAGAATTAGTGAAATGACATTGTCTATTGACAAGGCGGTGAATTAGTGAAATGACAGTGACTATTGACAAGGTGAAGAATTAGTGAAATGACAGTGCCTATTGACAAGGCGGTGAATTAGTGAAATGACAGTGCCTATTGACAAGATGGTGACTTAGCGAAATGACAATGACAGGCGATTAGAATGACATGCCTATTGCAGATACGAAATGACATGTCTATTGACATGGCGGTGAATTAGCGAAATGACAGTGCCTATTGACAAGGTGAAGAATTAGCGAAATGACAGTGCCTATTGACATGGCGGTAAATTAGTGAAATGACAGTGTCTATTGACATGGCGGTTAATTAGTGAAATGACAGTGCCTATTGACATGGCGGTGAATTAGTGAAATGACAGTGTCTATTGACATGGCGGTGAATTAGTGAAATGACATTGTCTATTGACAAGGCGGTGAATTAGCGAAATGACAGTGTCTATTGACAAGGCAGTGAAATTAGCGAAATGACAGTGTCTATTGACAAGGCGGTGGAATTAGTGAAATGACAGTGCCTATTGACAAGGGTGAATTAGTGAAGTGAAATGACATGTCTATTGACAATGGAATTGAAATGCTATTGACAAGGCAGTGAAATTAGCGAAATGACAGTGTCTATTGACAAGGCGGTGGAATTAGTGAAATGACAGTGCCTATTGACAAGATGGTGAATTAGTGAAGTGAAATGACAGTGTCTATTGACAAGGTGAAGAATTAGCGAAATGACAGTGCCTATTGACATGGCGGTAAATTAGTGAAATGACAGTGTCTATTGACATGGCGGTTAATTAGTGAAATGACATTGCCTATTGACAAGGTGAAGAATTAGCGAAATGACAGTGCCTATTGACATGGCGGTAAATTAGTGAAATGACAGTGTCTATTGACATGGCGGTTAATTAGTGAAATGACAGTGCCTATTGACATGGCGGTGAATTAGTGAAATGACAGTGTCTATTGACATGGCGGTGAATTAGTGAAATGACATTGTCTATTGACAAGGCGGTGAATTAGCGAAATGACAGTGTCTATTGACAAGGCGGTGAAATTAGCGAAATGACAGTGTCTATTGACAAGGCGGTGGAATTAGTGAAATGACAGTGCCTATTGACAAGGTGAAGAATTAGTGAAATGACAGTGTCTATTGACAAGGCGGTGAATTAGTGAAATGACAGTGTCTATTGACAAGGCGGTGAATTAGTGAAGTACCAGTTTCTTCAATAACTTCTGTATTCCTTCCCCCTCCCCGAGACTTATTTGTTTATGCAATGTTCAGAATTATTGCAGATTGCTCAGGCCCTTGTAAGTATCTAGTACAGACAGGTACAATGAATTCAGTTAGCATTTCGTGTTCTTCAATACATCAGTCCAGTCATTTTTCTTCTTGATTCTGCACAGTACGGCCTTGTTGACAAGGTGAATAATGTTCCAACATTTCTGTACGAGTCCAAATACAGCACCAATAGTCGTTGTACACCGTGCTGGCGCCCATATATCCTGTCGCCGACACATTGTACACCATGCTGGCGCCCATATATCCTGTCGCCGACACATTGTACACTGTACCAGCGACCATATATCCTGTCGCGGACACATTGTACACTGTACCAGCGACCATATATCCTGTCGAGCGACCATATATCCTGTCGCGGACACATTGTACACTGTACTAGCGACCATATATCCTGTCGCCGACACATTGTACACCGTGCTGGCGCCCATATATCCTGTCGCCGACACATTGTACACTGTACTAGCGACCATATATCCTGTCGCCGACACATTGTACACCGTGCTGGCGCCCATATATCCTGTCGCCGACACATTGTACACTGTACTAGCGACCATATATCCTGTCGCCGACACATTGTACACCGTGCTGGCGCCCATATATCCTGTCGCCGACACATTGTACACTGTACTAGCGACCATATATCCTGTCGCCGACACATTGTACACCGTGCTGGCGCCCATATATCCTGTCGCCGACACATTGTACACTGTACTAGCGACCATATATCCTGTCGCCGACACATTGTACACCGTGCTGGCGCCCATATATCCTGTCGCCGACACATTGTACACTGTACTAGCGACCATATATCCTGTCGCCGACACATTGTACACCGTGCTGGCGCCCATATATCCTGTCGGCGACACATTGTACACATTAATTATCATCTACCATCAATCGAGTGATATAACGTCATTCGGCGACACAATGTAACTGTTCCTTCTGCCTAGACTGGACGCAGTAGCAGACATGGTCAGTGGAAAATCCGCAGGGAATGGCAGCACATTAGCAATCTGAAACAAACGTTTAAACTTTATTAATTTATTTATGCATAGGTGCCCTAAAGTATCTAGTTCCCCATGGAAACAGGTGCCATTGCGATAGCTATATTGAGGCGCGTGGTCACATAATGAAGCTAAAATGTTTCAACAATTCTTTGAAAGTTGTGTTCACGACTTAAGAAAATAATAATACACAGCAAGTGCATTTAACTTTTTTTTATAGGATTTACGCCGAGCATAGGTTCCACCACTCTAGTAATTTTATATTGTGCGCTATCATATTGTTCGTATTGCTACCATATTGTTCGTATTGCTACCATCTTGTTCGTATTGCTATCATATTGTTCGTATTGCTATCATATTGTTTGTATTGCTATTGCTATCATATTGTTCGTATTGCTACCATATTGTTCGTATTGCTATCATATTGTTCGTATTGCTACCATATTGTTCGTATTGCTATTGCTATCATATTGTTCGTATTGCTATTGCTATCATATTGTTCGTATTGATATTGCTACCATATTGTTCGTATTGCTATCATATTGTTCGTATTGCTACCATATTGTTCGTATTGCTATCATATTGTTTGTATTGCTATCATATTGTTCGTATTGCTACCATATTGTTCGTATTGCTATCATATTGTTCGTATTGCTACCATATTGTTCGTATTGCTATTGCTATCATATTGTTTGTATTGCTACCATATTGTTCGTATTGCTACCATATTGTTCGTATTGCTATTGCAATCATATTGTTCATATTGCAATCATATTGTTCGTATTGCTATCATATTGTTCGTATTGCTACCATATTGTTCGTATTGCTATTGCTATCATATTGTTCGTATTGCTATCATATTGTTCGTATTGCTATCATATTGTTCGTATTGCTATTGCTATCATATTGCTATCATATTGTTCGTATTGCTATTGCTATCATATTGTTCGTATTGCTATTGCTATCATATTGCTATTGCTACCATATTGTTCGTATTGCTACCATATTGTTCGTATTGCTATTGCTATCATATTGTTCATATTGCTATTGCTACCGTATTGTTCATATTGCTATCATATTGTTTGTATTGCTATTGCTATCATATTGTTCGTATTGCTATCATATTGTTCGTACTGCTATCATATTGTTCGTACTGCTATTGCTACCATATTGTTCATATTGCTACCATATTGTTCGTATTGCTATTGCTATCATATTGTTTGTATTGCTATTGCTATCATATTGTTCATATTGCTATCATATTGCTATCATATTGTTCGTATTGCTATTGCTATCATATTGTTCGTATTGCTATTGCTATCATATTGTTCGTTTGCTATTGCTATCATATTGTTCGTATTGCTATTGCTATCATATTGTTCGTATTGCTACCATATTGTTCGTACTGCTATCATATTGTTCGTACTGCTATTGCTACCATATTGTTCGTATTACTATTGCTATCATATTGTTCGTATTGCTATTGCTATCATATTGTTCGTTTGCTATTGCTATCATATTGTTCGTATTGCTACCATATTGTTTGTATTGCTACCATATTGTTTGTATTGCTATTGCTATCATATTGTTCGTATTGCTATTATATTGTTCGTATTGCTATCATATTGTTCGTATTGCTATTGCTACCATATTGTTCGTATTGCTATCATATTGTTCGTATTGCTACCATATTGTTTGTATTGCTATTGCTATCATATTGTTTGTATTGCTATCATATTGTTCGTATTGCTATTGTTATGTTTGAAATTGTTGTGGCAGTGTTCTTAGGCTTAACCCTTAACCGTGCCATTTCCCTCCCAATTTAGAAACTAAATAACTGTTTTCCTTCAAATTTAGAAACTACTGACCTGTTTCCCACCTCCATATTTAGAAACTACTGCTCCATTTCCGCCTAAATTTAGAAACCACTGCATAGTTTACCTATAGATTAAGAAACTATCACACTGTTGCTATTTCATAACCAATTTAGAAATTATCTCAACTACTGTGTTATTTCCCACAAATTCGGAAATGGCTAAAGCTTTCCCTAGTGTTTACCTCTTCATTATTTCTGTCTCGGTCAGAGTCGAGAATGCTGCATAGTTGATCTAGATCTGAAATGGTAAGCATGAATATAATTATAACATCTGCTAGAATTGTAAAATTCCTCAATTTTCCATCTGATGATTTTGTTCTTCAAACGGCTGGGTCCAATATGGCCTAAATAAATTATAATACGCAATCTGATAATGGTGCACAATTTGTGTTCTTTACAATACCAAGAAACCATTTAATACATATCATATTGACCCGTAATCTGCCGAATAAATTGGACGTAATGCCGTATCTGATCAGGATCTATAAACGACATAGATTGCTCTTCAGACAAGTGCTGATCTGGCTCTATGCTGTTTGCAAAAGCGACTTTAGTTAGTTCATACAAATTGATTTTACCGCGATTGCGAAATAAGTTCTTACAACTTATATTAATCACTCTCGAGACCTCATTCCTGATGGAATCCATTGCCATGAGGGAGAGAGAACGTGGAATTTAAATGCCTTGCCTAAGGGCACAATCGTAACGGCTCCAGCATGTCCCCAAAAGCCGGGCCTTTCGCACCTGAAGCGAACGCACTACCACTGCGCGATCACGACCTCCCAACCACTGCGCTAAAAGTGCTTTAGTTATGAATCATTGGCAGGTTACGGGTTAAGACTAAACTTTAGTTTCTCGTAACAGAAAGGATCAAAATCATATTCCAGTTTAAACCGACTGTCACAAGAGTTGTTATCATGCAGTCGTATTCATCAACACCAGCATTAGCCAATATTAGAATACCAGTATTAAAACATCAGTATTAGAACATCAGTATTAGAACACCAGTATTAGAACATCAGTATTACAACATCAGCATTAGAACACCAGTATTACAACAACACCCACATTAGAACACCACCCACATTGGCCAGTATTACAACACCACCCACATTAGAACACCACCCACATTGGCCAGTATTAGAACACCAGTATTACAACAACATCATTAGAACACCACCCACATTAGAACATCAGCATTGACCAGTATTAGAACACCATCATTAGCCAATATTAGAACACCAGCATTAGAACACCAGCATTAGCCAGTATTAGAACACCAGCATTAGCCAGTATGTAGAACACCAGCATTAGCCAGTATTAGAACACCAGTAACTGTTTTAATGTTTCAAATGCACTTGAACAGTGTTGAACAATTGAATATTTAAATTTCTTTTTACTAATTTTAATTATTTTCTTCTTCTTATTTTCTTCTTTGACAGAAATTCCGGTACTTGATTACAAAAACTACATGAACATACATAACATAAACATAGAAGAAATCATGTACATATCATTATATTGTACTTTATGTTCACATGCAAAAATGTTTTATATTATTGCAAAAATATGTAAATGTACAAAAGAAATAATAAACTGTGAACTGGTGACGAGTTAGTATTATCAAGTATAAGTATTATCAAGGGAGAATCTTACATAAAAACAGATTCAAAATCATGTTTCTTATAAATGATATTAATATATAATCAACAGTTACTTCCAGCTAAGCTATACAGTCAAACCTGTGTTAAGCAGCCAGCCAATGAAATCATACAATGTGGCTGCTTAATACAGGTCAAAACTATAATAAAACATAATGGGAATCTGGAAACTGGCTGCTTAATATAGGTTGGTTGTTTAATAGAGGTGGCCACTAACACAGGTTTGACTGTACATTGTTTCTATAGCTTGAGGCTATGGAAGCTGTGCCATCACAAACATACTGACGACACTTTTGACGGCATTTTAGATGTAGTTCCAGTTAATATTTATTTTAAAAGTTCTGATTTTTCTATTTTTATTCAAACATATTACACAATTATATACACTTAACCCTTTCAACACCACAGACCTCTAAATTGGCTTACAAAAAAGTGTAGATCCAGATGAGCCGGCTCGTGACGAGCCGTCTCATCAGGATCTGCACTTTTTTCAAGTAATATAACTATTTTTAGGAAAAAAATTACCCATTTTGATAAATGAACTGATCCAAATGTAATTTTGTTATTAATTTATTGGTCTAAAAATATCATGGACCAGTCCATGTCAGTTACTTGGTGTTGAATGCACCAGTCCATGTCAGTTACTTGGTGTTGAATGGGTTAATTGTACAAATGGCAATTACGGCATACATTATTAATACAATCTTGTTTTCTCGTATATAAACTTAACTAGTCGATCAATCAGGGCTCATTCTAGAGGGCGACCGGGGCGAAATAGCCGTAATAGGGACCCTGACATCGCCCCCTGGGGACCCCACTTCTCCTTTTTTCTTACAAAATATTGTCCGGTAAGATACACTAGTCCATTAATTATAATGCTCACCTTATATTCAAAATTGTCAAATTGTGATTTTAACACTATTTTGTTGAAATTGATTAAATAACACAATTGAAGGGTGCTATCTCTCTCACTGTCTCACTTCTCCCAAACATTATGACCCAGAATGAACCATAAAGCCAAATTTATTTTAAAAGATGGATATTGCATAGGGGTATAAAGTTGGTAGCTGTCTGGCTATGTGGCCATAAGGATATAAAGTTGGTAGCTGTCTGGCTATGTGGCCATAAGGATATAAAGTTGGTAGCTGTCTGGCTATGTGGCCATAAGGATATAAAGTTGGTAGCTGTCTGGCTATGTGGCAAGAGGGATATAAAGTTGGTAGCTGTCTGGCTATGTGGCAAGAGGGGTATAAAGTTGGTAGCTGTCTGGCTATGTGGCAAGAGGGGTATAAAGTTGGTAGCTGTCTGGCTATGTGGCCATAAGGATATAAAGTTGGTGGCTATGTGGCCATAAGGATATAAAGTTGGTAGCTGTCTGGCTATGTGGCAAGAGGGGTATAAAGTTGGTAGCTGTCTGGCTATGTAGCCATAAGGATATAAAGTTGGTAGTTGTCTGGCTATGTGGCAAGAGGGGTATAAAGTTGGTAGCTGTCTGGCTATGTGGCAAGAGGGATATAAAGTTGGTAGCTGTCTGGCTATGTGGCAAGAGGGATATAAAGTTGGTAGCTGTCTGGCTATGTGGCAAGAGGGGTATAAAGTTGGTAGCTGTCTGGCTATGTGGCCATAAGGATATAAAGTTGGTAGCTGTCTGGCTATGTGGCAAGAGGGGTATAAAGTTGGTAGCTGTCTGGCTATGTGGCCATAAGGATATAAAGTTGGTAGCTGTCTGGCTATGTGGCAAGAGGGATATAAAGTTGGTAGCTGTCTGGCTATGTGGCAAGAGGGGTATAAAGTTGGTAGCTGTCTGGCTATGTGGCCATAAGGATATAAAGTTGGTAGCTGTCTGGCTATGTGGCAAGAGGGGTATAAAGTTGGTAGCTGTCTGGCTATGTGGCCATAAGGATATAAAGTTGGTAGCTGTCTGGCTATGTGGCCATAAGGATATAAAGTTGGTAGTTGTCTGGCTATGTGGCAAGAGGGGTATAAAGTTGGTAGCTGTCTGGCTATGTGGCAAGAGGGATATAAAGTTGGTAGCTGTCTGGCTATGTGGCAAGAGGGATATAAAGTTGGTAGCTGTCTGGCTATGTGGCAAGAGGGGTATAAAGTTGGTAGCTGTCTGGCTATGTGGCAAGAGGGGTATAAAGTTGGTGGCTGTCGGATTATGTGGCAAGAGGGGTATAAAGTTGGTAGCTGTCTGGCTATGTGTCCATAGGGGTATAAAGTTGGCAGCTGTCTGGCTATGTGGCAAGAGGGGTATAAAGTTGGTGGCTGTCGGGCTATGTGGCAAGAGGGATATAAAGTTGGTAGCTGTCTGGCTATGTGGCAAGAGGGGTATAAAGTTGGTAGCTGTCTGTCTCCATAAAATATAAAGGAATTTCATTTTTGCAGGATCCACTTTTCTTCAAAGATGATCGGCTTATTTTGTGAAGAAATAAGATTTTCAAACACACTTTTTTCGATCATTGTAAATTTGGTTATTTTATTTACATAGACCATCGTGTATGCCATTATTGTGCGTAAATTCATGTCAAATATTTAACAATAAATAGCAAAAATGTTCCAGCAAAAATTCCACTTCTAAACATGCCGTCAAAAATATACGATATTTACGTGGACTGTATCGTCACGTTTGTGACTTCACAGCTTTAACTTTTCATTTAACTATTCATTGAAAAGATTTAAATTAAAAATTTACTGTAGGATTCGCCCTTAACAAACTTGATTAGTTAAATTAGTTTAATCAGATTAAACTTTATTTATGTTACAATGATTAAATAAGCTTTAACAACTTATATTAATCACATCAGATCTGGAGACCACCGTACCGTCTCACATACTTTCTGGTCCGAGAATCAAGTGTTTACTTACAATTCATAACAGACAAGAAAACAACGGTTAATGTATGGTCTCCTCATTTACTATGTAATCAATGTTTCTATAGTCAATGTTTTAGCTACCGTAGTCAATGTTTTAGCTACCATAATCAATGTTTCCATAGTCAATGTTTTAGCTACCGTAGTCAATGTTTCCATAGTCAATGTTTTAGCTACCGTAGTCAATGTTTCCGTAGTCAATGTTTTAGCTACCGTAGTCAATGTTTCCATAGTCAATGTTTTAGCTACCGTAGTCAATGTTTCCGTAGTCAATGTTTTAGCTACCGTAGTCAATGTTTCCATAGTCAATGTTTTAGCTACCGTAGTCAATGTTTCTGTAGTCAATGTTTCCATAGTCAATGTTTCCATAGTCAATGTTTTAGCTACCGTAGTCAATGTTTCCATAGTGAAATGTTTTAGCTACCGTAGTCAATGTTTTAGCTACCGTAGTCAATGTCTCCATAGTCAATGTTTTAGCTACCATAGTCAATGTTTCCATAGTCAATGTTTTAGCTACCGTAGTCAATGTTTCCATAGTGAAATGTTTTAGCTACCGTAGTCAATGTTTTAGCTACCGTAGTCAATGTTTCCATAGTCAATGTTTTAGCTACCGTAGTCAATGTTTCCATAGTCAATGTTTTAGCTACCGTAGTCAATGTTTCCATAGTCAATGTTTTAGCTACCGTAGTCAATGTTTCCATAGTCAATGTTTTAGCTACCGTAGTCAATGTTTTAGCTACCATAGTCAATGTTTTAGCTACCATAGTCAATGTTTTAGCTACCGTAGTCAATGTTTCCATAGTCAATGTTTTAGCTACCATAGTCAATGTTTTAGCTACCGTAGTCAATGTTTCCATAGTCAATGTTTTAGCTACCGTAGTCTGTTTGGATACGGTAACATACATATATTACTGTTTTGACATTGGATTCGGTAACATACATATATTACTGTTTCGACATTGGATTCGGTAACATACATATATTACTGTTTCGACATTGGATTCGGTAACATACATATATTACTGTTTTGACATTGGATTCGGTAACATACATATATTACTGTTTTGACATTGGTTTTGGTAACATACATATATTACTGTTTTGACATTGGATTCGGTAACATACATATATTACTGTTTTGACATTGGATTCGGTAACATACATATATTAATGGTTTGACATTGGATTCGGTAACATACATATATTACTGTTTTGACATTGGATTTGGTAACATACATATATTAATGGTTTGACATTGGATACGGTAACATACATATATTACTGTTTTGACATTGGATTTGGTAACATACATATATTACTGTTTTGACATTGGATTCGGTAACATACATATATTAATGGTTTGACATTGGATTCGGTAACATACATATATTACTGTTTCGACATTGGATTCGGTAACATACATATATTACTGTTTTGACATTGGATTCGGTAACATACATATATTACTGTTTTGACATTGGATTCGGTAACATACATATATTACTGTTTTGACATTGGATACGGTAACATACATATATTACTGTTTTGACATTGGATTCGGTAACATACATATATTAATGGTTTGACATTGGATTCGGTAACATACATATATTACTGTTTTGACATTGGATTCGGTAACATACATATATTACTGTTTTGACATTGGATACGGTAACATACATATATTACTGTTTTGACATTGGATTCGGTAACATACATATATTAATGGTTTGACATTGGATTCGGTAACATACATATATTACTGTTTTGACATTGGATTTGGTAACATACATATATTACTGTTTTGACATTGGATTCGGTAACATACATATATTAATGGTTTGACATTGGATTCGGTAACATACATATATTACTGTTTTGACATTGGATTCGGTAACATACATATATTACTGTTTTGACATTGGATTCGGTAACATACATATATTACTGTTTTGACATTGGATTCGGTAACATACATATATTACTGTTTTGACATTGGATTCGGTAACATACATATATTACTGTTTTGACATTGGATTTGGTAACATACATATATTACTGTTTTGACATTGGATTCGGTAACATACATATATTACTGTTTTGACATTGGATTCGGTAACATACATATATTACTGGTTTGACATTGGATTCGGTAACATACATATATTACTGTTTTGACATTGGATTCGGTAACATACATATATATTTTGACATTGGACATACATAATTTTTGCATTGGATCGGTACATATAATTATGGTTTGACATTGGATTCGGTAACATACATATATTACTGTTTTGACATTGGATTCGGTAACATACATATATTACTGTTTTGACATTGGATTCGGTAACATACATATATTACTGTTTTGACATTGGATTCGGTAACATACATATATTAATGTTTGACATTGGATTCGGTAACATACATATATTACTGTTTTGACATTGGATTCGGTAACATACATATATTATTGTTTTCGACATTGGATTCGGTAACATACATATATTAATGGTTGACATTGGATTCGGTAACATACATATATTACTGTTTTGACATTGGATTCGGTAACATACATATATTAATGGTTTGACATTGGATTCGGTAACATACATATATTACTGTTTTGACATTGGATTCGGTAACATACATATATTACTGTTTTGACATTGGATTCGGTAACATACATATATTACTGTTTTGACATTGGATTCGGTAACATACATATATTACTGTTTTGACATTGGATTCGGTAACATACATATATTACTGTTTTGACATTGGATTCGGTAACATACATATATTACTGTTTTGACATTGGATTCGGTAACATACATATATTAATGGTTTGACATTGGATTCGGTAACATACATATATTACTGTTTTGACATTGGATTCGGTAACATACATATATTAATGGTTTGACATTGGATTCGGTAACATACATATATTACTGTTTTGACATTGGATTCGGTAACATACATATATTACTGTTTTGACATTGGATTCGGTAACATACATATATTACTGTTTTGACATTGGATTCGGTAACATACATATATTACTGTTTTGACATTGGATTCGGTAACATAAATATATTACTGTTTTCGACATTGGATTCGGTAACATACATATATTACTGTTTCGACATTGGATTCGGTAACATACATATATTACTGTTTTGACATTGGATTCGGTAACATACATATATTAATGGTTTGACATTGGATGCGGTAACATACATATATTAATGGTTTGACATTGGATGCGGTAACATACATATATTACTGTTTCGACATTGGATTCGGTAACATACATATATTACTGTTTTGACATTGGATTCGGTAACATACATATATTACTGTTTTGACATTGGATTCGGTAACATACATATATTACTGTTTTGACATTGGATTCGGTAACATAAATATATTACTGTTTTCGACATTGGATTCGGTAACATACATATATTACTGTTTCGACATTGGATTCGGTAACATACATATATTACTGTTTTGACATTGGATTCGGTAACATACATATATTAATGGTTTGACATTGGATGCGGTAACATACATATATTAATGGTTTGACATTGGATGCGGTAACATACATATATTACTGTTTCGACATTGGATTCGGTAACATACATATATTACTGTTTTGACATTGGATTCGGTAACATACATATATTACTGTTTTGACATTGGATTCGGTAACATACATATATTACTGTTTTGACATTGGATTCGGTAACATAAATATATTACTGTTTTCGACATTGGATTCGGTAACATACATATATTACTGTTTCGACATTGGATTCGGTAACATACATATATTAATGGTTTGACATTGGATTCGGTAACATACATATATTACTGTTTTCGACTTTGGGATTCCGGAGGTTTACAGTCATGTACCAAAATATTAAAACTGTTACACAGTAATGTTCAAGTTGACATTTCCCAAACATTATGTTATTGTAAAATCAACTTGCTACAAACGTAACTGCATGCGAAATCGACTTTTAATTAGATAACCGATTCTCTTTGCCAACCATACTTGCTGCATCAGATGGTAGGTCTAAAATGCATATAATTGAAACATTTAGCTAGGGCTTAAACGCAAATAAATGAAATACTTATGCAGGGCTAAAATGAAATTAATTGAAATATTTAGGTTCAGCTAAAATGATAAAAGAATTATAATATTTAGGTAGGGTTGAAAAGCCAATGATTGAAATATTTAGGCAAGATTTTGAGAAACAATCCTGAATAACAGACAGTCTGTGTTATGTATTTTTGCTATGCACCATTGTTGTTGTTACATGAATACTTGATTGCAGTTAGCAGAATTGTGTGTTCTATTAGTCCTACACATATTCACAAGGCAGCCCCTAATCCAACACGTTGCCTCCTCTCTCTCCCTCGTGGCCATGGATTCCATCAGGAATGAGGTCTCGAGAGTGATTAATATAAGTTGAAAGAACTTGTTTCGTAATCGAGATCAAATAAATTTGCATAAACTAATCAAACAGACGGATCTGTAGTCCAGTGGTAACACGCTGAACTGGTAATCCAGATATCGCAGGTTCGATCCCCCCATCTGACCATAATAAAATTAAAATTCGTGGGACTTTAAACCAAGGTCTTGTGTCGGTGTTTTACACTGTGCACGTAAAAGAACCAGGGGAGACTCTGGAATGGGTCTCTGTCTGTATCATTGCACTATCGCCCAAAAATCTAAAATGATTAATCTTTCAGGAGGCGTCACTCATATGGGCAACCGGTAGCGACGATAAATAAACGTAAAACACACAGCCTAATCTATTGTCTTAACAAAGTTAGTTGATTAAAAATTGTACATACAGTAAAATCTATCTTAAGCAGCCAGCCAAGGGAATCACAGAGAGTGGCAGCTTAACTGAGGCCAGATATGTAGTAAAATAAAATGGCATATTGGCAATCTAGAAACTAGCTGCTTAATGCAGGTTGGCTGCTAATATAGGTGGCCACTAACACAGGCTGTACTCCTTGTTGCAATACACTATCTATAATTGTAGCTGCTTAATGCAGGTTGGCTGCTAATATAGGCCACAACACACACCCCAAACACACAAAACACTTAATGCAGGTTGGCTGCTAATATAGGTGGCCACTAACACAGGCTGTACTCCTTGTTGCAATACACTATCTATAATTGTAGCTACTTAATGCAGGTTGGCTGCTAATATAGGTGGCCACTAACACAGGCTGTACTCCTTGTTGCAATACACTATCTATAATTGTAGCTACTTAATGCAGGTTGGCTGCTAATATAGGTGGCCACTAACACAGGCTGTACTCCTTGTTGCAATACACTATCTATAATTGTAGCTGCTTAATGCAGGTTGGCTGCTAATATAGGTGGCCACTAACACAGGCTGTACTCCTTGTTGCAATACACTATCTATAATTGTAGCTACTTAATGCAGGTTGGCTGCTAATATAGGTGGCCACTAACACAGGCTGTAATCCTTGTTGCAATACACTATAATTGTATCTACTTAATGCAGGTTGGCTGCTAATATAGGTGGCCACTAACACAGGCTGTAATCCTTGTTGCAATACACTATCTATAATTGTAGCTACTTAATGCAGTTTGGCTGCTAATATAGGTGGCCATTAACACAGGCTGTAATCCTTGTTGCAATACACTATCTATAATTGTAGCTACTTAATGCAGTTTGGCTGCTAATATAGGTGGCCACTAACACAGGCTGTACTCCTTGTTGCAATACACTATCTATAATTGTAGCTACTTAATGCAGGTTGGCTGCTAATATAGGTGGCCACTAACACAGGCTTCACTATAATCCTTGTTGCAATACACTATCTATAATTGTAAGCGCATATTTTTGCTTGTATTCAGTGTAGTAACGCCATCTCATAATTTCTTATATGTACACACGTGTAAGAACACCTGGAAGGATTCTGATTGGATGAGAGAATAATCAGTATAATTTGTAAATTAAACTGTAAAGTATGCTTATTTCTAGAATTGGTATATAATGTTAATGGTAACACAAATGATGATTTAAAAGTCTCGACGCAATTACAACGCTGTTTAAAACTTAAATAAAAAGCTGCATTGCGTAGGGACTTCATTAAAATTTAGCGACGTCATGACAATTTAAGCTGAAACTTGGCCCCAAAATGAAAGTAGCAACGTTATTTATTAAAAACAATGAAAGTAGCAACGTTATTTATTAAAAACAATGAAAGTAGCAACGTTATTTATTAAAAACAATGAAAGTAGCAACGTTATTTATTAAAAACAATGAAAGTAGCAACGTTATTTATTAAAAACAAGCGCGTTATGGCAATGTGATATAAAGGATTTTTTTATATACTTTTATTTATTTTACAACGATTGCGAAGCAAGTTTTAACAACTTATATTAATCACTCTCGTTGGCTCGGATGAAAGCGTAAATGTGGTCATTCATGTGGGAGGAAACCGGAGTACCCAGAGAAAATCCACCTGTCCGATCTGGCGACCACCTCACATACTTCTAAAGGATCTTGCACCCGTGATGATTAAAGTCTCGCTAAATAACAAACTTTCACAACTTGCTTCATATAATATTTGTGGAAGTCGTGATGGCGCAGGTGCGAAAGGTCCGGAGTTCGAGCCACGCTGGAGCCGTTACGATTGTGCCGTTAGGCAAGGCATTTAAATTCCACATTGCCTGTTCTCTCTTTCGTGGCGATGTCTTCCATCAGGTCTCGAGAGTGATTAATATAAGTTGTAGGAACTTGTTTCGCAATCGAGCTAAAATAAATTTGTATATACTATATAATATAGTAGGAAATGTCCATTCATATAAGATGCTATATATCTATAATTGTAGGCATATAGAAGCCGACAAAGATACCTGGGCCTGCACAACAACCATTCCCTATTAGTCTAGTCTTACCTAAGGGCACAACCATAAATGGCTCCAACGGGGTTCGAACTCCGGGCCTTTTTTACTATAGAATTTTAGATACATACCAACAAGTGGCGACATATTTGAATTTGATGACGATGGTGAATTGGATGCCACTTTATCCAGCATCGGACGTTTGGCAGTGGGTAGGTTGTTTGAGTGAGCGGGTGGTGGTCTTTTGTGTCCATGTGCCTGTCCACTCAGCGCAGTAAGCCACGACGGTGATGAAGACGACGCAGACAACGTCCCAGATAATGAATGTCCGAGGGAATTAAATGCCGATCTGGTTGGACTACCCAACCTGTGCTTGACCGGGCTACTGTTTCTAGGGTTTACAGTCAGATTGAGTCCGGAGTTCGAGCGAGAATTACTGCTTGAAAATTTCAAAGAATTGTCACTACTCTTATAGCTAGTCAATGGTGGCATAGGAGGCAAACTATGTATTGCACTGTTGATTAACGCAGCTGGTGGACTCGGGGGTGGAGGCAAAGGATTGAGTATTAGTGACGGCGTTGACGACCTGTAAATATAAATAGTCAAATCAATCGTAATGTAGTGGGATCGTTATTTTAAAATTAACATAATTTATATGGCCATTTGACATCACTGCCTGCAGCTTATATACACCATACCTACAGCATAGCGAACATACCACACTGCACCATCACCTACCACACTGCACCATCAACTACCACACTGAACCATCACCTACCACACTGCACCATCACCTACCACACTGCACCATCAACTACCACACTGAACCATCACCTACCACACTGCACCATCAACTACCACACTGCACCATCACCTACCACACTGCACCATCACCTACCACACTGCACCATCACCCACCACACTGCACCATCACCTACCACACTGCACCATCACATACAGTCTATATGCCTGATTATCATATTAATGTCTTCCCACGGAGGGCATTCATCATATTAATGTCTTCCCACGGAGGGCATTCATCATATTAATGTCTTCCCACGGAGGGCATTCATCAAATTAATGTCTGATTATGAACGGGACATCAGCAAATCAAAGTGGGCATGGGCGGGACTTCATCAAATCAATGTGGGCATGGGCGGGACTTCATCAAATCAATGTGGGCATGAACGGGACATCAGCAAATCAAAGAGGGCATGGGCGGGACTTCATCAAATCAATGTGGGCATGAACGGGACATCATCAAATCAATGTGGGCATGAACGGGACATCATCAAATCAATGTCCTCTTGGAAGGATTAAAGAATATGAAACAGTTCCCAGCTCATAGAAGAGTTTGCTGATCAATTATCTCCCATTAATTACCTGTCGTGTCGAGCTATAGCAACATACTGCTCTCAACAAGGACCAGCATGAACCGGTCGTGTCGAGCTATAGCATCATACTGCTCTCAACAAGGAACAGCATGAACCGGTCGTGTCGAGCTATAGCATCATACTGCTCTCAACAAGGAACAGCATGAACCGGTCGTGTCGAGCTATAGCGTCATACTGCTCTCAACAAGGAACAGCATGAACCGGTCGTGTCGAGCTATAGCGTCATACTGCTCTCAACAAGGAACAGCATGAACCGGTCGTGTCGAGCTATAGCATCATACTGCTCTCAACAAGGACCAGCATGAACATGTTGTGTCGAGCTATAGCATCATACTGCTCTCAACAAGGACCAGCATAAACCTGTCGTGTCTCTGCGAGCTATAGCAACATACTGCTCTCAACAAGGACCAGCATAAACCTGTCGTGTCTCTGCGAGCTATAGCATCATACTGCTCTCAACAAGGACCAGCATGAACGTGTCATGTCTCTACGAGCTATAGCATCATACTGCTCTCAACAAGGACCAGCATGAACCTGTCGTGTCGAGCTATAGCAACATACTGCTCTCAACAAGGACCAGCATGAACGTGTCTCTACGAGCTATAGCAACATACGGCTCTCAACAAGGACCAGCATAAACCTGTCGTGTCTCTGCGAGCTATAGCAACATACTGCTCTCAACAAGGACCAGCATAAACCTGTCGTGTCGAGCTATAGCATCATACTGCTCTCAACAAGGACCAGCATAAACCTGTCGTGTCGAGCTATAGCATCATACTGCTCTCAACAAGGACCAGCATGAACGTGTCGTGTCTCTGCGAGCTATAGCAACATACTGCTCTCAACAAGGACCAGCATGAACCTGTCGTGTCTCTGCGAGCTATAGCATCATACTGCTCTCAACAAGGACCAGCATAAACCTGTCGTGTCTCTGCGAGCTATAGCATCATACTGCTCTCAACAAGGAACAGCATAAACCTGTCGTGTCTCTGCGAGCTATAGCATCATACTGCTCTCAACAAGGACCAGCATAAACCTGTCGTGTCTCTACGAGCTATAGCAACATACTGCTCTCAACAAGGACCAGCATGAACATGTCGTGTCGAACTATAGCATCATACTGCTCTCAACAAGGAACAGCATGAACGTGTCGTGTCTCTACGAGCTATAGCATCATACTGCTCTCAACAATGAACAGCATAAACCTGTCGTGTCTCTGCGAGCTATAGCATCATACTGCTCTCAACAAGGACCAGCATAAACCTGTCGTGTCTCTGCGAGCTATAGCAACATACTGCTCTCAACAAGGACCAGCATAAACCTGTCGTGTCTCTGCGAGCTATAGCAACATACTGCTCTCAACAAGGACCAGCATAAACCTGTCGTGTCGAGCTATAGCATCATACTGCTCTCAACAAGGACCAGCATAAACCTGTCGTGTCGAGCTATAGCATCATACTGCTCTCAACAAGGACCAGCATAAACCTGTCGTGTCGAGCTATAGCATCATACTGCTCTCAACAAGGACCAGCATAAACCTGTCGTGTCGAGCTATAGCATCATACTGCTCTCAACAAGGACCAGCATAAACCTGTCGTGTCGAGCTATAGCATCATACTGCTCTCAACAAGGACCAGCATAAACCTGTCGTGTCGAGCTATAGCATCATACTGCTCTCAACAAGGACCAGCATAAACCTGTCGTGTCGAGCTATAGCATCATACTGCTCTCAACAAGGACCAGCATAAACCTGTCGTGTCGAGCTATAGCATCATACTGCTCTCAACAAGGACCAGCATAAACCTGTCGTGTCGAGCTATAGCATCATACTGCTCTCAACAAGGACCAGCATAAACCTGTCGTGTCGAGCTATAGCATCATACTGCTCTCAACAAGGACCAGCATAAACCTGTCGTGTCGAGCTATAGCATCATACTGCTCTCAACAAGGACCAGCATGAACATGTTGTGTCGAGCTATAGCATCATACTGCTCTCAACAAGGACCAGCATGAACGTGTCGTGTCTCTACGAGCTATAGCAACATACTGCTCTCAACAAGGACCAGCATGAACATGTCGTGTCGAGCTATAGCAACATACGGCTCTCAACAAGGACCAGCATAAACCTGTCGTGTCGAGCTATAGCAACATACGGCTCTCAACAAGGACCAGCATAAACCTGTCGTGTCGAGCTATAGCATCATACTGCTCTCAACAAGGACCAGCATGAACGTGTCGTGTCTCTACGAGCTATAGCAACATACTGCTCTCAACAAGGACCAGCATGAACATGTCGTGTCGAGCTATAGCAACATACGGCTCTCAACAAGGACCAGCATGAACGTGTCTCTGCGAGCTATAGCAACATACAGCTCTCAACAAGGACCAGCATAAACCTGGTATGCAAGTCTCAACATGACAAGATTTCTAAGTAACTTAGAGGTAGGTGCGGGAGGTGCACAGAGATGATCGTTATTATCTATATTGACAGGCAGAAGTTCCTTTACTTGATACATGGAAGTTGATGCCATCAGATACTCTTAACATGGATTTGAAATGGTCAGTTTCTCTATCATAGCTTGAACCTTGGATTGGAAACCTTCCATTTCTCTATCATACCTTGAGCAATTGATTTGAAGCCATCAGTGTCTCTACCATAGCGTAAACCATGATTCAGAATCTGTCTGTTTCTCTACCATAGCGTAAACCATGGTTCGGAATCTGTCCGTTTCTCTACCATAGCGTAAACCATGGTTCGGAATCCGTCCGTTTCTCTACCATACTATTGCTTGGAATCCATCAGTTTCATTACCAATTTTTGAACCATAGATTTCAAAGCAACAGTTTCTCTACTAAATCTTGAGCCATGGATTCTGAACAATTAATTTGCCTGTCATTGTTTGAACCATGGCAATAAGTTTCTCTATCTTAACCATGGATTGGAAAGCTGCAATAGTTATACAACTATTGCTTGAACCCTGCAATTAAAGGCCATGGGCACAGAAAACCATTTGCTTGGCAAGACATATAAAACCAACGTATTGTAACAAACATCTAACCAGCAAGTGTTTATAAATAAAGAACATGAAATAGAAATCAGAACTTAAAAAATGTGCTTCATTTTGTGCTCTTGTATAATAAATAGTTTGCGTTGTTTAGTCATACAATGTATGTATATCTCTTGCCAATTACAAAACGACTTTCTATAAACAATAAAGTCAAATTTTGCAAATTAACATTTAATCATTAAAACAGACTGTAGTACCTGGTCTGTATTTATTAACATAACACATATCCTTTAAACATGTTCCTTCTAAACAGACATACCCTAGCACACTTACTTCCTTGCTATCAACATGGAACCTAGGTCCCTTATTAACAAATAAACAGTAAAACCCTATCAAAACAACACATTTCAATGTTCATTGTTCCAAATGGAAAAATACATGGTCGTAGCAAAATGCCATTGTCAAATTTGTTTTACAAATGTGCGCCTCTCTGAGGCTACCTTAGATAGTCACTTGATAGCTTATATATAGTGTTTCTTAATTAGACAGTCATGGGAGGATGTTTGAATTGACAGTCACCAGATTCTGCTTAATTTCTTGCTTAGACAGTGACAGACAGCTGCTTTATTTCTTGCTTAGACTGTGACAGACTGCTGCTTTATTTCTTGCTTAGACTGTGACAGACTGCTGCTTAATTTCTTGCTTAGACAGTGACAGACTGCTGCTTTATTTCTTACTTAGACTGTGACAGACTGCTGCTTAATTTCTTGCTTAAGACAGTGACAGGCTGCTGCTTTATTTCTTGCTTAGACAGTGACAGACTGCTGCTTTATTTCTTGCTTAGACTGTGACATGACAGACTGCTGCTTAATTTCTTGCTTAAGACAGTGACAGGCTGCTGCTTTATTTCTTGCTTAGACAGTGACAGACTGCTGCTTTATTTCTTACTTAGACTGTGACAGACTGCTGCTTTATTTCTTGCTTAGACAGTGACAGACTGCTGCTTAATTTCTTACTTAGACAGTGACAGACTGCTGCTTTATTTCTTGCTTAGACAGTGACAGACTGCTGCTTTATTTCTTGCTTAGACTGTGACAGACGGCTGCTTTATTTCTTACTTAGACAGTGACAGACGGCTGCTTTATTTCTTACTTAGACAGTGACAGACTGCTGCTTTATTTCTTACTTAGACTGTGACAGACTGCTGCTTTATTTCTTACTTAGACAGTGACAGACGGCTGCTTTATTTCTTACTTAGACAGTGACAGACTGCTGCTTTATTTCTTGCTTAGACAGTGACAGACTGCTGCTTAATTTCTTACTTAGACAGTGACATGATGTTGCTGGGTAACCAGTATACTGTGTATGTAGGTATAGAGTACTTGGGGTAACAGCATAGAGCAGCAGATGTTGCTGGGTAACCAGTATACTGTAGATGTAGAGTACTTGGGGTAACAGCATAGAGCAGCAGATGTTGCTGGGTAACCAGTATACTGTAGATGTAGAGTACTTGGGGTAACAGCATAGAGCAGCAGATGTTGCTGGGTAACCAGTATACTGTGTATGTAGGTATAGAGTACTTGGGGTAACAGCATAGAGCAGCAGATGTTGCTGGGTAACCAGTATACTGTGTATGTAGGTATAGAGTACTTGGGGTAACAGCATAGAGCAGCAGATGTTGCTGGGTAACCAGTATACTGTAGATGTAGAGTACTTGGGGTAACAGCATAGAGCAGCAGATGTTGCTGGGTAACCAGTATACTGTGTATGTAGGTATAGAGTACTTGGGGTAACAGCATAGAGCAGCAGATGTTGCTGGGTAACCAGTATACTGTAGATGTAGAGTACTTGGGGTAACAGCATAGAGCAGCAGATGTTGCTGGGTAACCAGTATACTGTAGATGTAGAGTACTTGGGGTAACAGCATAGAGCAGCAGATGTTGCTGGGTAACCAGTATACTGTAGATGTAGAGTACTTGGGGTAACAGCATAGAGCAGCAGATGTTGCTGGGTAACCAGTATACTGTGTCTGTAGATGTAGAGTACTTGGGGTAACAGCATAGAGCAGCAGATGTTGCTGGATATCAACAGGTGTCCATAAAACCCAATTTCCCATGATCATTGCAACGGAAACGTTTACATATTGGATGTTGGTGTAAAGTTTCAATGATCAACAGTATTCATGAATGTGAATATCATTGAATTGGAACAAAGCAGGCAAAGCAGAACATGGTGCAAGCATGTCAACTATTATCTAAAAGTCACTGTACAGTAAGAAACAAATGTATACTGCAGAATGTACAGGTGATGTCGACACAGTCTCAGTAAAATACTAACATACAGCAATGCATCTGCTACAACCCTGCTGCCTGTGCTATCAGTGTTCTACATACACATAGGCAAACTTCCACATGGCTTACGTCAAATACCACACTATGATAAATGAATAAATATTACAGAATGAACTAATAATAAATATTCTAACAAAATATACGAGCCAAATATCGTCAAAATGATTTATGAAAAGTACCTTCGAAAATAAACAAGAAAAATGTAACATTTGACAATGGACAAAACAAAGCATGTGTAATATTAGAAGGAACTTGTTCAAACCACAATAAATAATCTTGTGTTGCCGTTGTACTGTTTTGATACATTAAGATCCGAGTTACTGGACGCATGCTTTACTATAATGCCTCTAACAATGATTTTGTATGCAATCTCGACAACAATATCTAACATAAATAAATATATTCATGTGTAAAACAAGTGACAAATATAAATTATACAAGAGCACGTGAAGCATTAACTCATCTGCTCAGTGTACCGAGTCAGTAAACGAGCAGCTCAGTGTACCGAGTCAGTAACCGAGCAGATCAGTGTACCGAGTCAGTAACCGAGCAGCTCAGTGTACCGAGTCAGTAACCGAGCAGCTCGGTGTACCGAGTCAGTAACCGAGCAGCTCTGTGTACCGAGTCAGTAACCGAGCAGCTCAGTGTACCGAGTCAGTAACCGAGCAGCTCAGTGTACCGAGTCAGTAACCGAGCAGCTCAGTGTACCGAGTCAGTAAGCGAGCAGCTCAGTGTACCAAGTCAGTAACCGAGCAGCTTATTGTACCGAGTCAGTGTACCGAGCAGCTCAGTGTACCGAGTCAGTAACCGAGCAGCTCAGTGTACCAAGACAGTAAGCGAACAGCTCAGTGTACCAAGTCAGTAACCGAGCAGCTCAGTGTACCAAGTCAGTAACCGAGCAGCTCAGTGTACCAAGACAGTAAGCGAGCAGCTCAGTGTACCAAGTCAGTAACCGAGCAGCTCAGTGTACCAAGTCAGTAACCGAGCAGCTTATTGTACCGAGTCAGTGTACCGAGCAGCTCAGTGTACCGAGTCAGTAACCGAGCAGCTCAGTGTACCGAGCCAGTAACCGAGCCAGTAACCGAGCAGCTCAGTGTACCGAGCAGCTCAGTGTACCAAGTCAGTAACCGAGCAGCTCAGTACAGAGGGTCACTAACTGATCAGCTCAGTATACAGCCAGTAACTGATCAGCTCAGTGCAATAAGTCATTAACTGGTCAGCTCAGTGCAATAGGCCAGTAACTGATCAGCTCAGTGCACAAGGTCAGTAACTGTTCAGCTCAGTGCACAAGGTCAGTAACTGATCAACTCAGTACACTAGTCCACTAACTGACCAGCTCAGTGCAACAAGTCAGTAACTGTTAACACAGTGTACAAAGTTAGTACCAGTAACTGTTCACAAAATCACTAACAGTTGCTTGTACATGTACTAGAATTGGCCAAATAAACCATTACATATAATGATGTCATTCTCACCTAGTATGATGGTCAATTGTAAAGGGTGTAATAAACACTTACAGGTGTGATATATGCTTGTAACAGGTGTGATGGTCACTTGTAACAGGTGTGAGTCACATGTAACAGGTGTGATAGATGCTTGTAACAGGTGTGATAGATGCGTGTAACAGGTGTGACAGTCACTTGTAACAGGTGTGATAGATGCTTGTAACAGGTGTGACAGTCACTTGTAACAGGTGTGACAGTCACTTGTAACAGGTGTGATAGATGCTTGTAACAGGTGTGTTATATGTTATGTTATGTTATATTTCGGGTTTTACGCCTGCATCAGCACCATTTTGGGCTATATCGCCGGCGGGCAGTTTACTTAACAACACCTTTCCTGGGCAGGCTCCAGCGGTTAACCAGTACTTGGGTGCACCAACCTCCGTAAGAAACTGCCAACTTTTTCATATAAATGAGACACGGCCTGAGCGGGGCTCGAACCCGTGACCATCAGTGATGATAGGTTACAGTGGTATACAAGTCAGCGACCTTAACCACTCGACCACGGAGGTGGACTTGTAACAGGTGTGACAGTCACTTGTAACAGGTGTGATGGTCACTTGTAACAGGTGTGACAGTGACAGTCATTTGTAACAGGTGTGACAGTCACTTGTAACAGGTGTGATGGTCACATGTAACAGGAGTGATATATGCTTTGTGATAGATGCTTGTAACAGGTGTGATATATGCTTGTAACAGGTGTGACAATCACTTGTAACAGGTGTGACAGTCACTTGTAACAGGTGTGATGGTCACATGTAACAGGTGTGATATATGCTTTGTGATAGATGCTTGTAACAGGTGTGACAGTCACTTGTAACAGGTGTGACAGTCACTTGTAACAGTCACCATCACGGGTGTGATAGGAACATGGTGCTATCACCATTTCTAAGGCGTATGACTGTCACTAGAAGGGGTGCACAAGATAGACTTTAACAACTAAGCTGATAACATGAACACAAATAATAAAATGCAATACAGTTGTCGTAAAGTCAGTCCAGAGTAGTTGTAATATACAAGTGACACATTATAATGAATGCTATAAATGCGCTTAAGATCAAACAACAAGCTGTATGTATGGGTTCCGGACCGACACATTTGTTAATAACCTGCAAATGCGATTGGTCATTTCTCTGCCACAACAGACTGACCTCAAGTTAAAATCAGAAAATATTTGTTGGGCAGCAATATGAGAAAAAATAGATTTTCGAAAAAGGTAGAGAGAGATAAATGGTACATTGAAACTACTCGGGTTGTTGGGGGAATACTGATACTTTACGTTAAGCTTAAAGCCGCAAAGTTGAAAGTCTCAAATCTGTAAGCAAATTAATCTATAATTTCTTGCCATAATACTGTTAAAATATTCTTCGCTCACACAATGCCTCCCACCCCCATACGACAGCCTCTTTCCCTCACACAATCCCCCCCATACAACGGCCTCCTTCCCTCACACAATCCCCCCCCATACGACGGCCCCCTTCCCTCACACAATGCCATGCACCGAAGCCTGTGAAACATTTTAAAACACAGGTTTTTACACTCCAAATCATTATACATGTACCATTAAAATATATTTCTCTTCTTCAAAATTAAAACAAAAGTTCCTTCCCATGATCGCATAAAAAGTGAAATGAACAGCCGTGTGTGTAAAATTACCGTATATCACAGATTTATCATGACTTAATGATGATGACTGATGATGATGATGATGATAACGGACAGCGAGGATAATGTGACAGAAATTTTTAAAAATGCCATACAGCAAGTGCCTGTGAATTAATACAACACATTTAGGCCATTCTCATTGTCCCAAACAATATATAAGAGATTATACCAATATTTCATCAACCAGTCGGGACTCATTCTAGGTCAGAATTTTTGGCAGAAGTGAGAAAACACACAATTGTGTCCTTAAATGGCGTTATTTCAACAAATTAGAGTTAAAATACACATTATGGCCATTAAATAGAACATATGAATAGAAGCAGTGATTATAATTTTATTTTTTTAGGGAGAAGTGGGTTACTACCTTCTAGGGGGCGAATTGTCAGGGTCCTTAGGGCGACTATTTCAACCAAGTCGCCCTCTAGAATGAGCCCTGCCGGTGATATGTAAACAGTTAAAAAAGCAAAAATATACATTGAAACAATGGCCAATTGCTTGTTCACAGTTTGTTTAGTTTAAACTTTATGGTTGAAGGTAACCACGCAAGTTTTTCAAGTAAGATGCAATTAGGTAAGCAAGGGACCGGTCAATGTGTGATTATTGCTTTTATATCCCATGAATGAAAAGTACACAGTACAAAAAATGAATATTCCGCCAACAATTAACCCCTTTTCTCCAACTGGAATCAGATGGAAACTTTAACTTAGTGAAGACATGCAAAAATCAATAGGAGTAGGAGCCGTGATAAAACAGGAATCAGAGCTTGCAATAGAGGGTTTGATCAGGGAGATATAGTCTCACTTCTCCCTACTTTAGGTTCAGGGAGATGTATTTTCACACATATATCTATATTATCAGAGAACCCTCGATGTGTTAACAAACTTCTCCCTTGTATACTTTCAACTTCTCTTAAAAGCCTACCGTAAGCCCCTACTCTAAATCGAAACCACCTGCCAACCCTTGATGCATGTTTATCATATACACAAACTATAGCTCTGTACACAGACATCTGATACATTGCTTTTGTTTGTTTTGGGGCTAGTTTATACAAATTTATTTTCGCTCGATTGCCAAAAACGAGTTCTTACAACTTATATTAATCACTCTCGAGGCCTCATTCCTGATGGAATACATCGCCACGTGGAATTTAAATGCCTTGCCTAAGGGCACAATCAAACCGTATCCAGCGGGGCTCGAACTGCTTTGGGGTTTAAAACGTTCACCTGTCAGCTTAGGCCTATGGCGACATTCCACCTTTTATTGGAGGACGACGTACAACCCAGGTGCCTCTCTAGTCAGTGCCGTGAAGAACCATCAACCTTCTGCAAGTCAGAAGGACCCCCATTTGTAATACTAACTGGAATCATTCAGCGACATATCATCTATATTCATTATAGAGACCTTGTAAAAACTCCTCTATTTCTCTGTCTTCACCAATAGGCAAACTGGACATGGACGATGCAGGCGCAGACATGTAGATGTTTGGCATCGGAATGGACATAGATGGAGGCATAGTTGGGAAGGGTGGGAGAAAGGAGCTGGCGGGTACAGCCAATGGGGACATGGGATGTGGACTAGCTATTGGGGATAAGGGGATTTGAATAGGCGACTTGTATGGAGATCGCGGAACAAGGTGCGATCGTGGAGAGGAGGTAGGCGATTGGAGAGGTGGCGATCGTGACCCTGATGGTCCCGGATAATTATAACCTATAGTACTGTTCGAAGACGACGATGACGAAGGTGATGATGATAAATTTGGCGAGTATGAAGAATTTGATTGTGAAGATGATATATTATCGAATGATGAAGCAGACGATATAGAGAGAGGTCCTGCTGGCGAATCGATACTAATCACTGGTGGAGAAACGCACCCTGAACTAATCTCATGACTTGACTGCGGCCGTGCCATATCCGATTCGTCTTCTGAATCACTCAAGGTCAGATCTATCACCTCCATTTTAGGTTTCTTCGTCGGTGATGCAGGAGGTGTGTCACCAGAATCTGAAAACGGTTAAAACAACTGAGATAATTATCGGCACAGTAGATATGCAGACAAACCAACCACTATTCTTCTATGATGCAGCTACATTTTTCCAGTTTGTTGGTTTAGAGCGAATCTCTTCTATCTGCTTGCTATATATATGACAGTTCGCTCACGGCTTCCACTAATGCTTGAACCCTTTCCTTCATAGAGATTTAGCTTAATATACTATTATATCTCCATACAAACGACAGCCATTTAGCTATCATACAGTGGATAAGTAGTCGCCATATCTATCCCACCTCCATAGATATTACTGGGACTACATAGAGATTTAGCTTAATATACTATTATATCTCCATACAAACAACAGCCATTTAGCTATCATACAGTGGATAAGTAGTCGCCATATATATCCCACCTCCACAGATATTACTGGGACTACATAGAGATTTAGGTTAATATACTATTATATCTCCATACAAACAACAGCCATTTAGCTATCATACAGTGGATAAGTAGTCGCCATATCTATCCCACCTCCATAGATATTACTGGGACAACATGAGATTTAGCTTAATATACTATTATATCTCCATACAAACAACAGCCATTTAGCTATCATACAGTGGATAAGTAGTCGCCATATCTATCCCACCTACATAGATATTACTGGGACTACATGAGATTTAGGTTAATATACTATTATATCTCCATACAAACGACAGCCATTTAGCTATCATACAGTGGATAAGTAGTCGCCATATCTATCCCACCTCCATAGATATTACTGGGACTACATGAGATTTAGGTTAATATACTATTATATCTCCATACAAACGACAGCCATTTAGCTATCATGCAGTGGATAAGTAGTCGCCATATCTATCCCACCTCCATAGATATTACTGGGACTACATGAGATTTAGGTTAATATACTATTATATCTCCATACAAACGACAGCCATTTAGCTATCATGCAGTGGATAAGTAGTCGCCATATCTATCCCACCTCCATAGATATTGCTGGGACTACATAGAGATTTAGGTTATATACATTATATCTCCTACACACGACGGCCATTTAGCTATCATGCAGTGTATAAGTAGTCGCCATATCTATCCCACCTCCATAGATATTACTGGGACTACATAGAGATTTAGGTTAATATACTATTATATCTCCATACAAACGACAGCCATTTAGCTATCATGCAGTGGATAAGTAGTCGCCATATCTATCCCACCTCCATAGATATTACTGGGACTACATAGAGATTTAGGTTAATATACTATTATATCTCCATACAAACGACAGCCATTTAGCTATCATGCAGTGGATAAGTGGTCGCCATATCTATCCCACCTCCATAGATATTACTGGGACTACATGAGATTCTGGCCTTTATTATGAACATTGGTTTGGATACTACATTGTCAATGTATGTCGTATTGGAAATGGCGTCGAGAGGTTATGTTATATTTCGGGTTTTACGCCAGCATCAGCACCATTTCGGGCTATATCGCCGGCGGGCAGTTTACTTAACAACATCTTTCCTGGGCAGGCTCCAACGGATAACCAGTACTTGGGTGCACCAACCTCCGTAAGAAACTGCCAACTTTTTCATATAAATGAGACACGACCTGAGCGGGGCTCGAACCCGTGACCATCAGTGATGATTAATGTTACAGTGGTATACAAGTCAGCGACCTTAACCACTCGACCATGGAGGCGGGGCGTCGAGAGGTGCTTCTATGAGGGAAAGGGTTAAAGTAATTCAATCTGTATGAGTATTTAAGCAGCCATCCATCACTGTGGCTATGTCCTGACACCTACGCTTGTCTGTATCTCACAATAGGTTAACTATGCATTGTCAATAGCTTAATCAATAATGGAAAACCAAAATGGTGGTATTTGGAGATGAGTTACGAAACTAGGGTGTTTGTTTGATTAGGGTGTCTAGCACAGGGAAGGTGTTTAGCACAGGCAAGGTGTAAGTATGAGCGAGGTGAAACACGAGACAATATCAAACTGCAGATGTAAATACTGAAAGCAAATGTTAATAAGACTACAATAGCCATCAAGTAACAAGAGGTCTAGAGGCCCTAAATCGCTCACCTAAACAGTGAAGCAAGCAACAAGAGGTCTAGAGGCCCTAAATCGCTCACCTAAACAGTGAAGCAAGCAACAAGAGGTCTAGAGGCCCTAAATCGCTCACCTAAACAGTGAAGCAAGCAACAAGAGGTCTAGAGGCCCTAAATCGCTCACCTAAACAGTGAAGCAAGCAACAAGAGGTCTAGAGGCCCTAAATCGCTCACCTAAACAGTGAAGCAAGCAACAAGAGGTCTAGAGGCCCTAAATCGCTCACCTAAACAGTGAAGCAAGCAACAAGAGGTCTAGAGGCCCTAAATCGCTCACCTAAACAGTGGAGCAAGCAACAAGAGATCTAGAGGCCCTAAATCACTCACCTAAACAGTGAAGCAAGCAACAAGAGGTCTAGAGGCCCTAAATCGCTCACCTAAACAGTGAAGCAAGCAACAAGAGGTCTAGAGGCCCTAAACCCAGGGTACCCACAGGATATGAGGAAACAAATTCCCTGATAATTCCCTGATCAATCTCCAATTTTCCCTGACAAATATACGCGTTTACATAGGCCTAGATGACGAAATACTCAATCATGACCAAATACACGTGTGCGCATAGATGACAAACTATGCGCGGACGACGACAAAATGGTCGCGGACGACCATGTATGCGCGCGTGCGAGGATGACAAAATAAAATTCCCTGATATTCTCATGTTTTTAAAATTCCCTGATAATTCCCTGCAGGGAACAGGTTTTGGTCATTTTCCCTGTTTTCCCTGATGCGTGGGTACCCTGAAACCGCTCACTCCACTTTAACCAGGTAACCCCATGTCAACAAATTGAAGAAGTTATTGCAAGGATATATAATAATGACCGTAGCTATTCCCACAATTGATTCGCTAGAAACATTTGCTTAATGTTTCTCTTTCGAGATGACCTAGTGACCTAGTTTTTGACCCAAATTGAACAAACTTGTTAGAGAATGTTGCACAGATGATAATGAATACAGACCACATTTGCAACATTTCTGCTAATGGTTCATGATTAGTAATCGCATAAATGTTTCCCAGAAAGTTGACCTAGATTTTTAACAAATTTGGTAGAGGTTGCTGCAAGAATGCTACAGATCAAGCTTGGGAACACTACTACGATTGCCAGTCATTTGAAAGATATTGTTGACATGCGACAGTCACTACGTGGATACAAATGTTTGCCTGACCTCTGAACTGCCAGCTATCAGTATATACAAATTCATTTTAGCTCGATTGCGAAACAAGCTCTTAAAATTTATATTAATCACTTTTGAGACCTCATTCCTGATGGAATCCATTACCAAGAGGGAGAGAAGTGGCACAATCAAAACGGCTCCAGCGAGGCTCAAACTCCGGGCCTTTAGCACCTGAATCAAATGCGCTACCACTGCGCTATCACGACTTCCACTATTGGACCTAGTAATATGTGAAGTGATGAACGGTTGGTCAGATTCACCGCTTTATAGAGTAAATGAAAGCAGAAATAATGCTAGTGAATACAGTACGTAAAAATAATGATTACCTCCACATAAATTCACCGTTTTCTCTTGTATAGCTGTAAAAATGTGAAGATGGGAATTACTGACAATATGAATGATATACTCTACCTATATACACATGGCGGGGCTTGAACTAGAGAACTAGTCTGTGTCAACTAGCACCTCCATACATTTTACATTAATACAGGCTGCATGGCATCTCCAACTTCTCTCCAATATACTAACCAACTTCTCCCCAATATACTAAACAACTTCTCCCTGCTCCAATATACTAAACAACTTCTCCCCAATATACTAAACAACTTCTCCCTGATATACTAAACAACTTCTCTCCAATATACTAAACAACTTCTCTCCAATATACTAAACAACTTCTCTCCAATATACTAAACAACTTCTCCCTGATATACTAAACAACTTCTCCCCAATATACTAAACTACTTCTCCCCAAAATACAATACTTTTCCAAAATATACTAACCAACTTCTCCCCCAATATACTAACCAACTTCTCCCCAATATACTAACCAACTTCTCCCCCAATATACTAAACTACTTCTGCCCGAATATACTAACCAACTTCTTCCCAATATACTAACCAACTTCTCCCCCAATATACTAAATTACTTCTCCCTAATATACTAAACTACTTCTCCCCCAATATACTAACCAACTTCTCCCCAATATACTAAACTACTTCTCCCCAATATACTAAACTACTTCTCCCCCAATATACTAAACAACTTCTGCCCTAATATACTAAACTACTTCTCCCCAATATACTAAACTACTTCTCCCCAATATACTAACCAACTTTTCCCCAATATACTAACCAACTTCTCCCCAATACACTTAACAACTTCTACCCCAATATACTAAACAACTTCTCCCCAATATACTAAACAACTTCTCCCCGATATACTAAATAACTTCTCCCCCAATATACTAAATAACTTCTCCCCAAATATACTAAATAACCAAATATATATCTACTTTCTGCTATCTGCAAGGTACAAAAAATGTCTTCCAAATGTACCAAACATGTCTTCTTAAAACCAGAGCTCGCTGCTGGAGATGAAAGCTCATATATGTATTGAATGACCCAAATATTGCTGAAGTATGCTCAAAAACAGCAATACACTTTCTATATTTTATACAGTTATCTCAATTGGCAAACTCAGTGATATATAAATATTTATTTTGACATTGACACCATACCAGGATGATTATATTCCAGTATGTTAACCAGCCATGCGAGCCTGTTCAGCCTTGATGTGTGCGTCATTTCTCACAACAAACCATAGATTTCTCCCAAAATACTAAACATATCTCCCAAATATTTCTTTTAACTTACCCATATCCCAAAGATTTCCCTAAAATATTTCCCTAATTTACAAAACAACCACCGTTACATCCAAGAATTCTCCCTTATGTACAAACAGTCGCTCTTAAATTCATTCCCACAACATTTCTCCCTAAAATACCAACCATATCTTGAACTGCTCACAAATACACCGCAGGTTTCCCCCATGCCTAGCTCAAGCCCCGCTGGTACTAGATACACAGTATCAACTGTACTACATAGATACAGGGCACGTAGAGAAATAATTATCCAAATGTAGAGCAAGCAAGCTGACATAGTGGGGTGGGTGCACAATTGGCTAAGTCAACCTTCAGATATTCAAACAGATTTTCTGGCAGTTTTAATGTAATTATTTTCAATGCATCAGGAAAGGCGCCGATATCACCAAAATAACACGACTCGGGCGTCCTTCTGTCTGAAGTCTTGTCTGCGCAACTTCTGTCGCCAATTGAGAAAAAAACTGAGCCAATTTGAAAGTTTAAGACAACGAAAAGCCATATAGTTTGCAGATAAATATTTGAAGCCATGTCTTTGACAACACGTGTTGTGCCAAAAAAAAAAATATCAAAAAAAAATATTGCGCAAAATATTTTCACCAATTTACAAAATTTAGCGCCAGTATTTATTTTATTTCGACAGCGGGAACCCTGAAACTATGTATAGAATATCAGCAAACAATATCTATGTTTTGATAGCCTGCCTTGTCTAGAATATCTGAAGCTAGATCAGTAAGTTGGAGCACAACACTACTATTCCCATCATGCAACAGTGAGCGCGAGATGATCAGTGTATAAAAAGGGCTTGTTTCTGCATTCCAATATTAAAGGGATCGCAGGTTCGACCCCCGTCTGACCATAATAAAATTAAGTCACCCAGATGGGACATTAAACCAAGGTCTCCTGTCGGTGCTGTTCACCGTGCACGTAAAAGAACCAGAGGAGATTCTGCAATGGGTCTCTGTCTGCATTATTGCACTATCCTCCAAAAATCTAAAATGACTAAATTTCTTCAGGAGGCGTCGCTCATATGGGCAACCGGTAGCGACGATAAACAAACGTAAAACACGGACATTCCAATATTATCCTACGCTCAGAAAAGAAATTCATGAATTAAGTGACAAGTGAAGTGATTATATGTAATTCATTTTGAAAATTCAATAGTGAACATAAGGAAATGAAACACGAGATGAGCCACGTTATGCAAAAACCAAAACTATGCTGATGAAAGAAAGCACATAACTCGAAAATCACTGATGATAGAAACATGAAAATACCCATCTATATTCTGAAATGGCATTAAATTTAAATGAAGTAATAGTTGAATAAAAAAGTTAATTAGCATAAATTACATGTTTAAAAATTCAAACATTATTGTTGGTCTGATGGAATGATTGAGCATCGACTAAAATGAAAAGAATCATTTTCCTCATTCCTTTTAAAACATGCCCTGCCTAACTACATTATACAGTGTTATATGTAATGAGAATTTAAATTAAGAAATACTATTTGTCTTTCAGTTATTTATTGGTGTAGAACACGTGGTTTTGAGTTCTCCTGCGTAGGAATTAACCATGCAGGCCGTGGGGCAAGTGGTTCGTTCGCACAGAATGACAATTATTTCAATTCTAACATGAATTAACCATGCAGGCCGTGGGGCAAGTGGTTCGCACAGAATGACAATTATTTCAATTCTAACATGAATTAACCATGCAGGCCGTGGGGCAAGTGGTTCGCACAGAATGACAATTATTTCAATTCTAACATGACCAAAATAACTAAAAAGTGCAATAATATGTGTTATTTTTGAGTACGTAAATGACGTTACAAACACACAAAGATGCTAGTAAAATAATGGTAAGTTTGACATCACGCTCTAAAACAATGCTTTATCGCCGATTTAAACACGCTAACTTCCTTCTTTACGTATACAGACAAAATTCAGAGCAGACTTGTACTTCATTTCACATAAAATAAATATGCTAACTAGATTAAACATGCCTTAACTGGGAAATGCTTCAACCAATTTCGTGAAGCCGAGTGTATTCCATTTCATTTGCACGCACAACTTATGTTATATATTATATTTCGGGTTTTACGCCTGCATCAGCACAACTATAATATTCAACTAGATCCTAGTATAGAATATATCATACTTTGATAGCTTGGTTCAGTTTCCAGGTCATCAATAGTTCACAAGTTCTGCACAATTCCCAACACATCCTTTGCTTGCACATAACATGGCTCAAATGATTTAGACAAATTTAACGCGACAAGATTTGCAAAAAACTTGGAAATGGTACTAACATGAGGCAGAGGCGGAGCATCTGTTGCTGACAGGGGTACTGCTGATGGTGTGGGTCTGTTTGGTGGCCTTGATTGGCGACCAAGAACCATCCTCAATAAACTGGATTTCATCAACATCGCTTGCCCGTCGGAGTATCTCTACAAATAACCTACAACACAATAAATACATGATTAATCACAGGGTTTCTGCTGTTGGTTGCCAATTGCAACAAAAAACAAATATGGAGCTAAATTCTGTGAATTGGCGAAAATATTTGGCACAAATTTTATTTTTAGTCAAATACATGGCTTTTAATATTAATCTGTGAACTATATGGCTCTTAGTTGGCTCCAAGTTTTTCAAATTGGCTCCAGTTTTTTTCAATTGGAGACAGGTGGCGCGGACAAACATTCAGACAGAGGGAACCCTGAATCACTCATCGATTGTTTGTATAGATGGACATTGGATTTATAAATATTATACTATTGAGTGGAGTACACAATGTGGACAGGGCTCACGCTGACAGGGCTCACGCTAGAGAGCGATTCGAGCGAAGTGGTCGCTTCATCTTCCGTGACTTCGCCAACAATAGACATCAGGGCGACATCCATTTAGCCTTATTTCTGGAGGGCAGAATTACTTGCTAATTAATGGTAATCCGTATGTCACTAAATTTTGAGTCCCGAAATACACACGGTGAAATACAGCCCGCGAGGCATAAGATAATCTCCCACCGACATCTGGATAATAAACTTAATACAATCAATATGTAACGCCAATCAGCCTAATTAACATAAATAGCCAGATGATATTATGCAAATTATCGATGTATGACACAAGAAACCAATTTATAACAATCAGTGTTCAAATACAGGTAACGTAGATTTAGCAAATTTAGCTATTGTCGAAAATATCTGTAAGGTTAAATCGGTAGACACTACGGACAATCCGTCAGGTTAAATCGGTAGACACTACGGACAAACCGTAAGGTTAAATCGGTAGATATTACAGACAACCCGTCAGGTTAAATCGGTAGACACTACGGACAATCCGTAAGGTTAAATCGGTAGATACTACGGACAATCCGTAAGGTTACGTCGGTAGACACTACGGACAACCCGTAAGGTTAAATCGGTAGACACTACGGACAACCCGTAAGGTTAAATCGGTAGAAACTACGGACAACCCGTAAGGTTAAATCGGTAGACACTACGGACAACCCGTCAGGTTAAATCGGTAGACACTACGGACAACCCGTAAGGTTAAATCGGTAGACACTACGGACAAACCGTAAGGTTAAATCGGTAGACACTACGGACAATCCGTAAGGTTAAATCGGTAGACACTACGGACAACCCGTAAGGTTAAATCAGTAGACACTACGGACAACCCGTCAGGTTAAATCGGTAGACACTACGGACAATCCGTAAGGTTAAATCGGTAGACACTACGGACAACCCGTAAGGTTAAATCGGTAGACACTACGGACAACCCGTCAGGTTAAATCGGTAGACACTACGGACAATCCGCAAGGGTAAACAGGTTGGTCTGTAAATGAACACCTACCTAGCTTTAGGTATTAATGGAACAGTGTTTGTTTATAACATACGGGATACCTACCCATCTATAATTAGCTTATGATACGGCGTTTGCTTATCACAAACCGGACACAGCCACGTAGCCTTCTTTTCGTTCATCATGAGGAATGTTGTTGCATCAAAACATTGAATGTGTGTACACGAGCCCGCACGACAAGGTAACTGCATCTTCATCTTACCCAACTGAAAAAACAATTCAACAGGCAAATAAATATTTACCAGCCAAGGTTCTGTCTGGACAAAATTAAAAGTTCCGATTCAGTACGACATGCAATTACAAGCTTCATGTAACGTTATTGGTGAACATTTCAAGAAAACCGTAAAATCAATTCAAAACATAATAGTACGCTATTTTAAAAACAAACATGGAATTGGTGCTATTTGGGATTTTGAATATTTCATGCATTTTTGGTGGTCAATACGACTAAATGTGATCATTTTACAATAATTATCGTCCAACACATCATTTACTGTACTATATCCACGTCTATACTTCTTATTGTAGGGTTCATCGTCCAACACATCATTTACTGTACTATATCCACGTCTATACTTCTTATTGTAGGGTTCATCGTCCAACACATCATTTACTGTACTATATCCACGTCTATACTTCTTATTGTAGGGTTCATCGTCCAACACATCATTTACTGTACTATATCCACGTCTATACTTCTTATTGTAGGGTTCATCGTCCAACACATCATTTACTGTACTATATCCACGTCTATACTTCTTATTGTAGGGTTCATCGTCCAACACATCATTTACTGTACTATATCCACGTCTATACTTCTTATTGTAGGGTTCATCGTCCAACACATCATTTACTGTACTATATCCACGTCTATACTTCTTATTGTAGGGTTCATCGTCCAACACATCATTTACTGTACTATATCCACGTCTATACTTCTTATTGTAGGGTTCATCGTCCAACACATCATTTACTGTACTATATCCACGTCTATACTTCTTATTGTAGGGTTCATCGTCCAACACATCATTTACTGTACTATATCCACGTCTATACTTCTTATTGTAGGGTTCATCGTCCAACACATCATTTACTGTACTATATCCACGTCTATACTTCTTATTGTAGGGTTCATGTAGGTTCATGTCCAACACATCATTTACTGTACTATATCCACGTCTATACTTCTTATTGTAGGGTTCATCGTCCAACACATCATTTACTGTACTATATCCACGTCTATACTTCTTATTGTAGGGTTCAGCTTGAAACTGTTTATGTTACTTGCATTAAAATTAAAGCAACCAAAACCAGCGCTAGATCCACTTCCACTAGATCCACTTCATTTTATTCTTGTTTGTTGTGATAGAGCAGTAAGTAGTGTGGTAAGATTTCTTCTTGCCCGGCATAGCGGGGCGAGTTCGAACCCTGGCTTATACCTACATACATAATTGAGCTGGCAAGTTCGAACCCTGGCTTATACCTACATACATAATTGAGCTGGCAAGTTCGAACCCTGGCTTATACCTACATACATAATTGAGCTGGCGAGTTCGAACCCTGGCTTATACCTACATACATAATTGAGCTGGCGAGTTCGAACCCTGGCTTATACCTACATACATAATTGAGCTGGCGACAAACCCAACCACAACAAAACCGGTCAAACCCTGGCTTATACCTACATACATAATTGAGCTGGCGAGTTCGAACCGTGACATATACCTACATAAGAGCTGGCGAGTTCAAACCCTGGCTTATACCTACATAATTGAGCTGGCGAGTTCAACCACTGGCTTATACCTACATAATGAGCTGGCGAGTTCAAACCCTGGCTTATACCTACATACGTAATTGAGCTGGCGAGTTCAAACCCTGGCTTATACCTACATAATTGAGCTGGCGAGTTCAAACCCTGGCTTATACCTACATAATTGAGCTGGCGAGTTCAAACCCTGGCTTATACCTACATAATTGAGCTGGCGAGTTCAAACCCTGGCTTATAACTACATACGTAATGAGCTGGCGAGTTCAAACCCTGGCTTTTATACTTACATAATTGAGCTGGCGAGTTCAAACCCTGGCTTATACCTACATAATTGAGCTGGTGAGTTCAAACCCTGGCTTATACCTACATAATTGAGCTGGCGAGTTCAAACCCTGGCTTATACCTACATAATTGAGCTGGCGAGTTCAAACCCTGGCTTATACCTACATACGTAATTGAGCTGGCGAGTTCAAACCCTGGCTTATACCTACATACGTAATTGAGCTGGCGAGTTCAAACCCTGGCTTATACCTACATAATTGAGCTGGCGAGTTCAAACCCTGGCTTATACCTACATAATTGAGCTGGTGAGTTCAAACCCTGGCTTATACCTACATAATTGAGCTGGGTATACTTACTGGACATACAAGGGAAACTCTAAGACTAGTTGTGGCTATTTCACAATCAGAATCATGCTGTAATTTTTCTTTAACTGAAATCAGAAATTCATGAAAATAATTGAAAGTGCGCCTCCGTGGTGGAGTGGTATACAACGTTAACCTATCATCACTGATAGTCACGGATTCGTGCCACGCTCATTTGGCAATTTCCTATGGAGGTTGGTGCACCAAGTACTGGTTAACCGCAGGAGCCTGCCCATGAAAGGTGTTGTTAGATAAACTGTCCGTTGCTCAAATGGGTAACCGGTAGCGCCGATTAATAAACGTAAAAAAAAACTGAAAAAAGTTTCGTCTGGATATTAGAATTACCAGTCATTGAAAGGACAGATTATGTGAAGCAGTGACACGGGTAACTGCTGGTAAGTACTTGCCTTCAGTTCAAATTATTCTACAATACTTTATTTCAATGAAATGAGGATAAGTTTGCTACAATGAGAGACATCGGTCAGTTACTGCCCCTGAATACTCCCTAAAAGTAGATAGGTCCTATTAAGTATTTTCCTCCAGCGGTTAACCAGTACTTGGGTGCACCAACCTCCGTAAGAAACTGCCAACTTTTTCATATAAATGAGACACGGCCTGAGCGGGGCTCGAACCCGTTACCCAACTACCTCCCTAAAACCACCCTATCTTGCAAAACGGTGTATAATAATTATATCAAAATACATGACAGAGTTATTGCACTTGACTTCATACATGCAAAGTTTCAGAAAAATCATGCAGTGGTTTAGATAAAACCCCAACTTTCCACAAAAACTTTTAAACAAAATTTTGCAAGTGCTAAATGGGACATAATTCTGATAAATTATGTGGAAAGAGTTATGAAACTTGACCGAAACAACTCACTTCTTGATTGCAAACAGCTATGCGAAGTTTCAACATGGCTGAATGGGTCAACAGATATACACAGCAGCCATGTCGTCAAGAATTCATATACAAGCAAGAAATAGAGATATATGCATACTGCAGATTGAAGCAGGATGTATCAACATTTCCCGGAGCAAGCTAATAACCATGGTAATGTAACTGGTGTTGGATTTTGTAAATAAATGAAGACTTACTCATGGCTCTTGAATGGTCCGCGTGTCTATTACCAAACTGTTTTAATCGATGCAGTAAAATATCTGAGGTAAGTCTCTTCACTAAATTTATTGATACAACATAGCCCTGAAACATAAAATAGAACTTGATGAAGGCATGTTAGCCCTGAAACATAAAATAGAACTTGATGAAGGCATGTTAGCCCTGAAACATAAAATAGAACTTGATGAAGGCATGTTAGCCCTGAAACATAAAATAGAACTTGATGAAGGCATGTTAGCCCTGAAACATAAAATAGAACTTGATGAAGGCATGCTATCCCTGAAACATAAAATAGAACTTGATGAAGGCATGTTAGCCCTGAAACATAAAATAGAACTTGATGAAGGCATGTTAGCCCTGAAACATAAAGAGACTCGGGTGACGAATGATAGCCCTGAAACATAAAATAGAACTTGATGAAGGCATGTTAGCCCTGAAACATAAAATAGAACTTGATGAAGGCATGTTAGCCCTGAAACATAAAATAGAACTTGATGAAGGCATGTTAGCCCTGAAACATAAAATAGAACTTGATGAAGGCACGTTAGCCCTGAAACATAAAATAGAACTTGATGAAGGCATGTTATCCCTGAAACGTAAATAATAACATTAGAACTTGATGACGGCATGATATCTCTGAAACGTAAATAATTACATTAGAACTTGATGAATGCATGATATCCCTGAAACGTAAATAATAACATAGAACTTGATGAAGGCATGTTTTACAGTCATCCAAGGATGTTTTCCATTGTAAATTACCAGGGAAAGGTTTTCATCTGTTCAGCAAGCGTGAATACGTAATGCTTGCAGTAATTTAAATGCTCATCTACATGTCTATTTCCTCCGACATAATCCTAACTGCGAATGTGGCTAAAGTATCACAGATCCTG
>CM026403.1:17277198-17300169 GCA_014843695.1 Archivesica marissinica | reverse complement strand
AACAACATATTTTAGCACATTTATCGGTATTGTAATGTACCCACAATGTCAAGACACAGGAATGTCCGTTCTATGAATTATGAAGATGGTAATTAGTTTCATTTCCATAGTTGTTTCTCATTAAATTTCCAGAATTTGTTATATGAAATATTGAAATTTAACGGCTAAAGCCGTAAAGGTGGAGTTCTCTCCCCTTAAAGTTTGTTTTATAACCACCTTCCCCGCCCAATCTCGGAGTTGGTTCGAACCTAATCAAATTAACAGTCTTTCAGACAGCCATTCCTGGAGATGATACATTAAATTCTAAAGACAAATTAGTGAAAGAATCCATCCAGAAAGCTCATAGAGAATACATTGACAATATTTTAAACATCAGTGTCACAGGCACCAGACACAACTTTTTTTATATTTTTGGCCTATGGTCATATAGTAAGTAATATATAATAAAGGCAACCAACGAAATTGAAACATGCATGCAGAAACATCGACGAGAAACTAGGTAAAAACGACCAGATCACTGATTTGCCCTCGTGGTCCCGACCGGAAGACCTTATTCTATCAACAAATACTTTTTATTTCATCGAGATGAAATAAAAAGTATTTGTTGATAGAATAAGGTCTTCCGGTCGGGACCACGAGGGCAAATCAGTGATCTGGTCGTTTTTACCTAGTTTCTCGTCGATGTTTCTGCATGCATGTTTCAATTTCGTTGGTTGCCTTTATTATATATTACTTACTATATGACCATAGGCCAAAAATAAAAAAAAAATTTGTGTCTGGTGCCTGTGATCAGTGTCACTGAAAATCCTAAGAAATTCTATTCCTACATAAAAGATAAGAAATTAGGACAGAGTAACATCCCCGTCCTGAAGTCAAACAATACCATCATTAGTGAACCAAAGGCAGAGGCACTCAACACCCAGTATACTTCTGTATTTACCAGAGAGACGGATGATCAACTTCCTGAGATAGAAGGTCCCCCGGTCTCCGCAATGACAGATATCGAGTTCACCAGCCTAGGTATTGAGAAACTCCTCGATAACCTGAACCCATCCAAAGCATCAGGTCCTGATCTCTTACCAACCAAAATACTTAAGATGGTATCCAGCCAGATTGCCCCTATCCTGAGCATCATATTCCAACAGTCATACAACACTGGCCAAGTACCATTAGACTGGCAAAATGCAAATGTAACTGCTGTATTTAAGAAGGGTGATAAGACCAACCCAGCCAATTACAGACCAGTCTCTCTAACATGAACCATTTGGACCGGCATAAGATCCTCGTAAATTTTCAACATGGATTTAGAGCAAACCACTCCTGTGAAACCCAATTACTGAACACCGTAGAAGACTTATCACGCAGACTTGATAAGAGAAAGACCACTGACATACTGATCCTGGATTTCAGTAAAGCCTTCTACACAGTAGCTCATCGAAGACTTCTCCACAAACTTACACACTATGGTATAACCGGCTCTACAAACAACTGGATAGAGTCATGGCTATGCCATCGCCAGCAGAAAGTAGTCCTTGATGGATCTTCATCCTCAGACTCTCCAGTCTTGTCTGGTGTACCACAAGGCACAGTGTTAGGGCCGCTAATGTTCCTTCTTTACGTGAACGATATTGGCGACAAGATATCTCCTCTTACTACTATCAAGCTCTTCGCTGATGACTGTCTGCTATATAGAAACATCAACAGTACTCAAGACGAGATACAACTGCAACTAGATCTAAACACGATGGTTAAATGGTCCAACACCTGGCTAATGCGCTTCAATGCAGCTAAATGTCACCTACTCAAGACCACCAGACAACGCAAACATCTTCAGACCCAATATAACATCGAAGGGAACAACCTCCAGGAAGTACAACATCATCAGTACCTTGGAGTGGAATTGACCTCAGATTTAACATGGAAAACTCACATCAGCAACATAACTGGCAAAGCCAACAAGATTCTAAACCTACTGAGAAGATATCTTTATGGATGTAGCCAAGAAGTGAAATCAAGGGCATTCACATCACTTGTTCGACCACATTTGGAGTACTCATCTTCAGTTTGGGATCCTTACTTTAAACAAGATATTCAAGCCTTATAAAAAGTTCAGCGCAAGGGCGCCCGTTTTGTCACTGGTGTCTACTCCTACAGAGAAAGTGTAACATCCATGCTTGATCAACTACAATGGCCGCCTCTACAACAACGCAGAACCAACAAACGACTAGTAACATTTTACAAAGCTACCAACAATCTGTCTCCAGTCACCATCCCAGAGTATGTCACAACCTCCACCGGCCGCACAAGAACACACGACTTAGCCTACATCCAATTGCACACCAGTTATGAACAGTACAAGAACAGCTTCCTTCCTCGTACCATCAGGGACTGGAATGCGTTTCCTCCTGACCTGGTGCAGACCACATCTGGAGACGAGTTTGGCCTTCGTCTGCAAAAACTAACAGCCTAGACACTTGACACGTTTTTATCAGTTTTTAACTGTACATACGCCTTAGAGCTCTTAACCATTTTGATGATGTCACTTGCCCGTGATGCATTAGCCCTGGGCAGTATTGAAGTAGAAGTAGAAGGGACTATAAACCGAGGTCTCGTTTTATATTATTTACATCACGGAAGAAAGTTCAATAGATATGAACATCAACTTGTTTTTAATAAAAAATACTACATTTGAGGGGGGAACTGTTTTGAAAAATAATCATTCAATAGAAAAAGCGCGTCTCGGACCTTAAAATTATGCCCATATTTGGTAATACGGGAATTACGTAGTAACCTAAACACGTGATCAAAACAGCTTCATTCATAAATACCAGGTAGCAGACTGCCATTTTACAAAGTTGGAATGAACATAAATATATATTATGGACATTTGGAGCATTTGATCTGATAAAGGGGTGGGGTAATTTTGCATAGCTCTTGATATTCAGGTAAGCATCTTGCATCAGTAATTTTCGAACCACTTACGTTGACAGTTTATGATTTCTTGTTTATCAACACATGTTAACATTTCTGGGTCAACACTGATTCAATGGAAAGAATGATAGGTGGCGTTGTTTTACCTCGTTCTGAAAAAGTGTGGATGCCTCGGTATGTTACGAAACGACTATAAGTAACTGTTTAACTAAGGGGAGTTGATTTTGAATCATTTTTAGGACTGTCCCCATTCAACTTCTTATCTTTTTTTATTAAAAACCTTTCCATGTTATGTTTTTGTCTTGTGGTTTCAGGATTAGCAGAATTATTCTGCTTGGAAACTAAACCTATTGCAGTAGCGGGCATTTCCCGACATATGACGTACTTACGTATCTGTATCATCTTAAACGTAAAGTAAAAGCGTCTCGTCAATGAACAAGTACTCGGTGATCTTGTACATTTTATCTCTGCAGAAAGGTCCATATAATCTGCTGTCAAAATATTGTTGCGTCACAGAAAACGCATTCAATGATTCTCATTGCGTGTCTGGCCATTTCATTGCATCAAACCCGCAAGAAACGCACAGTGAGAAAACACTGCATTATCAAATTCTGGTGTACAGAAATATCTGTGCTAATGAGTTGTAGGATCAAAGACTGCCATTTAATCCAATTATCCGTAATTAAAATGTCACCAACTTCTCAACACCCCATGCAATCAAGTGCCAAACAGCTGATTTCCAATAAACAAACGCTTGTCATCATCGCACGCGTGACAGCACACGCGACCTTCACTTTCATGGATTTTCTTGAACAATGTTATTTTGCCGATATTTATGGCATGCCCAACTGAAGATTTTTGGAGCCAGATTTAATTTTTATTTGCATTTGTCGCGACTCGCCCGACAGCGGGAACCCTGCCCCCAATTGACCTTGGCTCGTGCTCAAGGCCGTAGCTTACAAGCGGAATCCCGATGAAAACACAGGTTTTCCCCAAATGACGTCATAACCGGAAACCAAAATGGAGGCACAGAATATTTGATATTTTGTTAATTCGATGAGAAAAAGCGCCTAAAATGGCGAAGATACTGTGTGTCCTGGTTCAGGCGAGTATGAACTTCAACAAACTCGCCAAGGGCTATCAAATAAGACATCGTACCATCTCACATACTATGTGAGATGGTACGATGGTCGCCAGATTGGACAGGTGGGTTTTCTCCGGGTACTCCGGTTTCCTCCCACATGAATGACCACATATACGCTTACATCCGAGCCAACGAGAGTGATTAATATAAGTTGTTCAAACTTGCTTCGCAATCGTTGTAAAATAAAAAAAAAAAAATAAGACATCTCGCCACGATGTCGAGTGCGTAATAAAAGCTTCTCGCCAGTCTAAAAACGTTATAGCCATGGCGAGTGTCCAACGCTGACTGTCTGTATCATTGCACTATCCTCCAAAAATCTAAAATGACTAATCTCTTCAGGAGTCGTCGCTCACATGGGCAACCAATAGCGACGATAAATAAACGTAAAACACCACCACATCTGGTAGTCCGGGAGACATATAGTGTTTGACATGGTTTCCTGGGTAAAAAGTAGGAAGTTTATAAAATGTCCACAATCTGGGACAAAGAAAGTTTATTTTAACTGTCTGAATATGGTTCTTTGTCTCTGATTGCTTGTCTATTTCATGTCACCAGACAATTTATTGGCACCGGTTAAATAAAACTGTCTGCAGAATAATATACATGTATGTAAGCTGTCTGCAGATTAACGTAATGGGCAGTTTCTTGCTCTCTCATCGGTTGTTTACAGTTTAATAACCTTCCTGTGGACAGTTCGCATATGACTACTTTTTGTCCAGGAAACCCAGTCATAATAGTGACCGAACATATGTACAGCAGTGTTCATTCTAGGTCAGAATTTTTGGGAGAAGTGAGAAAGCGCGTGATCACTTCCTTAAATGGTGTTCTTTAATATACTTCTGCAAAATAGGGTTAAAATGCACAGTGCAACCATTAAATACAACATTTGAATAGAAGGAGTGCTTTATAATGGGCCAGTGTATCTTATAGGGATAAGTGGAGCCCCCAGAGGGCGAAGTTAGGGTCCCTAGGGTGACAATTTCGCCCTCTAGAATGATCCCTGGTACAGTGAAACCTGTCTTAAGCAGGCAGTCAAGAGAATTACAGAAAGTGAGCCTACCCAGTAAAAGTGGTGTTAGAAAAACTGGCCGCCGGCAATATAGCCCAAAATAGTGCCGATGAAGGCGTAAAACCCAAACAGAGAAACTGCATATTGTAATGACTTCCAGGTCCGATAGAATTTTCACCTATATGTCGGACTCTGGAATAATAGAAGACAAGCTTGTTGTAACTACAGAATTTATTTACGTCACTTTCCAATGTCCAGTATAAGAATGATAACTTGAACATTGGAAACGTGGTTTTTAAAGGTTCTGTGAGCACATTGGCAGGAATGCCAAACAAGCTTGTCTATCACCTTTGGTAGTCTTAATCGCCTTGATAATCAAGAATTCTTTAGATACAGCCTAAATAGTGATTACAATGTAAGTAGCAGATTAATAATTGATAACTGACATGTTGTTTGGATGTTTCTCAAAGGAAGTGTGAACAACATGTCACAGCTGTTTTCAACATGTCACCAATTGTAACAAGGAATGAATTTCTTTAGAAAATTAACTGAAATGTTTAAAATATCTAAATATGGGGAATATTATCAAGATACAAAAATAGTAATATTGAATCTGAAATCTATATCAAATAACAAAACTTTTGAAATAAAACATGTTATGATTATTTTGAAAATTGTTAAAAGTAGCTTGCAGCTTTATATATAATTATGCATAATTATGCAAATAATGAAACTGCTATGCATTTTATGCAATATAAAATGATTGCAAAAATGTAGATCATAATACATGCACACACAAAATAGCGTTGGTCGATAATGGAATTTTTTGGTATATAATTCAATTTGTTTTTTATCATGGGAAATGGAAACAAATGTGATTTTTTTTTTTTAGAACAACGGGTCAGTCGGGAAACCATAAACACAGATTTGCTTTTTGCCTGATGTTATGCTATTTTATTTATTATTGTGACAATCTTGTGCTATTCTTGCAGAGTATTATGAAGAAGATGATGTGTATGGTCACTCTATAGAGGACAACTACTGTATATCTCCTGGAACTGGTAAGTGATGCCTCTTCAATGAAAATACTTCAATGAAAATACTCCACAAAATCCGCAAGCAGACATTAACTATGGAGGAAAACTTGTGCATACGTGTAGTGTAAAACGCTCCAAGGTGAAATTAAAATGTCAACGTGTATTTACACTGTACAGTTCATGATAGTTTAGAAGGCGTGGAGCTGGATGGCTGTCTTGAAGTCATCCAGGCTGGTGGCTGTCACTGCGGTCTCCGGAAGTTGGTTCCAAAAGTTAACAGTTCTTAGGAAGAATGAGTATCGGTATGCGTTAATTGAACAATGGAATGTGTTCATTTTCATCGGATGGCTGTGCCTAGTTGATCTGACTGTCGCAAGTGTTGGACAGTAACAGGATGGGACAGCAACAAGATTGTTCATGACTTTGTAGAGCAATGTGACGTCAGCTGTTCTGCGGCGATGTTCCAATGATTGCCACTTGAGCTGGTTAATCATAGCAGAGACACTTCCTGGGTTTTCGTGGTTGTATGGCTGGTTTAGTACGAAGCGTGCAGCATTTCTCTGTACCTGTTCGACCTGCTTGATTTGAGTGACCTGGTGCGGATTCCAAATTGTAGAGGAATATTCCAGTTTGGGACGTACTAAGCTTTGATACGCTCTTTCTTTAATCTTAGATGGGCAGTGCCGAAGGTTACGTTTTAAAAATCCGAGCACGCTTGAAGCTTTGTTGGTTGTATTGCTGATATGTAGGTTGTATTTCATGTTATCGGATAGTTCCAGTCCTAAATATGGGTGGTGCTTTACGATTTGTAAGTTCTGACCTTGCATTGAGTAGGGAAACTGTTGTTTATAAGATTTGGTTGTGATCTGCATGATTGCACATTTGTCTATGTTAAATTGCATCTGCCATATGTTACTCCACTCTGATAGTAAGTTCAGATCTTCTTGCAGTAGTGTGTGATCATTGTGGCTGATTATTGGTCTATATATGACACAGTCATTGGCGAAGAGGCGAACGGTTGAGTTGAGAGAGTCGGCAATGTCATTTATGTAAATGAGGAATAGTGTAGGTCCCAGGACTGTGCCCTGTGGGACGCCAGATGTGACAGGGGCAGTGGAAGAGATAGCACCATCCAGGACGACTTGCTGTTTCCGATTGCGTAGAAATTCCTCGATCCATTTTCGGGTTGAACCTGTGATGCCATAATACAACAATTTGGTGGAGAGTCTGTGGTGAGATACTTTGTCGAATGCTTTTGCAAAGTCTAAAATGGCCATATCCACTTGTGTACCTTTGTCCATATGTTTCGTGAGGTCGTCGGTTGTCATTAGTAACTGTGTTTCACATGATCTCTTCGATCTAAATCCATGTTGGTTTTCATTTAATATGTTTTGATCGTCTAAATGGTCTATGACTTGTGATACGATGATGTGTTCTAACATTTTTGATGCAACTGCTGTCAGACTCACAGGGCGGTAATTTGACGGTTTAGAGCGGTCTCCTTTTTTGAATATCTGCACAATATTTGCTTCTTTCCAGTCTATGGGGATTTCCGAGGTGTCCAAAGATTGTTGATATAGCGATGTAAGCACAGGTGCAATGATGTCCTCTGTTTCCTTTAGTACACGTATTGGCATCTTATCTGGGCCACTTGCCTTCTTAACATTCAGTCTCTTGATGCATTTCTCTACACCTTTTACGGATATATTAATCCTGTGCATTGCACTATGCGGTGATATACCCTTGTCTGGGATGTTAGTGAAATCTTCATTTGTGAACACCGATGTGAATTGGTGGTTTAACATGTCTGCTTTGTCTTGTGGAGTTTCAGCTGATCTACCGTCCATCTTTAGAGTGCCTATGTTCATTGTGTCTTGTTTCCTGGACTTAATGTACTTCCAAAAGTTTTTTGAGGTTGTATCAGTTTCCGGGTCTAAAAGGTTGTTTAGATATTTGTAGTACGATGTGTGCAGCTCATTTCTCACTTTCCGTCGGTACTCTTGGAATATCTTTTTGTCGTTTTCAGATTTTGATTTTTGATGCTTTTTATAGAGTCTGTTGTTCTTTCTAATCAGCCTTTTTATGCCGCGGGTCATCCAAGGAATGTCTGGTTTGGTTTTCAGTGTCTTTGTGGGGATATGTTCATCCATGCCATGGAAAATTGCATTTTTTAGACTTGACCAGTTCTCTTCTACTGTACGTTGTAAGGGGTTAGTGGAGAGATACTGCTCACAGAACTTTGACAGGTCATTCCTTATGTTTCCCCAGTTGGCTTTCTTATAGTTAAAGACTGTTCGCGGACATTTTTTGTTTATCACTGGTTTTATAATAGTGTTTATTGCCAAAATGTCATGGTCGCTCATGCCTATTGGTGGGCAAGTGAAATGTTTTTCTATTAGGCCTGGATGTGATGTGATCAGCAAGTCCAATATTCTGCCTTGTCTAGTTGGTGCTCTATTGATCTGTTCCAAATTGTGGCTTTTAATGATATCTGTCAACCGATCACAGTGTGATTTGTCTCTAGATCCCGGTGGAGCACTACCTATCTCCCAGTCTATGTCACCTCTATAGAGGACAACCACTGTATATCTCCTGGAACTGGTAAGTGATGCCTCTATAGAGGACAACTACTGTATATCTCCTGGAACTGGTAAGTGATGCCTCTTAGAGGACAACCACTGTATATCTCCTGGAACTGGTAAGTGATGCCTCTATAGAGGACAACTACTGTATATCTCCTGGAACTGGTAAGTGATGCCCTATAAGGACAACACTGTATATCTCCTGGAACAGGTAAGTGATGCCCCTATAGAGGACAACCACTGTATATCTCCTGGAACTGGTAAGTGATGCCTCTATAGAGGACAACCACTGTATATCTCCTGGAACTGGTAAGTGATGCCTCTATAGAGGACAACTACTGTATATCTCCTGGAACTGGTAAGTGATGCCCCTATAGAGGACAACCACTGTATATCTCCTGGAACTGGTAAGTGATGCCCCTATAGAGGACATCCACTGTATATCTCCTGGAACAGGTAAGTGATGCCTCTATAGAGGACAACTACTGTATCTCCTGGAACAGGTAAGTGATGCCTCTATAGAGGACAACCACTGTATATCTCCTGGAACTGGTAAGTGATGCCCCTATGGAGGACAACCACTGTATATCTCCTGGAACTGGTAAGTGATGCCCCTATTGAGGACAACCACTGTATATCTCCTGGAACTGGTAAGTGATGCCGTATATCTCCTGGAACAGGTAAGTGATGCCCCTATAGAGGACAACTACTGTATATCTCCTGGAACTGGTAAGTGATGCCTCTATAGAGGACAACTACTGTATATCTCCTGGAACTGGTAAGTGATGCCCCTATAGAGGACAACTACTGTATATCTCCTGGAACTGGTAAGTGATGCCTCTTAGAGGACAACCACTGTATATCTCCTGGAACTGGTAAGTGATGCCTCTATAGAGGGCACCTACTGTATATCTCCTGGAACTGGTAAGTGATGCCCCTATAGAGGACAACTACTGTATATCTCCTGGAACTGGTAAGTGATGCCTCTATTGTGGACAACTACTGTATATCTCCTGGAACTGGTAAGTGATGCCTCTATAGAGGGCACCTACTGTATATCTCCTGGAACTGGTAAGTGATGCCCCTATAGAGGACAACCACTGTATATCTCCTGGAACTGGTAAGTGATGCCTCTATTGTGGACAACTACTGTATATCTCCTGGAACTGGTAAGTGATGCCTCTATAGAGGGCACCTACTGTATATCTCCTGGAACTGGTAAGTGATGCCCCTATAGAGGACAACCACTGTATATCTCCTGGAACTGGTAAGTGATGCCCCTATAGAGGACAACTACTGTATATCTCCTGGAACTGGTAAGTGATGCCCCTATAGAGGACAACTACTGTATATCTCCTGGAACTGGTAAGTGATGCCCCTATAGAGGACAACTACTGTATATCTCCTGGAACTGGTAAGTGATGCCTCTATAGAGGACAACTACTGTATCTCCTGGAACTGGTAAGTGATGCCTCTATAGAGGACAACTACTGTATCTCCTGGAACTGGTAAGTGATGCCCCTATAGAGGACAATTACTGTATATCTCCTGGAACTGGTAAGTGATGCCCCTATAGAGGACAATTACTGTATATCTCCTGGAACTGGTAAGTGATGCCCCTATTGAGGACAACTACTGTATATCTCCTGGAACTGGTAAGTGATGCCTCTATAGAGGACAACTACTATGTCTCCACTTTCTCCTAATGGCTCTGGTATACCTAAAATGAGGGGGGGGCTGTGTCTGAGTTGTTGCGTCACCACTTCCTCCTAATGGCTCTTGGTTCAAATCTCAAGCAGAGAGTCTGAAATACATTCCTGTGAGGAAGCTACGAATGATATTCATCTGGCGTGTGACTGGTTGATTCTACCCAGGGACCAGCCCAACACCTATTCCAGAAACAATTACCAATGGTGTATATGGGAGAGTTAACTAAGAGCTGAAAAGTTGCTGTTTTAAGGCCTAAATTAATTGGTTTGACTGCTAAATCCATAACATCAATATACTTTCAACGTGTACATCGTCCGCCTCCGTGGTCGAGTGGTTAATGTCGCTGACTTGTATACCACTGTAACCTATGCTCAGGCCGTGTTCACCTAACGCATGACAACAACTATGTAATGTTTTTGTTTTCATTATTACCGTATGTGTGTTTTACTATGGTTCACTTTGTAGTGATATGATTTGTTATTATCTCTAGCGGCTCAGTTCACTTTCAACCGTGAACACAATGTGGCTCTTTCCAACTTCATGGACGAGCAGGGTGGGATCCCAGAGGAGGATGAAGCGGACGACATAAACGAGGGTACACCGAGAGAGCTACACCGCAGCTCCAGTGATTGTGCACGCCCCAAGCTGACTGATATTGATAACGGTAAATTATCACTCGATCTGCATTTCATAGTCACGCTGTGTTGTTTTCGAATCACGTGTGTGCGGCGCCATTGAGCTGCCTTAAGGCATGCTTCATCTGATATTACTTACACAGGGTTCCCTCTATCTGAATGTTTGTCTGCGCCACTTCTGTCGCCAATTGAAAAACACTTGGAGCCATATAGGCACAAATAAATATTTGAAGCCATGTATTTGACAAAACATGTGCCAAAAAAACAAAACAAATGTTGCACCAAATATTTTCGCCAATTCACAAAATAATTACTTTAGCGCCAATAGTTATTTTTCAATTGGCGACCAACAGCGGGAACCCTGCTTACATGTAGTACCTCACTGTACCTCACTAATGTAGAATTGATATGATCACAAAATAATCATAATGCGTTCCCATGTAGAACCATACATGTATATATAGAAAGCTGTTCATTAGCTGAATGTGTTTTTACCCTCAATAAACAAGGCTTAACCCTTTCAACACCACAGACCTCTAAATAGGCTTACAAAAAGTGTAGATCCAGATGAGCCGGCTCGTGACGAGCCGTCTCGTCAGGATCTGCACTTTTTGCCAGTGATATGACTATTTTTAGACATAATTACCCATTTTGATAAATGAACTTGTCCAAATGTGATTTTCTGATTCATTTATTGGTTTATGAATATCATGGACCAGTCCATGCGAGTTACTTGGTGTTGAAAGGGTTAAAATGAGTAACAAACACTGTCTTTATTTCAAAAGTTAATTGACTTTCGAGACTGTTACGTGGAATCTTAATTTAAATCAATGATCTTAGCACGACATATGAAAGGTACAGTGTAACAAATATCTGTTTAAAGGAGTATATTTCAGTTAGTTTATGCAACAAGATACAGATTAGGAAGTGGATACATTTAATATTGAAACTTATCTTAAATCTAATGATATCTCAGACTGATAAATTACACCATCAACACTTCTATACACCATTAAATATTTATTTTGGATGAGAAGGGCCGTAACTAATGTTGCTAGAACTTGTGGTCCGACCCATTTGCCTTTAATTTGTCATGTTTTTGTATTCACATGTGTATGTAAAACGAATCGAAAATAAAACTTCCAAAAATATATTTTTTTTGGTTTTTACGATTTTCAAACAAAATTTTGTCTAGTAAGATACACTGGCCCATTATAAAGCACTCCTTCTATTCAAATGTTGTATTTAATGGTTGTACTGTGCATTTTAACCCTATTTTGCAGAAGTATATTAAAGAACACCATTTAAGGAAGCGATCACGCGCTTTCTCACTTCTCCCAAAAATTCTGACCTAGAATGAACCCTGAATTAAAATATGATTAAACTTCGGATGCTATAAAAATTATTATCCAAAACCTCAATTTGTAAATAGCAAATTGATACTTTAAGATGGAGAAGGAATTTGATATATAAATAAATTATTTAAACTGAATGTAAACCAAGACTTAATACTAAATAATTATTTAAACTGAATGTAAACCAAGAGTGAATACTCCAATACTCTATGCATAACTTGTTCAATCTCATTCGCATGCATATATTGTATTACAGTGATATTGAAATCTACTTTGACTTATTATAGATCTACATACATGTATTGTATAAATTGATACAAAATAAACGAAGCCGTTGAGCTTCGCAAAACAAACAAAATATAAACAACAGTTTCTGTATGTAAATTTTAAACCAGACACACAATGTCGTTCGTGACAATATCTTTGAGTTTGAAAGAAACATGTTGAATATTTTGATTGCAGCCAAGTTGAACTCGGTATTGGAGGAAGTGAGGAATGTGATTGGGGAGTCGGTTCCTGAGGGTGTCATGGTCGACACGATCATGAAGCATAATTTCAGTGTGGAGGGATCACTCAATGAACTACTCAACCAGCAAGGTACATTGTACTGTTCATTGTGTTGTATTCTAGGAACTCTGTTGTCGAGAGGTTCGTTGTGTTGTATTCTAGGAACTCTGTTGTCGAGGGGTTCATTGTGTTGTATTCTAGGAACTCTGTTGTCGAGGGGTTCATTGTGTTGTATTCTAGGAACTCTGTTGTCGAGGGTTTAATGCTGTTGTATGCCTGTAAAAAGTGATGTACCTGTGTGATGGGAAATTGCCCCCCCCCCCCCCCCTACCACTGAAAATTGACAGGCTGGGGTTTGGGAGTGGGTGTTCCGTGGTGGTATCCTGTTACACCGGTACTAACCACATGACACCAGTGTGATGGAATATGCTGCTTGTAAATTACATGTAATATTTGTACTTTATAGATAAACCCAAACCCCAGAGAGAACCTCGGCGAGACAGGCGGAACAGAGTACAAGGTATGTATATAGTTACACAAATCTCATGTGCATCTGGCCTGGTGGCTGTAAAATGTTTCTCCAATCTCAAACTCTGTCTCAAGCTTTCTGATTGGTTGAATCAAGAGCAAATCTCGGACTCAACCATTCATCATTTGAGGTTGAGATTTGAGAAAAGGTTTATAATCTTTGACCCAGGGTCTTGTATCAACATATGCCTTTTTAACACCAAGGAAACTCCATTTTGAGCCCAGGGTTATTTAAACTGTTCATGAATTTGATAAAGAACCGCATGCATTTACACATCTCTTTGTACGCTAACTGTGAAAATAACATCCAAATATGTCGTGTAATTTCATTAGAATTGTGTCGTAAATTACATGACATATTTCCATAGTTTTCAGTTAGAAATAATAAAAACATAATTAATGAATTGTCGTCTGCTGCAATTATTTGAACTATTTATACCATTTATTTTACCCAGCATGCAAAGAGTGTTAAAAAGTCCAAATCAAAAGAAATGAACAAATCACTATCAATTGAAATTTGTTTTATCCGACTGTATCCAAACACGCAGTTCTACCTATGTTACTATTCAAATGTTGTGATAGCCCCTCGTGTATATTGGGTAGAAAGTTGTACATGAACTATTTCTTAACAAGGTGCCTTATATTTCTTCTTTTCATTTACCTCCATCGCCTTGGTGATGTGCTGCCACTCAACTGTATAACATTGTGTGATAACCTGAACCATGGGACGTACCCTGTCACCTGCCACACATCACATGACTTGCCATATATCACATGACCTGCCATATATCACATGACTTGCCATAAATCGTGCGACTTATTTTCCATCTATGGCTCATGTAAGGTAAGAACTAGATGATGAGATATATACTTCTGCTTCTCCCATTCAGGACAATGTTTTCTACTGCATTCCACTGCACAGGGGGCCGGGCATTTTGAAATTTGGGGCAAGTGTTTCCCCACGGTCGCCATCTTATTTAACAAAATCAAATGATGTTAGTTCTGACAAGGGAGAGGTAATCATTGTTAGCAAGCAGTGCGCATCTATGTCACCGTCTAAGGATAAATTTAATAAAATCTCAACGGTATTAAATGGCCACCGCAAAATTGATCAACGATTATTGTCGGGTAAATTGTCGGGACATCTACCACACATTACTCAATCAAACATTTATTATGATCAAATATCTCAGTTAGAATCAAAATTAGACGGGCAGAAGACATTGGGCGAGTCTGAATCAAAAACAAATACGAGTTTGTCATTATCGGTGCTTTCCAAAGCACATGATCTCAGGAACAAAGGAGTAAGTGCTAAGCCCCAGACTAATGTTGGGGTTTCTTTGTCAGATTTAGCAGGTTTTCATTTAGGAAAGGGTGCTTTGGCAGGGGTGGGTGGTGATTCTCAAGGATCCACACAAATTGCACCAAAACGTGGTTCTTGTTTAGTAACATTGTCCTCATTGTCAAAATCACATGGATGTTCAGCAACATCGGGCATTGCTTCCTCTCTGTCACAGCTAGCAGAAGCTCATGCAGCTCATTCGAAATGTCCAGCACCTGGTTTATCATCAGTTGGAATGTCGCTTTCACAACTTGCAGAAGCCCATGGCATAGCGAAACCTTCTCTAGGTCTGAATCCAGCTAAAAACAAAGACAATTCAATTGAAGAAAAAGCTGCGACTTTTGGGTTTGGTAAACAGAAGTCAGCGTCTTTGCTGTCATCTGAAATGTATAAGAATAAAACGGATAAAGCACAGATAATGTTGTCTTTGAGTAGTTTAATAGACAAACAAGGAACTATCAAGAATGATGAAAGCAGGGTTGTAATTAAGCAGTCTGCTAGCATTAGTAGCAAGACAGATACAGATAGACAAGGGTATGACATTCATCAGCAAAATGCTAGCTTATGTACACAAAGCAAAATTGGAAAACAGTCAGCTGAGAGTACAGATATACGCAGCAAACTTGCAACTCTATCACTAGCGGACTTGGCAAAAGGAAGAAGTCCACACAACCAAAAGGAGATGAAAAGTGCATCAAAAGCTATTACAGCAAAGGCAAAGGAGTTGTTGAAAGAAGAAAATGGCAATGATGAAATGGCAAATGAATCAACAACACAATATAATAAAGATATGTCAGATTTGGAAGATCTGTTGGATGTGAAGATAACACTTAAAGATGATGTATATATTGAGACGGTTAAACATCTTATGAAAAGGCCGTCCAATTTTGGAAGCACACTTTGCCTAGAGATTAGTGTAAGAGCAAAAGGGAGCAAGCAAATTAAATACAAAAGGAAGAAGTTCAGTTGCAGCTTGCAGATGAAAGATATGAAAGAGAGGCTGCCGGTAGAATTGAAAGAGATTAAAGCATTTGATTTCAGCACACCTTCCCCTGATGATGTTGTAAAAGCGAAACAGACACAGGCTTTCAACAGGAGTGGAAAATAATCTAAAATGTTCAAATGTCCGTTTTCATTCTTTTGCAAATAAATTGGTTATATGAATCACTCTGTCGGAATACTAACATAAATGACAAGAAAACTTGAAACTTGTGAATCGGTAATGATACAAAACTAACTTTAGTCTGTGTGTTTTACATTTATTTATCGTCGCTATTGGTTATCCATATGAGCGACGCCTCCTGAAGAGATTAGTCATTTTAGATTTTTGGAGGATAGTGCAATTCCCCAGAGTCTCCTCTGGTTCTTTTACGTACTCGATGTAAAGCACCGACACGAGACCTTGGATTAAAGTCCCAACTGAAAGACTTAATTTTATTAGGGTCAGACGGGGGATCGAACCTACGATGCCTGGATTACCAGTCCAGCGTGTTAACCACTGGACTACAGGTCCGTCTGTGTCGTCATATGCGTCCATATCCGTAGCTTATCTAGCTATACCCGATATCCATGACTGACCAGTGACCACTAGGCTTACTTCACCTGTTCGGAACAGCTCATAATTTTACATTAAATTTCATATGATTTTAAGATTACAGCCAACTATGAAATGAGAAGAAGTTAAATTTCACTTGCAAATATTCAAACAGGTTTATTTTATAGTACATTAATCTCTCATCATTTTGAATGAACCATGAATGTCTGTTTTGCTAAATCTATATGGTTCCAAAGTTACAGCCATCAATTGTTTACTGAAGCATAATTTATTCATATTTATGCTAATTAGCTAATTCAATTAAAGGTCATGTGCTTTAGAAGATTTTAGTCTGATTCAGTAAAGTAGGGTTATGGTTATATGTATGTATGTATGTATGTTCCTTTAATGTCAAACCCCTCGCGGGGACTTAGACATGTTTTCCTGGGCAGGCTTAGCCGACCTAAGCGATTAACCAGTACTAAGCAAGGTGTGTGAGGTGCCTTGCTCAATGACACTACACAGGGCGTTCATTTGACCCGAGCTCCCGGGTTTTGACGCACGAAAATTGATAAAGACGCATGTTTGACTCTTGGTGAAAATGCCCCGAGAGTCAACTTGACCCGGGGCGTTGATCGGTCATGCGTCATTAAATATTTTCTCAGCAGAGTAATTATCAAAATATGTCTGTCTACGAGGTCGAAGACCGTAATCGTTCATATATAAAACGCAGTTATTGTCATCAAAAGTCTGCTGCATTTCGTTATGAACACGATCGTGATTTACAAGGGACTCACAATCGGACAAATGGCGTCTAGGCAAACTTTACGTAAAATCTTTATCTCAACCAGCCGATCAGAATATAGTATCAACCACGCATAAAACGCCTTCATCACTTGCGCCGCCCAGGGTTAGGTTCAAAACGCGTGGTTGATGTCATTATTCAGTTGGGTGGTTGAGAAAAAAGGCTTACCCAAACTTTAGTATCAAAGGGAAATAAATCTTTAATAACGTTTCTCTAATACCTGTACGGCTCGGTATTTTTCCGGTAAAAATTAGTTTTTATCAAAAGACAATTATTATTGATTGTCACAATAAACACCTTTAGCAAGTTTTGCAAACAACCAATTACCGTTTGTGTTGTTTGCCATCATATATGCTGCTAATCATGAGAACTGAGAAGTTTAAGTAGGTGTTGACATTATGTGTATTGTCAATGTACAATCGGCATAGATAAAACGGTGTTTTTGTAACACCTGTATTGTCAATAATAAGTTGTCTGCTATTTGAGAAGCTAATAGTGGGCCACTGATATAGAAATTATACGCCGGAATCGTTTGATGATGTCGGTGAGTAAAAGTACTTTTGCTATTGTTTGTTACAGATTTCTATGGGGTATTCATTGTGTGCACCACCCATTAATCATTTCATTGTTTCTACATTATCCCTTCATTTTCTGGAGAATATTCCTAAATCATTCTTAGTTATATTTTCAATCAGATCGGAGATAAAAAATTAAAGAGTATCAGTTTTAGAAATTAAATCTTAAATATGGTTCAGAAAAGCCTTAGTCACTTCGGAATTGGCACACCCAGCAAACGTAAGCTGAGTGATAGTGTTAGTGAACCTGGGACACCTAAACGCCATAAAGTAGACTGTGACACTCCTAAGTCTAAAGTGAAAAGAAAATTCAGGTCTGAGTGGCTTAATGAATTTGGGTGGCTGGAAATGAAACAAACTGATGATCAGATTCTGTTGTATTGTACTTGGTGTAGAGATGCTAAAAAGAAAAATCCCTTCGCTAACAGTGGTAGCACGAACCTACAACAATTACATGTACGTAAAGTACCAACATGCATATATTTGACTCTTGAAAATTCCAGCTTGACTCTTGAAAATTCCTGTTTGACTCTTGAGATTTTGACCTCAAGGGTCATTGACTCTTGAGTTTCAAAGTCTAGTGAACGCCCTGACTACATACGTGGCCTGACCGAGTATCAAACCCGGGACCGTTCGATTCCAAATCCGACGCTCTACCACTGGACCACGGACGCCATATATTTGAACAATGTGATCAATAATTATTCAATGTAGTTGATAATGATATACTGTAAGACATGTGTTCCATTTTTTTTGCAACCACACAAATTAACTACATCATTGGTATTTGGTTTAAACGTATTTATTTACCAGGATACGTGTAATATACATTGAGACATAGACAGAAACATACATTTATATCGTGATATGTGGATTGAACTGAATGCTAAAAGCTTACGGTAATTCTTTCCACTGCATACTAGATGTTGGTACCAGGTATATATGGTATTTGCCATTTGAAGGTTGGTGATATTCTAAAAAAACACATTTGAATTAGATATCAATTTCTACATTTTATCATTAATGGTTCTACTGGTTCACAAGTTATGTGTTGTTCACAATGTTGGTGTTTCTTCAGTACGATTCGTATAACTTCTTGAAGCTGTCTCATTGAACAAATGAAATGATCTCGTAATTTAATTGCTCAGTATGTATGTGTACAATGTAATTATTTTCTTATTATTATTATCTCCAATATATATGAATTATTGATGTTAATGTTAGTTTATTGGGACGTCAGATCGAAGCATGTTCACCTACTACAATTACAATATTGATGTAACAGAAATGCTGAGCACTTAGGCACATATTATGCTACCATTTATATCCATGTGTAGTTAGCTTACACAAATTTAGTTTAGCTCGACTGCGAAACAAGTTCTTACAACTTGTATTAATCACTCTCGAGACCTCATTCCTGATGGAATCCATCGCCACGAGGGAGAGAGAAGAGGCAATGTGGAATTTAAATACCTTGTAAGGGTACAATCGTAATGGCTCCAGTGGGGCTCAAACTCCTGCGCTATCATGACTTCCATGTTAATGCTAGTTTGGCTCGGCTTGGATCCACAAAAGATAGTATACAAATGTAACTGACATATATATTTTTGGGAATAGTTTTATAATATTTTTATGAAATGATATAAATATATGTATTAATTTTCATCATATTGTCAAAATACATTTCTATCAAAGAAAACTAGTGTTTGTTTGATATGTTTACACAAATTTATGAAATCCGTCGTAAAAATTCAGCATGTTCTTGTGTGTTTAACCCTTTCAACGCCACATGCCTTTAAATAGGCTTACAAAAAGTGTACATCCAGATGAGCCGGCCAGTGACGAGCCGTCTCATCAGGATCTGCCCTTTTTGCCAGCAATAATTATTACTATTTTTAGATAAAATTACGCATTCTGATAAATGAACTGGTCCAACGGTAATTTTCTTATTAATTTATTGGTCTAAAAATATCATGCACTAGTCCATGTCAGTTACTTGGGGTTGAATGGGTTAAATGCCACTTTTATCCCGTACCTCTTAGGGCTGTATAAATTCACAGTATGTGACGATTCTTATCATGATGCATGGCACACAATTAAAACAATGTCGTGATTCACAAATGAAAACACAAGAGTCGTATTAACCCTTTCAACCCCACAGGCCTCTAAATAGGCTTATGAAAAGTGTAGATCCAGATGAGCCGGCTCGTAACGAGCCGTCTCATCAGTATCTGCACTTTTTTGCCAGTACTAATTATTACTATTTTTAGATAAAATTACCCATTTTGATAAATGAACTGGTCCAAAGGTAATTTTCTTATTAATTTATTGGTCTGAAAATATCACGCACCAGTCCATGTCAGTTACTTGGGGTTGAATGGGTTAAGAGCTATACACAGGCACAAGACAAAAATTATTTTTGTTTCCCCTATGGTTATGTATAATGTAAACATTATTTACTATATGACCAATTTTTCGAGGTCTTGTGTCGGTGCTTTCGCCGGGCACATAAAAGAACCAGAGGAGACTCTGGACTAGGTCTCTGTATCATTGCACTATCCTCCAAAATCTAAAAATCTTCAGGAGGCGTCGCTCATATGGGCAACGGGTAGCGACAATAAATAAGCGTAAAACACACACAAAATTTGTGTCTGTGGTGCTATAGTAATATGGCACACTGCGAAACATTGTTTGCAATACAGTTTGAATTATCTAGTTTATACAAATTTATTTTAGCTCGATTGCGAAACAAGTTATGTCAACTTATATTAATCACTCTCGAGACCTCATTCCTGATGGAATCCATCGCCACGAGGGAGAGAGAAGAGGCAACGTGGAATTTAAATGCCTTGCCTAAGGGCACAATCGTAACGGCTCCAGCGGGGCTCGAACTCCGGACATTTCGCACCTGAAGCGAATGCGATGCGCATCCACTGCGCTATCACGACTTCCGTTGAATTATCTAACAAATTGTTCTGTTGAATTTCTTCTCGACAGTTTAATTTAGTAATAATATGATTTTATTTTTCATGTCTATAATTGCCAGTTAAAATACTACCCATAAACATATATTTTATATTTTGCAATGTTTTAGTTTTACACTAATCCATTATTGTGTCCATTAAATTATAGAATGGAGAAATTAATGTTTCTTCTTCTTTGGAAATACCAAGAACTTGCTAGCAATTTCTGTATTTGGATTATGGATTAAGTTGTGTCATGATGCATCCCAGGTCTTGTGAATCATTACTGCCCTGCAGTGTTTGGGAATGACATGGCCACTTCTCCTTCTGTCCCATCCATCCTTCTGTCCCATCCATCCTTCTGTCCATCCATCCTTCTGTCCCATCCATCCTTCTGTCCACCCATCATTTTGTCCACCCATCCTTCTGTCCACCCATCATTCTGTCCATCCATCCTCCTGTCCACCCATCCTTCTGTCAATCCATCCTTCTGTCCACCCATCATTATGTCCATCCATCCTTCTGTCCATCCATCCTTCTGTCCACCCATCCTGTCCACCCATCCTTCTGTCCATCCATCATTCTGTCCATCCATCCTCTTGTCCATCCATTCTCTTGTCCATCCATCCTTCTGTCCATCCATCCTCTGTCCATCCATCCTTCTGTCCATCATCCTTCTGTCCACCATCCTTCTGTCCATCCATCATTCTGTCCATCCATCATTCTGTCCATCCATCCATCCTTCTGTCCATCCATCCATCATTCTGTCCATCCATCCATCATTCTGTCCATCCATCCATCATTCTGTCCATCCATCCTTCATTCTGTCCATCCATCCATCATTCTGTCCATCCATCATTCTGTCCATCCATCCATCATTCTGTCCATCCATCCATCCTTCTGTCCATCCATCCTTCATTATGTCCATCCATCATTCATTAGTCCATCCTTCATTCTGTCCATCCATCCTTCATTCTGTCCATCCATCATTCTGTCCATCCATCATTCTATCCATCCATCAATATGTCCATCCATCCATCCATCATTATGTCCATCCATCCTTCATTCTGTCCATCCATCCTTCATTATGTCCATCCATCCTTCATTCTATCCATCCATCCTTCTGTCCATCCATCCTTCATTCTGTCCATCCATCCATCATTATGTCCATCCATCATTCTGTCCACCCATCCTTCTGTCCATCCATCCTTCTGTCCATCCATCCTTCTGTCCATCCATCCTTCTGTCCACCCATCCTTCTGTCCACCCATCCTTCTGTCCATCCATCCTTCTGTCCATCCATCCTTCTGTCCCATCCATCCTTCTGTCCATCCATCCCTCTGTCCATCCATCCTTCTGTCCACCACCCCCACCACACCACCACCCCCACCACTCCATCCATCCTTCTGTCCACCCATCCTTCTGTCCATCCATCCTTCTGTCCACCCATCCTCCTGTCCATCCATCCTTCTGTCCCATCCATCCTCCTGTCCATCCATCCTTCTGTCCACCCATCCTCCTGTCCATCCATCCTCCTGTCCATCCATCCTTCTGTCCATCCATCCTTCTGTCCCATCCATCCTTCTGTCCATCCATCCTCCTGTCCACCCATCCTTCTGTCCATCCATCCTTCTGTCCATCCATCCTTCTGTCCATCCATCCTTCTGTCCACCCATCCTTCTGTCCATCCATCCTTCTGTCCACCATCATTTGTCCATCCATCCTTCTGTCCCATCCATCCTCCTGTCCCATCCATCCTCCTGTCCCCATCCATCCTGTCCATCCATCCTTCTGTCCCATCCATCCTTCTGTCCCATCCATCCTTCTGTCCCATCCATCCTTCTGTCCCATCCATCCTTCTGTCCATCCATCCTTCTGTCCATCCATCCTCCTGTCCATCCATCCTTCTGTCCATCCATCCTCCTGTCCATCCATCCTTCTGTCCCATCCATCCTTCTGTCCATCCATCCTCCTGTCCATCCATCCTCCTGTCCATCCATCCTCCTGTCCATCCATCCTTCTGTCCACCCATCCTTCTGTCCATCCATCCTTCTGTCCCATCCATCCTTCTGTCCCATCCATCCTTCTGTCCCATCCATCCTTCCTCCATCCTTCTGTCCATCCATCCTTCTGTCCCATCCATCCTCCTGTCCATCCATCCTTCTGTCCATCCATCCTCCTGTCCATCCATCCTTCTGTCCATCCATCCTCCTGTCCATCCATCCTTCTGTCCATCCATCCTTCTGTCCATCCATCATTCTGTCCATCCATCCTTCTGTCCATCCATCCTTCTGTCCATCCATCCTTCTGTCCA
>CM026403.1:17214505-17276198 GCA_014843695.1 Archivesica marissinica | reverse complement strand
CATCATTCTGTCCATCCATCCTTCTGTCCATCCATCCTTCTGTCCATCCATCCTCCTGTCCATCCATCCTTCTGTCCACCCATCCTTCTGTCCACCCATCCTTCTGTCCCATCCATCCTTCTGTCCCATCCAGCCTTCTGTCCCATCCATCCCCACCCATCCTTCTGTCCCATCCATCCTTCTGTCCCATCCAGCCTTCTGTCCCATCCATCCTTCTGTCCCATCCATCCTCCTGTCCATCCATCCTCCTGTCCATCCATCCTCCTGTCCATCCATCCTCCTGTCCATCCATCCTCCTGTCCATCCATCCTCCTGTCCACCCATCCTTCTGTCCATCCATCCTCCTGTCCATCCATCCTTCTGTCCATCCATCCTTCTGTCCCATCCATCCTTCTGTCCCATCCATCCTTCATCCATCCTTCTGTCCCATCCATCCTTCTGTCCCATCCATCCTCCTGTCCATCCATCCTTCTGTCCATCGTTCCTCCTGTCCATCCATCCTCCTGTCCATCCATCCTCCTGTCCATCCATCCTCCTGTCCATCCATCCTCCTGTCCATCCATCCTCCTGTCCATCCATCCTTCTGTCCATCCATCCTTCTGTCCATCCATCCTCCTGTCCATCCATCCTTCTGTCCAACCATCCTTCTGTCCACCCATCCTTTTGTCCATCCATCCTCCTGTCCATCCATCCTTCTGTTCATCCATCCTTCTGTCCACCCATCCTTCTGTCCCATCCATCCTTCTGTCCATCCATCCTCCTGTCCATCCATCCTCCTGTCCATCCATCCTCCTGTCCATCCATCCTTCTGTCCATCCATCCTTCTGTCCATCCATCCTTCTGTCCATCCATCCTACTGTCCATGCATCCTTCTGTCCATGCATCATTCTGTCCATCCATCCTTCTGTCCATCCATCCTTCTGTCCATCCATCCTTCTGTCCCATCCATCCTTCTGTCCATCCATCCTTCTGTCCATCCATCCTTCTGTCCATCCATCATCCTGTCCACCCATCCTCGTGTCCATCCATCCATCTGTCCATCCATCCTTGTGTCCATGCATCCTTCTGTCCATACATCCATCCTTTTGTCCACCCATCCTTGTGTCCACACATCCTTCTGTCCCATCCATCCTTCTGTCCACCCATTCTTCTGTCCATCCAGTCTCCTGTCCATCCATCCTCCTGTCCATCCATCCTTCTGTCCATCCATCCTTCTGTCCATCCATCCATCCTTTTGTCCACCCATCCTCCTGTCCATCCATCCTTCCTTTTGTCCACCCATCCTCTTGTCCATCCATCCTTCTGTCCACCCATCCTCCTGTCCACCCATCCTTCTGTCCCACCCATCCTTCTGTCCATCCATCCTTCTGTCCATCCATCCTTGTGTCCATGCATCCTTCTGTCCATCCATCCATCCTTTTGTCCACCCATCCTTCTGTCCATCCATCCTTCTGTCCATCCATCCTTCTGTCCCATCCATCCTTCTGTCCCATCCATCCTTCATCCATCCTTCTGTCCCATCCATCCTTCTGTCCCATCCATCCTCCTGTCCATCCATCCTTCTGTCCATCCATCCTCCTGTCCATCCATCCTTCTGTCCATCCATCCTCCTGTCTATCCATCCTTCTGTCCATCCATCCTTCTGTCCATCCATCATTCTGTCCATCCATCCTTCTGTCCATCCATCCTTCTGTCCATCCATCCTCCTTTTGTCCACCCATCCTCCTGTCCATCCATCCTTCCTTTTGTCCACCCATCCTCCTGTCCATCCATCCTTCTGTCCACCCATCCTCCTGTCCACCATCCGTCTGTCCCATCCATCCTTCTGTCCACCCATCCTTCTGTCCATCCAACCTCCTGTCCATCCATCCTCCTGTCCATCCATCCTTCTGTCCATCCATCCTTCTGTCCACCCATCCTACTATCCATCCATCCTTTTGTCCACCCATCCTTCTGTCCATCCATCCTTGTGTCCACGCATCCTCCTGTCCATCCATCCTCCTGTCCATCCATCCTTCTGTCCATCCATCCTTCTGTCCATCCATCCATCCTTTTGTCCACCCATCCTCCTGTCCATCCATCCTTCCTTTTGTCCACCCATCCTCCTGTCCATCCATCCTTCTGTCCATCCATCCTTCTGTCTACCCACCCATCCTCCTGTCCATCCATCCTTCATTTTGTCCACCCATCCTCCTGTCCATCCATCCTTCTGTCCATCCGTGTGTTCATCCATCCTTCTGTCCATCCATCCTTTTGTCCATGCATCCTTCTGTCCATCCATCCTCCTGTCTATCCATCATTCTGTCCATCCTTCCTTCTGTCTATCCATCCTCCTGTCCATCCATCCTTCTGTCCATCCATCTGCCTGTCTGTTCATCAGTCCATACTTACACATATGTCCATACATCATCCTGTATATCCATCCTTCTGTCCATATATCCATCATCCCGTCCATCTATCCTCCTGTCCATCCGCACCCATAAAATTGCTATTTCATGTATGTGGCTATAGAGAACAAAAGAATAGCCACTTAATGTACAATTTTGTGTACATCTGTCATTATGTACATCCAGCCTTCAGTTCATCCATAATTCTGTTCATCCAGCCTTCAGGTCATCCATAATTCTGTTCATCCAGCCTTCAGTTCATCCATAATTCTGTCCTTCCAGCCTTTAGTTTATACATAATTCTGTCCATCCAGCCTTCAGTTCATCCATAATTCTGTCCATCCAGCCTTTAATTCATCCATAATTCTGTCCATCCTGCCTTTAATTCATCCATAATTATGTCCATCCAGCCTTTAATTCATCCATAATTATGTCCATCCAGCCTTGAATTCATCCATAATTCTGTCCATCCAGCCTTTAATTCATCCATAATTATGTCCATCCAGCCTTTAATTCATCCATAATTATGTCCATCCAGCCTTTAATTCATCCATAATTCTGTCCATCCAGCCTTTAATTCATCCATAATTCTGTCCATCCTGCCTTTAATTCATCCATAATTCTGTCCATCCAGCCTTTAATTCATCCATAATTATGTCCATCCAGCCTTTAATTCATCCATAATTCTGTCCATCCAGCCTTTAATTCATCCATAATTCTGTCCATCCAGCCTTTAATTCATCCATAATTCTGTCCATCCTGCCTTTAATTCATCCATAATTATGTCCATCCAGCCTTTAGTTCATCCATAATTATGTCCATCCAGCCTTTAGTTCATCCATAATTCTGTCCATCCATCCTTTAGTTCATCCATAATTCTGTCCATCCAGCCTTTAGTTCATCCATAATTATGTCCATCCAGCCTTTAATTCATCCATAATTATGTCCATCCAGCCTTTAGTTCACCCATCCTTTAGTTCATCCATAATTCTGTCCATCCAGCCTTTAATTCATCCATAATTCTGTCCATCCAGCCTTTAGTTCATCCATAATTCTGTCCATCCAGCCTTTAATTCATCCATAATTCTGTCCATCCAGCCTTTAATTCATCCATAATTATGTCCATCCAGCCTTTAGTTCATCCATAATTATGTCCATCCATCCTTTAGTTCATCCATAATTCTGTCCATCCAGCCTTTAGTTCATCCATAATTATGTCCATCCAGCCTTTAGTTCATCCATAATTATGTCCATCCAGCCTTTAGTTCATCCATAATTATGTCCATCCAGCCTTTAGTTCATCCATAATTCTGTCCATCCAGCCTTTAGTTCATCCATAATTCTGTCCATCCAACCTTTAGTTCATCCATAATTCTGTCCATCCAGCCTTTAATTCATCCATAATTATGTCCATCCAGCCTTTAGTTCATCCAGCCTTTAGTTCATCCATAATTCTGTCCATCCAGCCTTTAATTCATCCATAATTATGTCCATCCAGCCTTTAATTCATCCATAATTCTGTCCATCCAGCCTTTAATTCATCCATAATTCTGTCCATCCAGCCTTTAATTCATCCATAATTCTGTCCATCCTGCCTTTAATTCATCCATAATTCTGTCCATCCATCCTTTAGTTCATCCATAATTCTGTCCATCCAGCCTTTAGTTCATCCATAATTCTGTCCATCCAGCCTTTAGTTCATCCATAATTCTGTCCATCCAGCCTTTAGTTCATCCATAATTCTGTCCATCCAGCCTTTAGTTCATCCATAATTCTGTCCATCCAGCCTTCAGTTCATCCATAATTCTGTCCATCCATTCTTTAGTTCATCCATATTTCTGTCCATCCAGCCTTTAGTTCATCCATAATTCTGTCCATCCAGCCTTCAGTTCATCCATAATTCTGTCCATCCATCCTTTTAGTTCATCCATATTTCTGTCCATCCATAATTCTGTCCATCCAGCCTTTAGTTCATCCATAATTCTTTCCATCCAGCCTTCAGTTCATCCATAATTCTGTCCATCCAGCCTTCAGTTCATCCATAATTATGTCCATCTAGCCTTTAGTTCATCCATAATTCTGCCCATCCAGCCTTCAGTTCATCCATAATTCTGTCCATCCATCCTTTAGTTCATCCATATTTCTGTCCATCCAGCCTTTAGTTCATCCATAATTCTGTCCATCCAGCCTTCAGTTCATCCATAATTCTGTCCATCCAGCCTTCAGTTCATCCATAATTATGTCGATCTAGCCTTTAGTTCATCCATAATTCTGTCCATCCAGCCTTCAGTTCATCCATAATTCTGTCCATCCATCCTTTAGTTCATCCATAATTCTGTCCATCCAGCCTTTAGTTCATCCATAATTCTGTCCATCCAGCCTTTAGTTCATCCATAATTCTGTCCATCTAGCCTTTAATTCATCCATAATTCTGTCCATCTAGACTTTAGTTCATCCATAATTCTGTCCATCCATCCTTCAGTTCATCCATAATTCTGTCCATCTAGCCTTCAGTTCATCCATAATTCTGTCCATCCAGCCTTTAATTTATCCATAATTATGTCCATCCAGCCTTTAATTCATCCATAATTCTGTCCATCCATCCTTCAGTTCATCCATAATTCTGTCCATCTAGCCTTTAGTTCATCCATAATTATGTCCATCCAGCCTTCAGTTCATCCATAATTCTGTCCATCCAGCCTTTAATTCATCCATAATTCTGTCCATCCAGCCTTTAATTCATCCATAATTCTGTCCATCCAGCCTTTAATTCATCCATAATTCTGTCCATCCATCCTTCAGTTCATCCATAATTCTGTCCATCTAGCCTTTAGTTCATCCATAATTCTGTCCATCTAGCCTTCAGTTTATCGATAGTTTTGTCCATCCAGCCTTTAGTTCATCCATAATTCCGTCCATGTGTACACATAAACGGTGTACTTTGGTGGTGAGGAGAATAGGAACAATTTATTAATGTTCTCGGGTAGGCTCTTATGTGACTATGAAAGAGAGATCAATGTGGTAGCCACTAAGTACCCATTTATCAGAATGTCCATTCTATCCATCCAACCTTCCTGACATGTACACATGGGTACTCTGGTTGCAAGAACAATAGGAACAGTTGACTATAGCAAATCGTGAAATGTTCAAGAACAGGATGATGCGGACAAAAAGTACTGGAGTAACTACCCTTTGATTTGTAGTAATAAAAGGGTCCGTCTCCGTGGTCGAGTGGTTAAGGTCGCTGACTTGTATACCACTGTAACCTATCATCACTGATGGTCACGGGTTCGAGTCCCGCTCAGGTGGTCGTGTCTCATTTATATGAAAAAGTTGGCAGTTTCTTACGGATGTTGGTGCACCCAAGTACTGGTTAACCGTTGGAGCCTGCCCAGGAAAGGTGTTGTTAGGTAAACTGCCCGCCGGCGATATAGCCCGAAATGGTGCTGATGCAGGCGTAAAACCCGAAATATAACATAACATAAGTAATAAAAGGTCAATTCTGTCACATGTGTGGCCTACTGTATAAATTATAAACTAACGCAGCAAGCAACCTGATTTCATCTACCAGTTTATTATTAACGGTAAGCTGCATATAATGTATGCAATATCTTATATACACACACTTACAAAACTCTTTTGGAATCGTACTGTTCAACTGTCTGTCCATCCGTATGTCTCTCAATCTTGTCCTCACTGTTATCTCTATAACCTCATCACATGTTCAGGAAACATCGGTATGAAATCTGTGTATTTTTCTAATCTGGTTCTTGCAATTATTTTTGTTTTTTTTAAAAATCATTATGTTAAGTAACAGCTTTGAAAGAATTATCTCGCCATGAGCGAGAGAGAAGAGGCAATGTGGAATTTAAATGCGTTTAAGGGCACAATTGTAACGGCTAAAGCAGAGCGCGAACTCTGAGCCTTTCTCACCTGAAGTGAACGCGCTATCACGAGTTCCACGTGTGCAAGTTTGAGTTGGTTGTGTGTAGCATGCTTATTATTGTGAAACATTCACATAAAATAATATTTGAACTCAAGATTTTCAGATTCACTAAATTTGCTGTAATAAAAACATGTATAAATATTTACATATGTGTGGATTATAATTTGAAATTCTCGCATGTTTTACATAAATGTTATGGGGCTTCTGTTGCCAAGTGATTACGGTAGATTTACCATATGACCTGAGCTGTCTGTGTGACTTTAAATCCCAATTACAAGACATTATTAAAAGTATTAACCCATTTCATTCTGGATACCATTCAAACAGTATTTGTAAAGAACATAGAGCCAGTTCAGCCGATACAGAACGTGCCGTGCCGTCTGATCAGGCTCTATGCGGTTTGCTATTCAGATGATCTTGCTAAGACACTTGGCTATGTAGCAAACAACATAGATCCTGATCAGCATGCAGCGTCACGCTGCGGCTGATCTGGATCTATGTTGTTTGCAAAAGCCTTTAAATGTATCCAGAATGAAATGGGTTAAAGACATGTTTGAAACGAGCAGAGGATCCATTATCATGTACAAATATTTTTATGTTTGGCATGCTTGTGTTTTATGCATTTTGTCATGCTGGTTTTATATACAGTCAAACCTGTGTTAGTGGTCTCGTCCATTGAGCAAGTTGACCTGTATTAAGCAGCCAGATTCCTAATATGTTGTTTTATTATACATTTGACTTCTATTAAGCCACCTGTGCTAAGCAGCCACTTTCTGTGCTTCCCTTGTACGGCTGCTTAAGACAGGTTTGACTGTACATGTAAATTATATTTATGTACTTGAATGTAAAAAGGTCTTCTTCAATTTAGTACCAAACTTAAGATTTTACTATAATTTCTTCAAAAGATCTGAACTATTTTACAATTAACCCATTTCATTCTGGATACCGTTCAAACGGTATCTGCAAAGAACATAGAGCCAGATTGACCGCCACGGAACGTGCCGTCTGATCAGGATCTATGCTGTTTGCTATTCAGATGATCTTGCTAAGACACTTGGCTATGCAGCAAACAACATAGATCCTGATCAGCATGCATCGTCACGCTGCTGCTGATCTGGATCTATGTTGTTTGCAAAAGCTTTTAAATATATCCAGAATGAAATGGGTTAAGGACCCGTTTTGCCTGGTTGCTCATGCAACATTTTGTATCACAAGCTGTTTAACTTTAAACTTGCTTATCGGATTGACTTGTTATATAAGCATATAAATTTACTTTAATGATAAAAAATCCAGTGTGTGCCTGCTTTTGAAAACTGTCGATAGACCCTGTAAAACACAATTTCTCTTCCTTCTTTTGAAAACTGTCGATAGACCCTGTAAAACACAATTTCTCTTCCTGCTTTTGAAAACTGTCGATAGACCCTGTAAAACACAATTTCTCTTCCTGCTTTTGAAAACTGTCGATAGACCCTGTTAAACACACTTTCTCTTCCTGCTTTTGAAAACTGTCGATAGACCCTGTAAAACACAAGTTCACTCATCCATCTAAATTTGGTTCTTAATAAGAATTTTCTTACTCTTTCAGCTGGTGCAAAAGGAGAACCGGGTTGTAGCACAACATCTCAAACAGTCCCAATTACTGGCCCTACTGTGATACTTAAGCAGCCGCATAAACCTCGAGATAATGAAACAGATGCAGTTTCATTCTTCCTCCCTTCTCAAGTTGCTCACACAAAATCTGATGTAAACCAGTCTCCAAAGCATAAAACCGTTGAACCAGTCTCGACTAAAAAACAAAATAATAGTATGAAACAATCTACAAAGGCTAGGAATTCAAAACAGTCTGTGACATCAGAACAGAAACTGAGACCTGATGGGTCATTGAAAGGCGTAAAAGAAAGTGAAAATGGTAGAACTGTAATTGTAGAATCGTCAAAAAATCTAGCAAATGTAGACAAAACTTCTAAAGATGTGATAGGTGCAGATAAAGCAGAAGACAGTAAGGAACAGATGTTGACGCCAAAGAAAGAAAGATATATACCGCCACTTCCTAGAAGTGCGTCCAAGTGCGTATTTTTTTCTACTTGCCAATATAATAGTATAACTTACCGTATAAGTAATAGTGATTTTATTTTTTCGGTATTCCTTGGACAATCATAACCTCTTGAATGTAACTGCACGGACATTAGTAACCCATAACCCATTTGATTCTGGATACCGTTCAAACAGTATTTGCAAATAACATAGAGCCAGATCAGCCGCCATGGAACGTGCCGTCTGATCAGGCTCTATGCTGTTTGCTATTCAGATGATCTTACTAAGACACTTGGTTATGTAGCAAACAACATAGATCCTGATCAGCATGCAGCGTCACGCTGCGGCTGATCTGGATCTATGTTGTTTGCAAAAGCCTTTAAATGTATCCAGAATGAAATGGGTTAACCTGCCAATCACGACTAATGTCGCTTTTGCTAACGCGCATAGAGCCAGATCTGATTGCACAGAATGTGCCATCTAATCAGACTATGATGTTTGCTATTCGGATAGTGGAGCTAAAACTGCAGCTGATCTGGATCTATGTTGTTTGCACATTCCATCCAATTTATTCGGCAGGTTACGGGTTAAGACATTTCCCTCAGCTATTCTGCATAGTGTAAATCTGGATGAATTTGCAAGAGTCAAATATTCGCAATCTTTTATCCACAAACACTTGATTGCAAATTCAGAACTTGCAAAATGTAATTATTGCCCATGTAAATAATACTGAAGAAATTTATGATTTTGTGACATTGTGAATAATAGACCATTTCAGTTAATAGAAGAGAGAAGTAGAGTTTCATTTATTTTTACGCCCTTAGTGAGTACAGTTATTTGCCCTTAACGTAGAAAAATGGAGATTGCCTAATGAAACAAGTCGCATTATCTAGTCATAAATATTTTTACAGACAAAAATATGAGAAATATGATCTGAAAGAGGAATACAAGAAACGTGAAGAAGGAAAAGATACGCTCAATATGGTTGTGATAGGTAACTCGTTTGAAACTATTCTCATTATGGTTGTGATAGGTAACGTATTTCAAACTAATCTCAATATGGTTGTGATAGGTAATGTATTTCAAACTAGGCTCGATATGGTTGTGATTGGTAACGTATTTCAAACTAGGCTCGATATGGTTGTGATAGGTAACGTATTTCAAACTATTCTCAATATGGTTGTGATAGGTAATGTATTTCAAACTAGGCTAGATATGGTTGTGATAGGTAACTCGTTTCAAACTATTCTCATTATGTTTGTAATAGGTAGCGTATTTTGAGATATGCTCGAAATGGTTGTGATAGGTAACGTATTTTGAAATATGCTCGATATGGTTGTGATAGGTAACGTATTTTGAAATATGCTCGATATGGTTGTGATAGGTAACGTATTTTGAAATATGCTTAATATTGTTGTGATAGGTAACGTATTTTGAGATATGCTTGATATTGTTGTGAATGTGATAGGTAACGTATTTAAAGATACTCTCATTATGGTTGTGATAGGTAATGTATTTCAAACTATGCTCAATATGGTTGTGATAGGTAACTCGTTTGAAACTATTCTCATTATGGTTGTGATAGGTAACGTATTTCAAACTAGGCTCGATATGGTTGTGATAGGTAATGTATTTCAAACAATATGGTTGTGATAAGTAACTCGTTTCAAACTATTCTCATTATGTTTGTGATAGGTAACGTATTTTGAAATATGCTCGATATGGTTGTGATAGGTAACTCGTTTGAAACTATTCTCATTATGGTTGTGATAGGTAGCGTATTTTGAGATATGCTCGAAATGGTTGTGATGGGTAACGTATTTTGAAATATGCTCAATATTGTTGTGATAGGTAACGTATTTTGAAATATGCTCAATATTGTTGTGATAGGTAGCGTATTTTGAAATATGCTTAATATTGTTGTGATAGGTAACGTATTTTGAGATATGCTTGATATTGTTGTGAATGTGATAGGTAACGTATTTAAAGATACTCTCATTATGGTTGTGATAGGTAATGTATTTCAAACTAGGCTCAATATGGTTGTGATAGGTAACGTATTTCAAGCTACGCTCAATATGGTTGTGATAAGTAACTCGTTTGAAACTATTCTCATTATGGTTGTGATAGGTAACGTATTTCAAACTATTCTCAATATGGTTGTGATAGGTAACGTATTTTGAGATATGCTCGAAATGGTTGTGATAGGTAACGTATTTTGAGATATGCTCGATATGGTTGTGATAGGTAACGTATTTTGAGATATGCTCGAAATGGTTGTGATAGTAACGTATTTTGAGATATGCTCGATATGGTTGTGATAGGTAACGTATTTTGAAATATGCTCAATATTGTTGTGATAGGTAGCGTATTTTGAAATATGCTTAATATTGTTGTGATAGGTAACGTATTTTGAGATATGCTTGATATTGTTGTGAATGTGATAGGTAACGTATTTAAAGATACTCTCATTATGGTTGTGATAGGTAATGTATTTCAAACTAGGCTCAATATGGTTGTGATAGGTAACGTATTTCAAGCTACGCTCAATATGGTTGTGATAAGTAACTCGTTTGAAACTATTCTCATTATGGTTGTGATAGGTAACGTATTTCAAACTATTCTCAATATGGTTGTGATAGGTAACGTATTTTGAGATATGCTCGAAATGGTTGTGATAGGTAACGTATTTTGAGATATGCTCGATATGGTTGTGATAGGTAACGTATTTTGAGATATGCTCGAAATGGTTGTGATAGTAACGTATTTTGAGATATGCTCGATATGGTTGTGATAGGTAACGTATTTTGAAATATGCTCAATATTGTTGTGATAGGTAACTCATTTTGAAATATGCTCAATATTGTTGTGATAGGTAACGTATTTTGAGATATACTCGATATGGTTGTGATAGGTAACGTATTTTGAGATATGCTTGATATTGTTGTGATAGGTAACGTATTTAAAGATACTCTCATTATGGTTGTGATAGCTTGGGTATTTCAAAATAAAAAGTATATATATTGAAAATAATTTTATTGTCCCAACGCATGCTTTTCATGGGCAATCACGTTATCAGACATTAGACGCACCACACCTACAAATTCAGGGCTGTATGTCGGGGGAAGAAGAGTACATTAAAATTTTGGACTGAATAAATCATCGTACATTTCAGGTCATGTTGACGCAGGCAAGAGCACATTAATGGGGCACCTGCTGTACCAATTAGGCAATGTCAACCAGAGGGCTATGCACAAATATGAACAGGAGTCGAAGAAACTTGGCAAAAGTTCATTCGCATATGCATGGGTATTGGATGAAACTGAAGAAGAACGGTATGTATTTAATAAAATAATATGCTGTTTAGTGAGTCTCTAGCATCGCAGATGTCCCACTCCGGGCTTTGTTTCAGACACAGGTGAGGATCACTGACCTGCAAGTCATCTTCCAAACTTGAAATTATCCAGTAGGATTCGGAACTTGCACTGACTGGTGACGGGCAAGTAATTCAGTGACAACAACATTAACCACGGAGGCACATCTGACGGTCCCATGTGGTTACATGTAACTGGTGTACCGGTATAATGAATTGACAAACATTCTACCCACTTTCCCGTTTTCTTTTCATGTGCAATTCACAGGTCATGAATTTCCTACCGATTATACAGTCAAAACTGTGGGTACCAACCTCATCGGATAGGAAAAAACATGGTCTTCTTTGACACTAGATCTCTCGTAACAGGTTGCAATGCACTAATAATGGCTTGATGGAAGACGCATAATGTTGGCCTTTATAGATTACAGTCAAACCTGTGTTAGTGGTCACCTATATTAAGCAGCCAGCAGTTTCCAGATTCCCAATATGTTGTTTTAATATAAATTTGACCTCTATTAAGCAGCCACCTGTGTTAATCAGCCACTGTCTGTGATTCCCTTGGCTGGCTGCTTAGGACAGGTTTGACTGTAGTTGTCTTTATTTTGAGATATTCTTTAGCTCAGGTTTGACTCTACTTTAAAAATAATATATATATATAGACGTGATATATATATGTATATATACAGTCTAACTTTCGTCTACTAGGAGACCACTTGTATTAAGAGACCATTTTGTTACTGTTTTGTTAAGGAATCAATTAGCACGTATTAAGAGTCCAATTCCTGCTTAGAAACCGCTTCTTGCCCTTCCATGTGGAGGTCTCTTAATACAAGTTTGACTGTATATATGGATTGTATATTTAACCACTTGTATTAAGAGACCACTTTTCCGGTTACTGTTCGTAATTAGCACATAATAAGAGACCAAGAAACCGCTTCTTGCCCTTCCATGTGGTGGTCTCTTAATACACGTTTGACTGTATATATGGATTGTAAATTTAACCCAATGTACAGTGTTTGACTATAATGAATCGTGATGTATGTTGCAGCGCGAGAGGTGTAACCATGGATATTGCTCAAACCAAGTTTGAAACTCCGCAGAAAATCATCACGTTGCTAGACGCTCCCGGACATAAAGATTTCATACCAAACATGATAACTGGTACACTCATTTCTCCATTAACTCTTTGCATGCTGGGTAAAATAAAGACTATATATAGTTCAAATAATTGTAGCAGATGACAATTCATTGAAAACTCTGGAAATATGTCATGGAAATTCATTAGAATTGTGTCTATTGAGATTCCATGACATATTTCACTGTTATTTTCATCGCTAGCGTACAAATAGTTAATATTGTGTCCGTGTGCGATGGTTTGGAGGCTTTCTTCCAGTTTCTTACGGAGGTTGGTGCACCCAAGTACTGGTTAACTGCTGGAGCCTGCCCAGAAAAGGTGTTGTTAAGTAAACTGCCCGCCGGCGATATAACCCAAAATGGTGCTGATGCAGGCGTAAAACCCGAAATATAACATAATAATAATATAAATATAACATAATTCTTCCATTACTGGTACTTTGCCAATGTTTTCAATCTTCAGTTTATTATCATTATATTATCGCCAAATCTTTACTCCTGTGTGACGTAGTCCGTGTCGTGTCCTGAACGAGCCATTGAGACATAGCCGATCATCCCCGACTGTGATGTCATGGCTATATGGTTCAATAAACTTTGTACCAAGTAGCATTGGATCTTTGTCTACATAATGTTCTATCATTTTATATCATATATATGTTAGTATTTAACTTGGGTTGAGATAATAGGAATACACCAACAGTTTACCTTTGTTGTCATATCGATTCTTCATCCATGTTCATCTATTTATATATTATTTTTGAGAGCCATATCTTTTATTGTAACCAATTATTGACATGAGCCCTTGGTGTCCTTTCTAGGACACAAATTCGCTTTAACCCTTTCCTTGATAGAGATTTAAGTTAAAATACTATTATATCTCAATACAAACGATGGTCATTTAGCTATCATGCAGTGAATAAGTAGTCGCTATATTTATCCCACCTCCATAGATATTACTGGGACTACATGAGATTCTGGCCTTTATTATGAACATCGCTTTGGCTACTATATGTCGTATTGGTAATGGCGTCAAGAGGTGCTTCTATGAGGGAAAGTGTTAAGACATGAACTATCTCTAGCAGATACCTACAAGCTCACCTCATTTTCTAGAAAAGCTATTGTCTGGCATGGCTCAAACACACAACCTCTTGAGTACAAGGCAGACACCAGCCTCCATTTCACCATGGAGGCTCCACAAGCTGGACTTCCTCAATCGCTCACCATTTATTATAATGTGACTCGGGTAGGCTATTCACTGGGATTGTCTGCTTTCCCTTTCTGAAATAAAACAGATGACTATCAGGGTTCATTCTAGGTCAGAATATTTGGGAGAAGTGAGAAAGCGCGTGATCGCTTCCTTAAATGGTGTTCTTTAATATACTTCTGCAAAATAGGGTTAAAATGCACAGTATGACCATTAAATACAACATTTGAATAGAAGGAGTGCTTTATAATGGGCCAGTGTATCTTACTAGACAACATTTTGTAGGGAGAAGTGGGGCCCCCAGAAGGCGAAGTCAGGGTCCCTAGGGCGACAATTTTGCCCATATCGCCCTCTAGAATGATCCCTGGACTATGATACTTTGCAACTATGCTAATATGCAATTTCTACTTCCACTTCCCCTTCAGGTACTGCCCAGGCAGATGTAGCCATATTGGTGGTCAATGCCACAAAAGGAGAATTTGAGACTGGATTCGAGTCTGGTGGACAGACGAGGGAACATGCTCTTCTGGCAAGATCTTTAGGTACGGTTGTGTTAAACAAATTTGGTGATTTTGAAATAGGAAACTACTGATCACTTTAATATTCACATATTTGGTCTATATTGTCAGTATCTGTAGCTTGACTATTCCAAGGAGGACAGAGACGTTGTCATGGCTCTTTGGTTAACCTTTTCCCCCATAAAGATGTAGTTTTATTTCATACATTTGGCTGTAATTTACCAATCGTACAAAATGGATAAGCTGTGAACTTGCCTACTCCGCCTTCCTGGAGGTTACTAGGAATTATTAAGGGTTGTATACGCTACCGGTTGCCCATATGAGCGACGTCTCCTGAAGAGATTAGTCATTTTTTTAGATTTTTGGAGACCCATTCCAGAATCTCCTCTGGTTCTGTTACGTGCACGGTGTACAGCACCGACACAAGACATCTGTTTAATGTCCCATCTGAAAGATTGTTAATTTTATTAGTGTCAGACAGGGGATCGAACCTGCGATCCCTGGATTACCAGCCCAGCGTGTTACCACTGGTCTACATAACCGTCTGTTATGTACATGTGGGAAGCGACAACAGGTTTGTATGGCGTTTATATGGAGTAATGGGTTAATACTATTTTCAACAATAGAGATTGGTTTACGTGTAATATAGGTGTGTCTCAGCTGATAGTTGCTGTAAACAAGATGGACACGGCAGACTGGGATCAAACTAGGTATGATGAAGTGGTACGCAAGCTCGGGCAGTTCCTCAAGCAGGCCGGGTTCAAGGACGCCGACACATCATTTATTCCCGTCAGCGGACTAGCCGGTGAGAATCTGACGAGAGCAGTGAAGGAACCGAAGCTTGTGTCATGGTATAAAGGCAGCACATTGATGGAACAGATAGGTTAGTTGAAATAACGATTGCGATTTTGCCAAATAACAAATCTGATCATTGTATTGATTATGCCACCGCCAAAACTCCAAAATAACGTTAATCAAATAATGACGACGCACAATCCTGTAGGCATCATAAATACACCTGTCCAATCTTACCAAGCGTATTAAGATAGGCTTTAGCCAAGGTTTCAATAAGCGGCCGTGGTGTAGTATTCTCTGCTCTTTACACTTGTATTGTGTGTAGACCGTAAATCTGCTCAAACATCAAGCTCTAATTGTCCACGTGTTTCAGAACAGACCATGTCTTTGTATATTAAAAAGTTAGCAGTTTCTTACAAATACTGGTTAACTGCTGCAGCTTGCACAGGAAAGGTGTTGTTAGGTAAAACTCTCTCTATGGGTAACCGATAGCGACGATAAATAAGCCTTATATAAAACAATAACTCCAACACTGTTCCATTTCGTTCGCTTTTATGCTTGTGTCAAATTACTTCCAACTTCTTACTGCCAAACAATCAGTCGCGGTTAGCCATTACTAAATCATCTCTATTCTTTATACTTCTTGCTTTGGTCGTTACTTTTCACACTCTTAAAAAATATTTTCTAATGATTTTAGATAAGTTTAAACCGATGATTCGACCGGTTGATAAGCCGCTGCGGGTCACTGTCTCGGATGTGTTCAAAGGTATGGGTGGTGGTTTTACAGTGACGGGTAAAGTTGTGTCAGGAAGCGTACAGATTGGTGATCGAGTGACCGTTATGCCTGCTGCCGAATTTGCTATTGTTAAAGGTAATGTAAAACACTCTGTGTTCGTCTTGGGACTAAATGTTGAAGTGTTTAAAAACTGTCTGTAAAAGGCTATTACAACAATGACTTAATTTGTAGAAGTCGTGATAGCGCACAGTGGATGCGCGTTAGCTTCAGGTGCGAAAGGTCCGGAGTTCGAGCCACGCTGGAGCCGTTACGATTGTGACCTTAGGCAAGGCATTTAAATTCCACGTTGCCTCTTCTCTCTCCTTCGTGGCGATGGATTCCATCATGAATGAGGTCTTGAGATAGATTAATATAAGTTGTAAGAACTTGTTTCGCAATCGAGCTAAGATAAATTTGTATAAACTACAACAATGACAAGAACATACATAGTGTAACTAATAATAAATGTTACAATTTTTAAGGAAAATCATATAAAAGTTACTTCCTTTGGTTAGTATTCTTGCATATGGATCGCTAATTGGCCATTTACCTTTGTTTCCTACAGGTATTGGAATAAACGATGAAGCTGTCAATTATGCATTTGCGGGAGACAGTGTCAACATTGTCATCACAGGAATAGATATCACCCATGTCAGTGTCGGTATGTACCAATGTCACTTACTCACCCATGTCAGTGTTTTCTCCAGATGTTCATAATCTTGTGTAATTCTGCGACATCCGGGTAATTTACACTTGCATGATAGGATGTGACTAACGTGGCCGGAACACCAGATCGTGCTACTTCAGCTATTACAAGGTTTACTTCCACATCTCATGCTACTTTTAGTCTTCAATGGTGCTGTAGAACCAAACCAGTGTTTGTATACCATTAAACCTAACTCTAACAACAGATGCCGATAATCTACTTAATGTACGAAGTTTACAAGTCGATGTGAAATATAAAGATACTTATTGAATAATGGTCTGCTGATTTGTGTATACATGTACTATAATACTCGACCGTTCTGTGATAATTTGTATGAGACTTACATCCCCCGTTCTCTGTGTAGTTATAGATAGAGAATGTAAATCATTCACAGACTTGTAAATTAGATTTAGATTAGTTTATGCACATTTATTTTAGCTCGATTGCGAAACAAGTTTCTTCAACTTATATTAATCACTCTCGAGACCTCATTCCTGATGGAATCCATCGCCATGAAGGAGAGAGAAGAGGCACTGTGGAATTTAAATGCCTTGCCCAAGGGTACAATCGTAACGGCTCCAGCAGGGCTCGAACACCGGGCCTTTCGCACATGAAGCGAACGCGCTTCCACTGCGCTATCACGACTTCCACATTCTAGATTTAGATTACTTAATGATTGGATTACCTACCCCATTCATAGATTGATTTATGTTAAATATCTAAGAGCCAGGTTTATAAATGGATACTATCTTACTTGCAAGTTCCTCCACCGTTGTCGAGTGGTTACGGTCGCTGGATTGTATACCACTGTAACCTATCGCCACTGATGGTCTCAAGTTTGAGTCTCTTTATATAAAAAAGTTGGCGGTTTCTTATGGAGATTGGTGCACCAAGTACTGGTTAACCGCTGGAGCCTGCCCAGGAAATGTGTTCTTTGGTAAACTGCCCACCGGCGATATAGCCCAAAATTGTGCAGATGAAGTCGTAAAATCCGAACAAACAAACAAACAATTACAGTGAAACCTGTCTTAAGCAGCCAGCCAAGGGAATCACAGAATGTGGCTGCTTAGCACAGGTGGCTGCTTAATAGAAGTCAAATGTATAATAAAACAACATATTGGGAATCTGGCTGCTTAATACAGGTTGGCTGCTTAATGGAGGTGACCACTAACACAGGGTTGACTGTACTTGCAAGTTGTTGATTTTTTAATGTATTTCAATTGCTCAAAGACTCATCAGTAGAGCAGTGGTTAACACGTTGGACTGTGAATCCAGCGATTGCAGATTCGATCTGCGGACTGACTAGTAATATTAAGTCTTTCAGATGGTCTTACTAAGCTGAGGTCTCGTATCGGTTCTTTACTCTTTACACCGTGCACGTAAAAGAACCAGAAAAGACCCTGGAATGGGTCTCTATCGGTATCATTGCACTATCCTCTAAAATGACTACGCTCTTCAAGAGTCGTCACTCAGGAGCAACCGGTAGCGGCGATAAATAAATACAAAAACTAACTAATATTTACCCGTTTGATTTGTGAACAAAATACATGTATATAGCATACTGACTGCATTTAAAGTACACGTCATTGTAACCCTTGCTCCCCCTGGGCTGGGAAATGATGGAGGATAGAGGGGCTGATGCGTCTGGACTCACCCCTCAGTGCTTGAGTAGAGCTGGGGAATTAATAGGTGTTGTTTAATGCCTTGATGAATGAGGGATATTTACTTGGGCAATTACACAACAAACTGTCCATGTAGGTACAGGCTTTTTGCTGAAGGAAAAGTTCAAACTGTTGCCATGGGAGACCCGTGGTTACATTTGACTTGTGCATTATGACTAAGTGATTTAAACATTTACAGGTAGTGTCATGTGCGACTCTGTATCTCCAGTGGTGTGTGCTACAAGGATTCGTGCCAGGGTGGTGCTGTTTAACCTAGAAATACCTCTGACGAGGGGCTTCACTGTAAGTAATGGCAGGTCATGCTACCATGTAGCACTGTCATCAAGTAGTACACGTGTACTATCATCACTGATGGTCACGGGTTCGAGCCCCGCTCAGGCCGTGTCTCATTTATATTAAAAAGTTGGCAGTTTCTTACAGAGGTTGGTGCACCAAAGTACTGGTTAACCGCTGGAGCCTGCCCAGGAAAGGTGTTGTTAGGTAAACTGCCCGCCGGCGATATAGCCCAAAATGGTGTTGATGCAGGTGTAAAAACCCGAAACATAACATAACCTAAGTACACGTGTAAATATCTATTGGTACTGTTGGATGGATGGAACAATCCATGTGAATAAGCCATCGATGTTTATTTTACTGCTGCTTTGTTTTGACTAAAATTATTCAGACTCGAGAGTCTGGGCTTGGTTCCTTGTAACAACCCCATTGATCAGGAGGCAGAGGCAGTTGGCACCGTGCTGTTCTGGGACAACTCGTGCCAGTGTCCCGATGATTCGGAATTTAGATCTTGTGATCGCCCCTCACCACTGAAGTATTGAATACCACATAGGGTGTCAAATTCTTTCATATTAGGGAGCTATCCAGCTGGCTTGCAGAAGGTCAATGGATCTACCCGGGTGCCAACCCGTACCTGCAGTACTGAAGGGGCATCCACCTGGGTGCCAACCCGTACCTGCAGTACTGAAGGGGCATCCACCTGGGTGCCAACCCGTACCTGCAGTACTGAAGGGGCATCCACCTGGGTGCCAACCCGTACCAGCAGTACTGAAGGGGCATCCACTGTCTTCCCCACCAATAATAGACAGAGAGTCACCAGATGACATACATTTAAGATCTGTGTGTAACTTTAGGCTCAAAATACAGATCTGTTGTTTTCCTTTAAAAAGATACTTGTTTAACTGCCTTAATTAGTGCTTTGAACCGCCTCCGTTGTCGAGTGGTTAAGGTCGCTGACTTGTATACCACTGTAGCCTATCATCACTGATGGTCACGGGTTCGAGTCCCCCTCAGGCCGTGTCTCATTTATATGAAAAAGTTGGCAGTTTCTTACGGAGGTTGGTGCACCCCCAAGTACTGGTTAACCGCTAGAACCTGCCCAGGAAAGGTGTTGTTAGGTAAACTGCCCGCCGGCGATATAGCTCAAAATGGTAGCTGATGCAGGCGTAAACCCCGAAATATAACATAACATATTAATTAGTGCTTTATGACATTTTAATATTGTTATTACAATATGATATTACACTACCAGACAATGTATTTCATATTTCAAGGTGATATTACATTACCAGACAATGTATTTCATATTTCAAGGTGATATTACACTACCAGACAATGTATTTCATATTTCAATGTGATATTACACTACCAGACAATGTATTTCATATTTCAATGTGATATTACATTACCAGACAATGTATTTCATATTTCAAGGTGATATTACACTACCAGACAATGTATTTCATATTTCAATGTGATATTACACTACCAGACAATGTATTTCATATTTCAAGGTGATATTACACTACCAGACAATGTATTTCATATTTCAATGTGATATTACACTACCAGACAATGTATTTCATATTTCAATGTGATATTACATACCAGACAATGTATTTCTATTTCATGTGTATTACTACCAGACTGTATTTCAAAGGTGATATTACACTACCAGACAATGTATTTCTTATTTCAAGGTGATATTACACTACCAGACAATGTATTTCATATTTCAATGTGATATTACACTACCAGACAATGTATTTCATATTTCAATGTGATATTACACTACCAGACAATGTATTTCATATTTCAATGTGATATTACACTACCAGACAATGTATTTCATATTTCAAGGTGATATTACACTACCAGACAATGTATTTCATATTTCAATGTGATATTACACTACCAGACAATGTATTTCATATTTCAATGTGATATTACATTACCAGACAATGTATTTCAAGGTGATATTACACTACCAGACAATGTATTTCTTATTTCAAGGTGATATTACACTACCAGACAATGTATTTCATATTTCAATGTGATATTACACTACCAGACAATGTATTTCATATTTCAATGTGATATTACACTACCAGACAATGTATTTCATATTTCAATGTGATATTACATTACCAGACAATGTATTTCATATTTCAATGTGATATTACACTACCAGACAATGTATTTCATATTTCAAGGTGATATTACACTACCAGACAATGAGCGAGCCGGCCATTGTAAGAAAACTAGTCTCACAGCTCAACAAGAGTTCAGGGGAAGTCCTGAAAAATAAACCCAAGTAAGTCTGATATCTTGGTTTATCCATACATGTATTTAGCTAGATTATGTAAGAGCTGGGAGGGCGTCTGATCAGGATCTATGTTGTTTCTTATTCAGCCAAGTGTTTTAGCTCAACTATCCAAACAGCAAAGAGTCTGATCTTGCTCTACGCTGTTTGCAAAAAATAATTTGTTTCCAGCTCGGTTAAAGCACAGGGATTCGGCGGGTTTGTGGGTACTAGCATATAAATTTCTCCGCCTCTGTGGTCGAGTGGTTAAGGTCACTGACTTGTATACCACTGTAATCTATCATCACTGATGGTCACGGGTTCGAGCCCCGCTCAGACAGTGTCTCTTTTATATGAAAAAGTTGGCAGTTTCTTACGGAGGTTGGTGCACCCAAGTACTGGTTAAACCGCTGGAGCCTGCCCAGGAAAGGTGTTGTTCGGTAAACTGCCCGCCGGCGATATAGCCCAATATGGTGCTGATGCAGGCGTAAAACCCGAAATAACACATAACAGTATATAAATTTAAGTACTTAAATTTATATACTAGTACCCCCAAATGCGCCGAATCCATGTGGGTTAAAGGGAAATGTTCTAGCAGCTTGTTCTCCTACATGGATTGTAGGAATGTAGCCAAAATGTGGCAGCCAGGAGAGAGATCAACACAAATGCTTCTTATTCCTGTTAATAAACTGTAAAATGTAAATGAGTGGTTGACTTGAATCACTTGCCCCTCACCGCTGTATGTTGGAATCCCACTGGGGCTGTCACATTATGGGAGGAAACTACCGGTATCCAGGGATGCTATCCAGCCTACTTGCAGAAGGAAGGTCGCTGGTTCTACCCAGGTGCCTGACCGTCACTGAAATACTGGTCAGATTGGCAGTCGGGGTCTTCCTCCACCAAGAACAGTTGGAGAGTCGCCATATGACCTAAGCTGTTGGTGCGACATTAATCCTAGCAACACCACGAGCCGTCTCATCAGGATCTGCACTTTTTGCCAGTAATATTACTATTTTTAGACAGAATTACCCATTTTGATAAATGAACTTGTCCAAATGTGATTTTCTGATTCATTTATTGGTTTAAGAATATCATGGACCAGTCCATGTCAGTTACTTGGTGTTGAATGGGTTAAACACACACCCCCCCCCCCACCAAATACAAAATAATGGTATCCTCTACAGTCCCAAACATTCCTGGTATTAACTTTATTGGTAATGTTACCAAGTTGGAACCGATGTCGATTGTCTCAGTCCGCCTCCGTGGTCGAGTGGTTACGGTCGCTGACTTGTATACCACTGTAACCTATCATCACTGATGGTCACGGGTTCGAGCCCCGCCCAGGCTGTGTCTCATTTAAATGGTGCCGATGCAGGCATAAAACCCGAAATATAACATAACTATTGTCTCATGTTTTGCTGTCACAGATGTTTGACGAAGAACTCTAGTGCTGTGATAGAGATAGAGTTTGATCGACCGGTGTGTGTGGAGTTATATAAAGACAACAAGGAGCTTGGACGATTTATGTTGAGGTCAAGTGGACATACTATAGCTGCTGGTCTCATTGAGGGGGTATGTACTGTTTTATTTCTGAAACTGCAATACAATAGCTGGTCGGGGGATTTCATTGGCCATGTAGTTAATGGCATATTTGGGAATACCATCTAAGATTAAGAAGATGTTTGTTTGTTTCACTGAATTATCAAAATTATATTTCACCGAATGAACATTGAAAGCATTATTATCTGTCTGGCGCTAGCAACGAGTGATAATACATGTAATAGCGATCTATGTTCATCAGTGAAATATTATTCGAACATTCATTTAAGCAAACAAATATTCTTTTTATTTTATGCTGAAGTGTTTTTATGATAGAAAACGATGCAACCGTGCGCTAAATGTCACTAGACCTTCTCGTTCAGATGACCATAAATTATGTCTTAAGAAATGATATATATCACATCACTCACAGCTTGAGTCCGAAAAACGTTTATGTTGACAAAATTTCAACATGCAGCGGCTAGGTACCACACGTGCATGCAAAGCAGAGAGAAATAAAATTAAATGTGTTCTTCCACTGCTTTCAACTGAAATAACACATTTTATTTCGCTGATAAATTTCTATATTTCATTGGAAAGTATAAAGAGAACATCAAACAAAGATACAAAACTATTTGCGGATTTGTGGCTAAGCCGCTTCACATATCTTTATGACATCATCATGATCCTACTATGTATTGATGCACATATCCATGCAGAATTTTATAAATAGATTTTATGTCTAGCATTTCATTTTTGGGAATGCCGTATGAGATATCCTCGTGAAATTGATCGTGTATGCTTGGGACATTGTGGAGAAAATACAGGTGCAAAAAAATCATTGCATCCAAACTGGTCGCTTTTGTTGCCATGAATACAGTCAAACCTGTATTAGTGGTCACTAAAATTAACACTAAAATCTGTGCTGTCTGACTACTTTATCAATTTTACAGTCAAACCTGTATTAGTGGTCACTAAAATTAACACTAAAATCTGTGCTGTCTGACTACTTTATCAATTTTACAGTCAAACCTGTGTTAGTGGTCACCTCAATTAAGTAGCCAACCTCAACTAAGCAGCCAGTTTCCAGATTCCCAATATGTTGTTTTATTATACATTTGACCTCTATTAAGCAGCCACCTGTGCTCGATCAGCCATTTTCTGTGATTCCCTTGGCTGGCTGCTGAAGACAGGTTTGACTGTAGTTAGTGTTTCATTATTTAGCGGTTGGCATTTCGTAAACCACTTCTCACCTCTGTATGAAATTAACCATGGTACTTAAGGGTATTGATGTACACATCCATGTATTATTGATTTTGTTTTGCAGTGCAAGATGGCCGACATATTTCTATAAGTAGTTTTTGTGTATCTAACATATTTATTGTTGTTAAACTGCTTAAAGAATATTAATGAAATTCTTCATGAAACTTTAAGGCATTAAGGCACATATGTCAACTGAATTTTGGTTTTGTACGATCCAAGATGGCTGTCTTGTTGCTATAAATAGATTATGGTTAACCATTTCAATTTTGGGAATATTGTGTTTGATATCACCATGAAATTTACCCTGTAGATTTCGGCATTAAGAACACATTCAGGTGCGGAAAGTTGTTTTGTGAGATCCAATACTGGCATGAAAGCAATCGTCGGAACAGAAATTGCACAAATATTGCGCTGGAAATCCAAAACATAATAATATAGTAAAAATTCTCACTGTTTATTCTTACCTGGATTTCGATTCTATTTTGAGAATGTGTATTCCGACAAATGACGTCACGTAACTTTCAAGTAGGAGGTTCAAGCAGGGTATATAAAGTGTAGAATTTATAGCTGCTCAGCAGTAGTAAGCGTAGACACTTATTTATCAAAACCTGCACAGCTGGCCTGTACATGTTCAGCAGTGCAGTAATTTAAAAATAATGACATTCTTTTGTCCGCCTCCGTGGTCGAGTGGTTAAGGTCGCTGACTTGTATACCACTGTAACCTATCATCACTGATGGTCACGGGTTCGAGCCCCGCTCAGGCCGTGTCGGGCGTAAAACCCGAAATATAACATAAATATAACATATGACATTCTTTTATTAATATTTGCAATCTTGAGGCTTTTGATACAATATAATATTGAACAGTTGTGAGCATTGTTTGTACAGACTAATTTTGGATTCAGAGATTCATTAATTAACCTAGCATGCCGCTGATAAAAATAATCATTAATGTGCAGAAAGTGCACATTGGCTGCTAGTCAGTTAGCCGAGATAATAAACCACCCTACAAACCTCTAATATGGGCCTCACTTGCAGACAAATACCCCTAGGATGGGCCTCACTTGCAGACAAATACCCCTAGGATGGGCCTCACTTGCACACAAATACCCCTAGGATGGGCCTCACTTATACACAAATACCCCTAGGATGGGCCTCACTTGCATACAAATACCCTTAGGATGGGCCTCACTTACACATAAATACCCCTAGGATGGGCCTCACTTTACACAAATACCCCTAGGATGGGCCTCACTTGCATACAAATACCCCTAGGATGGCCTCACTTGCACACAAATACCCCTAGGATGTGCCTCACTTGCACACATACCGGTATACAGGATTCCCTGCATGCAGAAATGTAAATAAATTACATGTCATGTCCATTAGTTTCGTATTATGATTTTTGTTACCTGCGCTATATAAATGCCAGAGCAATGTTTATGGAATCGAGCACCTGTATAACTTGTACACAACTAGGTCAGACTGATAAAAGCCGGTGTGCAGACTGCTCCGGTACGATGATTACTTGAATGCCAGTATGGACACTTTTGTTATTAATATTTGCATTGAATGTTTCATTTGTGACTTCAACTGTTTCACATATTTTTATTAAATTCATCATAGTACACCAATGTACTTTATGGTACATGTATTTATTCTTGGCCTGCCAAAAATGGCCGACTTGCTACTGCATACGTGTATGAATATTTGCATTTAACATTTTATTTGTGGCTAAGCCGTTTCATGTATCTTCCTGATGTTCATCATGATGATGATGTTACTAGAGTGTATTGAAACGCATGTTCATGCAGAATTAAAATTTATCTAGTTCAGTTGGCAATGAAATTTGGTAGTAGTAGTGGAAGTCATGATAGCGCAGTGGTAGCGCGTTCGCTTCAGGTGAAAGGTTCGGAGTTCGAGCCCCGCTCTAGAGTCGTTACGATTGTGCCCTTAGGCAAGGCATTTCAATTCCACATTGCCTCTTCTCTCTCCTTCATGGCGATGGATTCTATCAAGAATGATGTCTCGAGAGTGATTAATGTAAGTTGAAAGAACTTGTTTCACAATCGAGCTAAAATAAATTTGTATAAATGAAATTGGGTCCAATACTACGGACGTGGCTACTCCGGAAGTGGCTATCGTGACTATATTCATATATATTAGGGCTGGTTAACTTTCTCCTCAAAGTGTAACCTTCATCTTTGAGCTACATACCAGTGTCGCGTGCGTGATGTATGCCCTGAATGGACAACAAAGATTTCCTCCGGAGATGACACATGACTATCGTCGTATACGGAACAGGAGATGGGAACTTTAGCTGACAGGTGTGACCGTGACCCTCACGATATGAATCTTTGTCATGCCTGCGGCACATCATCTTATTATGGTGATTGTCCGAGCCAAGTTATTTTCAAATCCATTCATGGATAACAAAGATATACTCAGAACTCTGAAGACGACTTATGTCGATATATTGGCCATTTGGAGACAGGGAAATGTTGACGTCACACCTTGACTGTCGAGTTGCTAGTCTTGTTTGTGCGCCCAATGCATCGTCTATTTATGATAATCGTGTGTACTAGGCAATTTTAAAATTGCTTCACAGATCAAAAAAATATAATCGAAAATGATATCTGTGTATATACCCAGTATTAAACTTGTGCATTGTGTTTCAGGTATTGAAGACAAAAACAGGCTATGTTGTTGATGAAGGAGCTTCTGCTAATTAGTGTATGCATGGGGTTAATTAGTGTATGCATGGGGTTAATTAGTGTATACATTGGATTAATTAGTGTATACATTGGGTTAATTAGTGTATATATTGAGTTAATTAGTGTATGCATGGGGTTAATTAGTGTATACATTGGATTAATTAGTATATACATGGGGTTAATTAATGTATACATTGGGTTAATTAGTGTATACATTGGATTAATTAGTGTATACATTGGGTTAATTAGTGTATACATTGGGTTAATTAGTGTATACATTGGGTTAATTAGTGTATATATTGGGTTAATTAGTGTATGCATGGGGTTAATTAGTGTATACATTGGATTAATTAGTGTATACATGGGGTTAATTAATGTCTACATGGTGTTAATTATTGTATGCATGTATGTGGATGGTCTGCATGGGGATGCACAGTATTGATACTACAGACTGTACTATGCAGTGCAGCCTTATAGTTGACTTGATGGTATCTTTCCGTTACAGCTTTTATTCCAATTGGTGCAGATGTTTTGCTTTATGCAGCAAAATAAAATTGTGTTACAAGAATGTTGATTTGTTTCTGTTCAAGTTACGAATGTGTTTTTTGATGGACTAGTGAACAGTGAGAATAGCAGTCACTTATACGAAAGGCCGGCAAATATAATGCTTTGATAAGTTGCATACTGTTTCTAGGGGTTGTTCCCTGCCAAGCTAATAAGTCTCACCCCCCCCCCCCAAAGTAACCTTGAACTTTAATATTTAACCCGTCAATAAAAACTCAACCATTATCATTTCTCAAAAACTGTCAACGGTATTGCTTTAATACTTTCCATACACATCCAATGACTAATTCTCAACACCAACAGTAAGTCCTTTCTCTACCAGTTATGTATTCTCAACACCAACAGTAAGTCCTTTTTCTACCAGTTATGTATTCTCAACACCAACAGTAAGTCCTTTCTCTACCAGTTATGTATTCTCAACACCAACAGTAAGTCCTTTCTCTACCAGTTATGTATTCTCAACACCAACAGTAAGTCCTTTCTCTACCAGTTATGTATTCTCAACACCAGCAGTAAGTCCTTTTTCTACCAGTGAGACTTATCTTGAAATTTGGCAATTCGTTGGAAAGCATAAAAGACATCTTTTATTTCGGTTACCAGGGCGATACACTGTTGAGGTGGTGGTCTTGATTTACAGAATGACCGCCTTTTGAACATTTTAACTTTTCTTTGCTACCGGTTGCGCATATAACCAACGTCTCCTGAAGAGATTAGTTATTTTAGATTTTTGGAGGATAGTGCAATGATACAGACAGAGACCCATTCCAGAGTCTCCTCCAGTTCTTTTACGTGCACGGTGTACAGCACCAAAACGAGACCTCAGTTTAAAGTCCCATCTGAAAGACTGTTAATTTTATTATGGTCAGACGGGGGATCAAACCTGCGATCCCTGGATTACCAGTCCAGCGTGTTAACCACTGGATTACAGATCCGTCTGTATTATTAGGAATACATTGTTTTAAGGAACAAACTGCTATTTATACTAATCCCGAGGCGGTACTTGCACATCATGATCTGTAATAATGAATGAATGGTGTTTTACGGCGCATCAACATCTAAGGTCATGTAGCGCGCATTAAAGTTATGTTTATTGTCGAGTGTATGAAATAAAATTCTATATAAGTATATGCATTACGTAAAAATTAATACTAAGAAGTTATAAAGACGTAAGATTAATTACAGGTAATATATGAATGAATGATTACTACAAAGGCATGATTAACAATTGATATCACAGCTTATTATAAATTCCTATTGCCTTGATAAATGATCTGTACTGTGTGTTTTATGTTTATTTATCGTTGCTACTTCTTATTTTCGTCATGTCTGTTTAACGTCGCTACCGGTTGTCCATATGTGTGCCAACTCGTACAGAGATTACCGTAGTCATTATAGATGTTGGAGGATAGTGCAATGATACAGCCAGAGACCCCCATTCCAGAGTCTCCTCTGATTCTTTTATGCGCGCAGTGTAAAGCACCGACACGAGTTTAAAGTCTCATCCAAAAGACTATGAATGGGTTCATTTAGTATGGTATAGTATGGATCGAACATGCGACCCCTGGATTACAAGTCAAGCGTGTTAACAAATGGACCATATATCATGTTTGCATTCCGCTCGATAGGGTATTCACATGTTATACTCCTTTGTAGATTTTAAGATGCTCTTGTTAAATATTTCCCGATCTTGGAGAATTGTGAGACATGCCGTCCATACTCGCATATTAGACGAGTTGTTTACCACCAGATTATGGCCACAAAGTGGCTTCCCATCTTACAAGTTAGTTCTAAAAATAATATGTTGAATGGTATTCATAATTATTCATAATTATCCATAATTATGCTGTTAGAAAATAAAGCACTCTTGACTTGCATTTGTGTGTTTTACGTTTATTTATCATCGCTACCGTTTGCCCATATTAGCGACGCCTCCTGAAGAGATTAGTCATATTAGATTTTGGAGGACAGTGCAATGATACAGACAGAGACGCATTCCAGAGTCTCCTCTGGTTCTTTTACGTGCACGGTGTAAAGCACCGACACGAGACCTCGGTTTAACGTCCCATCTGAAAGACTGTTAATTATATTAGGGTCAGACGGGGGATCGAACCTGCGATCCCTGGATTACCAGTCCAACATGTTACCACTGGACTACAGATCCGCCTGTATGAACTTGCACTGGCCAAACATGCAATTTATACTTGTGTCTGGTGTCATATTATCAACCTGTCTTATATGCGAGTGCATACCGAAACCCACATATTTCAGGACAAAAGTAGGGGGGGGGTCGTCTCGTATGCAAGATCGAGTAGGAGAGTATGGACGGTACAATATTTGCACCTACATGTATTTGCTCTCTATTAACTCTTGTGTCTGAGGATATCACTCTGTTTAACATCGAATACCTTCTCCTTGGCTTAGTGGTTGTGGTGTTGACCTACAGAGCTGGATGTGAGCCGGCAGCTAGTTTGATAATGTTCACCGAGTGCCTATCAGCCTGGCCTGCAAAAATAGGATTCGGAAAATACTGATGTTCATACGAACGAGGTGTTTCAATGACATATGACAGAAATTGCTGGCCCTTTCAATAGGTGTGACACTATAATAAACAAACACTCTTAATTTACTTTTTACGCTATTTCGATCTCGGCTACGTTCCTTCCACCTATGACTTAGACATTTTATACGGAGTCAAAAAAGAAACGATACCTGGTGTTTATGTATATATAATTTCAACATTTATTAAGAAAATTCTTTGAAAATTCATAAGATGATAGTCCAACATGTTTGAAAGAGGAGCACATAAAGCATAATGAGCCTCCGAAACTGTCTGCTGCGTGATGACGTAATTCGTCGGACAGGGGTCTAATGGAGTTTTCACACAGACGTCAATACCGAGTATGGGCACCATTTGCGTCTCTCACTGCAATGCACCGCCGTCGCATCGAACGGAAGAGTGTCTGAATCTCTTGCTGGTCAATATTTGTCCACTCCTGATGCAAAACATCCCTCAGTTGGTTTAACGTTACCGGCTGACTGACGCGGCGGTCTAACGTATCCCACAAATGTTCTATGGGTGACAAGTCTGGTGACAAAGCAGGCCACGGCAGGGTTTCAATATTGTTCTGCTCCAATAATGTGGTGGAAATCCGAGCAGTATGACACCTGGCGTTGTCCTGTTGGAACAGTGTGACGTTTCTGTTGGCGTTAAAGAACGGCACAACAACTGGCGCAAGGATCTCATCACAGTACCGCTGGGCGTTCAGGTTCCCGTCCACCACTAACAGTTCAGTGCGATTGCCGAAGGTGATACCGCCCCACACCATAACGCTTCCGCCCCCGAACATATCGACCTGACGTACACATGCATCGGCGTAACGTTCACCGCGTCTGCGATATACCCGCTCTGCCATCTGCTCGATGCAAACAGAACCGCGATTCATCGCTAAACATCAACGAATTCCACTGTAACCAAGTCCAGCGAGCACGTTCCGTCGTCCATTCCCGCCGTACGTCACGATGACGTCGTGTCAGGATGGGTCCAACGTATGGCCGATAGGCACGAATGCCACGTTCACCGAGCCGGTTCCTGACTGTTTGTGCACTGATGGTTTAATTGCCGTGGGGTACATGTAAATACGGGTAAGTGATTTACTTTCACGGGTGCAGGTCAATTCGTATCTTGGACGTCCACACTGGGTACGTAATGTCCAGGTTACGAATTGACTGTAATTCACTTTCACGATATGTACAAATTACGACGAGCATTCAAGATGGCTGCGCCCATGTCGCAAGATATTATAGCAGCCGATCAGCCAACATTATCGGCCAAGGCGAATGTAAAGCTGCTGTTTTGAAACAACATCCAGAACAATAAAGTAAGTAAGTTTTACATTTTTTTTATCTTGTGAATGCCATAAAAACGAATTTAAATAGCTAGAATAGAGATATTCACTATTTGTTACGAGGGGGAGCAATCATTATCTCAATTAAAACGTTTACTAACGCAGATCTGAGCAATAACAACAACAACAGCAACGTTTATCAGTTCAACTACACGAGGGCACAGGGATTCGGCACGTTTGGTGGTACTAGTATATATATTTAAGTACAGGGATTCTACTCTGTGGGATGTCAGATTTCGCATCGATCAGTAAAATGGCCCTATCTGAGACAATTTTGTACAAAGCTGTCCAAATATAACGCCTATCACGAGTCTTTATATTGTTCTTCAAATAAAACACAACTTTAAGCTGCATGCATGTATACTTTGCAAACATTGCATGTCACATTTCCGTACTAGGACACTGGGTTCTGTCGGCAACAAAAAAAAATCTTCGATGGGAGAGTTTTAACTGTGAATAACATTATCAATAAAATGTGTTTACACTAACGTGTAGGTTTATTCGGCAAAATGTGACCTGCTATGGCCAATGTTTGTGGCAATTGTTTGCAAAGTATACATGCATGCAGCCAGGGCCGTTGCTGGAGCTATTTTGATGATACGCACGGCCAAAATATGCTTGTTTATCGAGTGAGCATAGCGAGCGAGTACGCTAGGGGGGTCCGAGGCCATGCCCCCCGGAATTTTTTTGAAATGAGGAAGCAATTTCTTGCATTTTGTAACATACAATTGCAGGACTAAAGTTCTTACGACAATCCGAATAAAGGTATAAATTAAGGCTAGATGTATAATATACATGATATATCGCCCTTATCAATTAAACAAGCACGTAAAATAGCACAAACTAAATTTTGAGATGCACAATATTTGCAATGGGCTCAATTATTCCACCACTACACACATCCCGGCGCCTATGTATCCCTACAAGCCCACCCCCGGGGTTTTAATGCATTTTTGGAGTTTTCATTTTTTTCGTTTTCTGAGACCAATGATACGCACGTGCGTACATGCGTATGCCCAGCGACGGGCCCGGCAGCTTAGTGTGTTTAGTGAAGAACAATATAAAGACTCGGGATAGGCGTTATATTTGGACAGCTTTGTACAAAATTGTCTCAGATAGGGCCATTTTACTGATCTATGCGAAATCTGACATCCCACAGAGTAGAATCCCTGTACTTAAATATATATACTAGTACCCCCAAACGTGCCAAATCCCTGTGCACGAGGGTGCAACAACTAGAAAGACTATTAATCTAGATAAACTGTTTTTTAGTGCCCACAGTCTGGACTGGACATTGAAAATGTGTGGTAAGACAGCTTAATTTATCAGTGATTATTATACGGAGTACGGACATAACGGACCATGGACATAACGGACCAGACAGAACGGACCATTTCATGGGACAGAACGGATCATGTATTTAAATGTCTATTTACCGAAGAAAGCATGTTGGTTTACATATTATTTATAAATATTATCATCATTACTTTTGTTAACTATGTACAATGTAGCAATTATAACGTGAAATTTAATACATGGTCCGTTCTTTCCCTCTTGTAACTAGAAATAAAACAAGCCATTACGTACCATGTTCATTTTACAAATATAGTGTAAGATTTTAAGGAGCTAGTGAAATTCATCAATGAAATGTTACGGAATAATGCAAATAATACTTACATGAAAATGTACAATGCTACACACTTACATATATCTCACCATATTTATTATTTAAATTTACTTGCATACACACAGTCATATACATACATACATACATATATGTATAGTATCTAATTATATGCATATATATCGGTGACATACAACATAATTGTATCTGGTGCTCAGACGTGTCGAATTGTCACCTGGTTGAGAAGAGAAACACAAGATATATAAACAGGTAAAACACTAATTATGACATAGAAATAGAATTGTCAATCAGTGAATCAACATTAATTTTACAAAGATAAGGTGCACATGTTTCTTAACGCATCAAAACAAAAGCCACATATACACGTGATCAACGCACTATAAATTGTTAGTACTCTTGTCGAAACGAAAATACAAGAGTACGAGTCGAATGATTTAAATTCAAAGACAAATTAACTGTCACACGTGTGATTGAGTAAATACGGTCAATGACACTCTTTAATATTGGCAATCATGCACATTAATTGGATGTGAAAAACATGATAGTACATAATCTCTGACAGTGTGTATTTTAATTTAAAGAGAAAAGGTCTAATTTTGCCTTTTTTATTTTTCTACAAAGATCTTGCAATTATAATTTGGATTAATAGATTGGTAAGGCGTTCATAATACAACTAGGAATGCTCTGAGACATGGTCCGTTCTGTCCAAACACATGGTCCGTTCTGTCCCATGAAGTGGTCCGTTCTGTCCCATGAAGTGGTCCGTTCTGACTGATCCGTTATGTCCGTGGTCCGTTATGTCCCTAATTCTATTATACGCACCTACATATATTGATAACTGTTGATGGCTAACATGGTTTGGCAGTATTATCTGGCTGTATTATCTGTAATATGGCCTGGATCAGCCAAGTATGTATCTATATATATAAGTATGTATATTGTACATGATTTGGTTGATAAATGTGTAATATGGCCTGGATCAGCCAAGTATGTGTAGTGTACATGGTTTGGCTGATAAACGTGTAATATGGTATGGATCAGCCAAGTATGTATAGTTTACATGGTTTGGCTGATAAATGTGTAATATGGTATGGATCAGCCAAGTATGTGTAGTGTACATGATTTGGCTGATAAACGTGTAATATGGCCTGGATCAGCCAAGTATGTGTAGTGTACATGGTTTGGCTGATAAATGTGTAATATAGCCTGGATCAGCCAAGTATGTGTAGTGTACATGATTTGGTTGATAAATGTATAATATGGTCTGGATCAGCCAATTATGTATAGTGTACATGGTTTGGTTGATAAACGTGTAATATGGTATGGATCAGCCAAGTATGTATAGTGTACATGGTTTGGCTGATAAACGTGTAATATGGTATGGATCAGCCAAGTATGTATAGTGTACATGGTTTGGCTGATAAACGTGTAATATGGTATGGATCAGCCAAGTATGTATAGTGTACATGGTTTGGCTGATAAATGTGTAATATGGCCTGGATCAGCCAAGTATGTGTAGTTTACATGGTTTGGCTGATAAATGTGTAATATAGCCTGGATCAGCCAAGTATGTATAGTGTACATGGTTTGGTTGATAAACGTGTAGTATAGCCTGGATAAGCCAAGTGTGTATAGTGTACATGGTTTGGCTGATAAATGTGTAATATAGCCTGGATCAGCCAAGTATGTGTAGTGTACATGGTTTGGTTGATAAACGTGTAGTATAGCCTGGATCAGCCAAGTATGTATACACTTAGGGCCACTTGTAACCCGTCACTTAAATAAATCGGTATAATTGGATTATTTGTGAAAGGATTTCGTTCTAATTAGGACTATGTATAAATCAACACATCATACGTACATACAAGAAATTTCTTTTGAATTGATGAACAAAAAGGTACAAAATTTAACAAATAACAAACATCACTGTAAAATCAAAATTCACAAAATAACACAGCGCAAGACCAGACACTTCAAATCATGGTTCAATATATTAATTTGAAATTATAGATTATGTTATTCAGCTACATTATCTGAACAAAAAATAATCATATCGTTCACCTGTGAGACGGAGGTGTGTGCACGTCGTAAGAGACATGGGAGGACACACTAGATATTAGTTTCTCGGACATACAGATTGTATTGGTTGACTTTTCACATTGTTCGGATTTTGCGTTGTGTCATTATTTTGTGAATTTTTATAATACAGTGATGTTTGTTATTTGTTAAGTTTTATACATTATTGTTGATGAATTAAAAAGATATTTCTAGTATGTACGTATGACAAATGTGAACAAAATCCTTTCACAAATAATGCAATAATACCGAATTATATAAGTGTCGGGTTACAAGTGGCCCTAAGTGTAGTGTACAAAAAGTACTACATGGTTTGGCTGATATAGCTATAATATGGCCTAGCCTAGTGATTAACGTTCAACTTCGGTCACATCGATCCGCATTCGATCCTTGTCAGGACCATTTTGATGTGTCCATTGGCAAGGCACGTCAAACCCTAGCCTAATTGACAATTTGTATATCAGTATATTGTTTGCTTTCAGAACGCAGAAAGTGCCCGATAGTAATTAATAATTCGCCAAGATATGAATATGTGGCATCAGATGTATATGGAAAACGTAAACGATCAAAGAAGAGGTATGTACATTGACTATTGACCCACAGGCATAAGACACAAAGATTTTTTGGCCCTATGGTCATATTACTTACTATACCTTACAAATTGCGTCTTGTGCCTGTGTAGAGGAAGGTAGCCAAAAACTATTACAGCTATACCTTTCATTTGCTTCACATCTATGTCATGGATGGCATTGATTTTGATGCAGTTGCTGTTTCCCTACGATCATATAAAAAATTATATTTAGGTAGTAGAACTCCTCTGAAACCATTTGGTCTATAGATCTGAAACAAAAAGTGGGTATAATTACCATTGTCTTTTATGTTCACCACCATTTTACATGTACACAATATCTTTGATTACAATTTTCAGTAAAATATGTTTATGGGCAATATCTGTTGGGCATACCATATAATTTGCTAAGCTGGTTGCCTGCTGCGCAACCAAGAATTCTAGCAATTTTGTAAGTGTTTCTGATTCACTGCCTGTATGTAGTTAGTGGGAACATAAACAAATATTATAAAGTCAAGCGATCTTCAAGACAATTTCCTCGTAAGGGAGGCTACCTTGTGTATTGTCTTTCTGTTTTTCTCATCTTTTCCATGTTATTGCAAGTCTTGTCTATTGCTTTGTGATTCTATCTTGTCTTGGACACCATCTGCACATGACCTCGCTGTTAATCGGGCATACAACTATTCATTATTTCCGATGTTGCCACATCTTGTATCTTGTATGTAGATTCCTCCAATGTCTGGAGAACCGTTCACCGACAGCAAACGTAGTAGTGGTTCCTAGAAGAATTGTCGCGCACACGTATAATGTTCTAATTCGCTTGATATAGGCTTGAGAAAAAAATGTGGGTGAATGGGTTTATAGATTTAGACCCTACTGACCCGACAGCGAATGACTTAACGTACCATTGAGTTCATTATTTCCCTAAATGACTGAGATTTATATACACTGGACGTGAGGATATACACAGTGAGCATGCGCCTTTAACCAATTACACTTCTCCTTATGGACAGTTTGTTATGTGTTCAGAATTGTTGACGAGCGGAACTGGTGCAGTGCATAGCACAGACCCCTGGTGATAGATTCCACAATGATTACCATGGATGAACCTTTACATCATTATATTTCTAGTACCGGTACCAGTTCACACACTACAAAAAGCAAACGATTGCGAGTCAATTACAAACCTGCTGTAGAAAAAGCCATTCCCACGCAGAAGTTTCCATTGGAGCAAAGTTCAGCAGAGTGTGGGGATGCACATGCAAGTTTTGATCATGTAAGTTTAAATTGAATAGAGTATGATAGTTAATATTATTTGGTATGATTCATAATCCTGGATGACGATCAACTGCTGTTATGCTATAGCAATGGGTGGCATATTTCTATGCTCTTGAAGTTCCATCCATCTGTCCATCCATACATATGACAGCTACGTTGTGGCTTCCAGTTTGTGTACGTGTTGTAGGTTAGTTATCTTAGTCTTGTGGTGATAACAAAGTATATATATTATACGGTTGCTTCCTGTACAGAACATCTTTGTGGGGTTATTTTCTCCTTTGACTTAACATAAGCATCCCAGCAATGTAGATCTGGCAATCATTTTGAAACTTCACACATCTCTTATACACATATTGAAGATGTTCACCTCTCCTTTTCAGCTGAGAAAATAAATCTTCACAAAATTATGGCTTCTTCACAGTTATCAAGTAATCAGTCTGAAACTTCGCTCTACAACAGTTTATGGGTGGAGGTTGGGAGTATGTGAAGGGTAATTTAACGATCGGCATTCATCCTTAATGGAATGCCGACCTACATAATTTGGCCCCCCTGCACTGCTTTGGCTCCCTGGTATTTAAGAGCTAAATCCTGTTATGCCCCATTAAAACGGAATATGTTCTGTACAGAGCACCAGGTCAGAATATTCTAATTTCAGGATAGAATATATAATTCTGTAAATATTAAGTACGATTTTGGGAATTTCCCTCAATGTGGACAGGTTGAATACGAGATAATCCATTCCGTTGGCCCGGCCTTAACCCATTTCATTCTGGATACCGTTCAAACGGTATTTGCAAAGAACATAAGAGACAGATTAACCGCCACGGAACGTTCCGTCCGATCAGGCTCTATGCTGTTTGCTATTCAGATGATCTTATGATATGTTATGATTCGGGTTTTACGCCTGCATCAGCACCATTTTGGGCTATATCGCCGGCGGGCAGTTTACCTAACAACACCTTTCCTGGGCAGGCTCCAGCGGTTAACCAGTACTTGGGTGCACCAACCTCCGTAAGAAACTGCCAACTTTTTCATATAAATGAGACACGGCCTGAGCGGGGCTCGAACCCGTGACCATCAGTGATGATAGGTTACAGTGGTATACAAGTCAGCGACCTTAACCACTCGACCACGGAGGCGGAGACTCAGATGATCTTGCTAAGACACTTGGCTATGCAGCAAACAACATAGATCCTGATCAGCACGCAGCGTCACGCTGCGGCTGATCTGGATCTATGTTATTTGCAAAAGCCTTTAAATATATCCAGAATGAAATGGGTTAAATGACCCTGACAGTTGATACTCTGTTAAACATAACATAACATAACATCAATCAATCTACAGCGTTTTAGGCGACAACATTTTTAGTTAAATGTTTGCTAGTTCATGGTCTTTGATTTACAGTTATACATGTATTTTCAACTAGCACAAAACTACATTTTATATAATTGTAGCATGTGATGCAAATATTTGATAGTTGTGTGTAACAGCCATTGTCCAGAGGCCGAAACCTTCAAAGTACATGTAATGTAGTTTACTGTTCCACAAAAGTATGTGATGGTGGCTCTGAGTCAGACCTCATATTTTATGATAGCCCTTGTTAATTGCAGAAATTCGATACTGATGTAGCTTACCTCCAGCTGCTGACCACACATAATGCTATCACCCCCGTAGAAGAGAATTACCGGGCCTTCCTGTTACAAGATATAGATATCTGCAGAAATAAGCTAAAGGTTAATTGCTTCATACAACCATATTCCCACAAGTGTACCACCAGTACTTTATAACTCTGGAGTAAAGATTAAGAAGAGTTAATAGTGATCACTCCTTTACCTGTCTGTAGATACTTACAAATCTTCAAAACAACTTGATAATTCTACTATTGTTTGTCCAGACTTTAATATTCCTCACATACATTGATATAGTACAGGGAAAGCCACATATTTGTTAAGATTCTGATCGGCACAATGCCACACATGCTAAATATGGTTTGTTTATTGTGCATTATTGTTCTTACTGTACATTGATATTTATGACACCAATACACTCACTGAATGGTATGGGGGTATATAGTGTTAGCCATGTCCATGCGTACATACATACATACGAAATATGACCAACTTCTGTTTGCCCTCATGGAATCTGCTCATATTTGGCTTATGCCTCCTTATCATCATTGTGCTTCATCTTGTATTAGATGCTCCACCTCCGGTCAAGGTCATTCACTTGCAATTTGCTCAGGGTCGAGGTCAAAGCTGCCAGCGCCAATTTATGCATCTAATTTTAAAATAGTCTTTACTTTAAGTTTGAGGCACATAGTTGCCATTCATGATCCTGTCTGTCCATCCATCTCTATGTCTGTCTGAACTTTAAATTTTATGTTAAAGATTTACATTAAGGATTTTACAAATTTGCAGTCTGTGTGCATCCATCAGTTTTACGGATTTATTTTTGTTGTTTTTTTACTTAATGTTTTTACATTAAAGCGACACTACATCAGTGAAAATGAAGTTTTCTACAGAATGTAATTTCCTTATTATATGGTATAATTTTTCCCCGAATATTTGCCACAGAATCTGAGTATTTCAACTAATACACAAACGTCGTATACGCGATTTGTTGACTTAACAAAATAATGTAAATAGGGTCGGGTCAACATGCATGCAACGCGAATATCTTGAATAACACGATTAATATTTTATGTTACATATTTACCGTTCTATCTAATATTATTTATTTGTACGCTAAATTATCTCTAAACGACAGTACCACGCGCTAAGTATTGACTCCAATAACAAACACACGTCAATTCAGGAGCGTGGATGGCCGTTATAATTATGAAATCCTACTTTCAATTTTGAAATTGTGTAGACCACTAAAACACTGTTTAGTGAATCAATGTTCGAATGCATTCGGAAGAATTTGTAGTAGCAATGCCTTTATACGTCAGAAAATGCATTATTTTTGCGATGTAATGTCGCTTTAAGGTTTGTACAAATTATGTGGTCCATCAGTTTTACTGATTTCTCATTTACATTGCATTAATAAACAGTTTGTTTTCTTCATTCTGCAGAATGAGTATATCATCGTGCAGAGACGAGTTGTGCAAACTGCTCCCAGTAGGTTGGAATGGCTGTATGGTTGCAGCTGCAATCCTGCAAGACAGCGAATGGTGGATGCTTTGTCTACCAACTTGAACGAGTCTGTTGAGGAAGGTATTCATATTTATTGTATCCCATGTCGTGGGATACTATGTATTTGCCATCGTCATGCAGCCATGTCGGCTGCCACTGAATAATTTCATGCTAAGAGCAGGACAAGAAGATAACAAATTTTAATCTACCATAATTATTTTCAGCTAACAAGAGGTCATCGTCTGTCTTTAGTCCGGTACACTTTGTGACTACCTTGTTTGTAACAATTGTAATAATGCTTGTGTTTGTTGGACAGTATAGGCTAGGACCATAAATGCAAACGATTCTTCTGATTTCTTTCAGCTCTTGATGCCCCATACCAGAAATGTCATCATATAAATGCAACGGAACAGCTAGCCACTGGTTTTAATGATTCGCTGGGACTGACAATGGATATGGAATTTGAAAAAGGTATAATATAGTGTGTTTCTCTATTCCTGTTTCATCCAAAATGTCACCTGTCCTAAGCAAGCTTGTCCTAGCCATATGGGACTATATAGCTTATCTTATACACTAGTTATACTACTCCACCCCTTATAGTTTCTCTAGATGGATTGCATTGACAAGTAAATTCATTGATACAATCTCTAATACATGTAGGAAAGAGGTAACCATATAAGCAAGTTGCTTTCTCCTCAATCCTACATGTACCGGTATGTACATATTATGTATACTAGACTATGTATATTCAAAGAAAGAAATATTGTTTCAACTAATACATAGAGGATATTTGTTTGTTTTGAGTGAATATGGAATATATCTCACTGAGAAGTGAGAAAATTTCAAATATTTTCACGAGCGCGTAGCACGAGTGAAAATATGAAAAGGTTCTCACTTCGAGGTGAGATATATTCCATATTCACTCAAAACAAACAAATTTTCTTTTTATTTTATGATAATTGGTGAAAAACAAACACAAAATGAAGAAATTAAAATAGCTGGCCGCCGTGTTTTTGCGCGGATGAATACATTAACGACTATACGTCGTGAGTCGAAAGAAACACAAATCTGCCGCCATCTTGAATTTAAAGTTGAATCGAGGAAAAATACATGAACAAACGCCAATCGCCAGCCTCGCCAATGGCTACAATATTGCAAAATTGGCTAATAAAAACTCAGTTTGGCGAAAATTATAAAAACGGCGAAAATCTGTAAAATATCCGAAAATTGGAAATTCCCCCGATACTATTTTTGGAAAATTACTCGGGTCAAGGTGAAATCGTGTCGCGCGTGACTAATATCTCGGACTGGAGAATCATACAAGCGTGTTGTTTGTTTATTTAATGGAGCGTAATGTTTGATTAGTGTGCAAACACGGGACACACTATGAATGCTTATTATATTGAGCAGGTGATAATTAAGAGCAAGGCGGCATTACATTGTTGCCAAAATCCTTTGTAGAATTATGCTACACAGCTTTACACGACTGTTAGACGCACAGAGCCAGAGCAGGCCTTAATTTAATTTGGATTTATTGTTTCAATTTACAGTGACAAAATTCGAGACATTGTCAGTTGTATTTCGCTTTTGAATTGTTTCATAACAAAAACAATACTACAGGTAAATAGTGTCATTGAAGCCAGGTAAACGGTGAAAATTAAATGACAGGTGCAAGTTTGTGAAAAAAACAACAACATTGGATGATAAAATTATTTTACATTCCAGGTACATACATTTTTTATTTATTTAAATTTTGTTAGAGCTATTAATTGTTTATATATTATTATTCAATAGCAGACGGTTGATTTGTTGTTTGTTGTTGTTGTTGTCTAAGCATTTAAAGGGAGAGTAATACTGCAAGAATAGTGTATTGGGAAGGGAGATAATAAAAAAGTAGTCCGGCAGTGAGATATAATCCATATCTCACCGATGAGATATGGATTATATCTCACTGATAGAACACTGTATTTCATCAATTAGCATAAAATAAATGTGCATCATTCTTAAATAAACCCATTTTTTGCTGGGGTCGATCTCACTGTCAGACTGAAAAATAGAAATTTAGAAAATCTGAAAAGTGGTTATTAATACTTTCTCTGATAGTCGTTCACAGGTTTCATGGTCTTGGACGTAGAAGAAAAAAGACATGAACATGACTGACGGTCAATTTATTTTAACGTCTCTTTCCCTTTACAGAATGCATTAATATTGCACTGTCAGATGTATTTACGTGTATTAATATCAATGAGGGGAAGACACCTATTGAAAATGGCCCACATCCACTAAACTTCAAGGTCACCATTGTTAAAACTAGATTATTGCATGATTTGTTTCTGTGCAATTTTAAGTTTGATTGTCACTATATTTCACATGTGCATTGATTGCAGTAGTATGGGCCTCGCTTTACTTGTAAACAAACGGGCGCCATTTTGAATTCTATATATAGTAACTCATTTGCATATAAGGTAATATAAAGTAGGTCACGCACGTGCGCGTTTATTTTTAGTATATGCGTCACAATAGAGCCCCCTCCTTATTGATGACGTATATGTATCGCACAACTATTGAGCGCGGCATCCATGTACGAAGGCGTACCTCTATGTAACGCTCGGTGGCCATCTTGGATGACCTAGTAACAGATTTGCATATAAGTCAGGTGTCTCTACGCAAGAGAGGCGGCCATTTTGGATGGCATATTAGTTTATAGCGCCTTCTCTTTTTTCTGTTTTTAATTTTTTTTTTAATTGTCTTTTAATTTTAAACTAGTATGTTGGGTAGGCCGAAATGATAAATGTTCTTGAACCTATGAGAGTGTATATTACTCTGACGCAATATGCCTTTAGACCTGAACGGCCTAAATAACCAACGGTATATTCAAACGCTTTTTCTGTAATTATTCTACCATTGGTTAGATAAGTTGTATTGTCAGGAAACTGAATACACATGTATATAGTCTCTAAACAAACAGACCTATCAAGAAATAATGACGTTTCATATATATTTCCGTGAATATGTTTTTTGAAAACTTTCAGAGAACTAACCATTATATATATATAGCCCCTGTAATTAATCAATTAGTGCCATATCTACATATTTTGAATATATCGACGCTATCTAATTACTTCGTAGCTACATTAGCCGCTGCTATGTTATAAAATTGATTAATTAAAATACGAACGTTCCCTATTTCTTAAATATCTTTGAATACTTGTAAGATTATAAACCATCCCAAGATACTTCGCACTAACTGTAGGAATGAGATAAGATCATTAACCTAATATTTTATGTCTGAAATAATCTTAAGAATTTATCTAGGAATGAAAGCGAAATTTTTAACCATCATGTATCGATTTCTGACACATTCATGCAGGTAATTCTAAATATCGCGTGTTGTTAAATATGCCCCAATAAACCGTAGACTAATCATACATTCAGTTTATAATATTTATCCAACCTCTTCAACACGAAACATGTTTTTTCTAGACCAATTGACTTCAGCATTTCAACCAATTGTTATAATACTCATTAGATTTCACGACATTATACAATATTTAGTCGCATCGGGGTATGGTACATACGAATTACAGAAATCTATCATTGCAGTTGTCCACGGTGAAGCCTCAAGACTTATATCTACCAGAAAGTTTGACAATAACCTAGGCGACCAATTTGTCGAATTAACTCTGTGTCAATTTAAAGACAATTGTTGTATATTCAAAGGAACGAAATCAGTAAACTCTGAAAAAGCTTTACTACACGTTTGTCAAGTAAGTATTTTCGTTTTATAAATCACAATTGATGCTAATGACACTGTTTTGATGCGATAAAATGTGTAACATCTTGCATAATTGTTTACAGTTTATTAAAATTTAATTTTATTAAATCTTTTTATTTTATTTCAGGCATTAGGCCATTTTTTTATTATTACTTGGTTTACGGATTTTTTTGGATTTTTTTTGGGTCTGAGGTCGAAATAAAAATAAAAATAAAATGATACATTCTCTTTTTTTATTATTTGTTTTCCCAAAATTTATGGTCGGAGGTAAAAAATAAAAATTAATTAAAAGACTTAACTTTCGAGATATTTATTCTCTCAAAAAATGCTTTGCTGTTTTAAAGCCACTGTAAATCAATTAAATCATCATACTGATTGTCTAAAATAGCTTTGTAAATGAGTATTAAGACTTCTAGTTATAGACAGGAAGTAAATTAATGATTGATAGTTTATTGTGGTTTAACAGCATATCAACATAATTATAAGGTCATTTAAGGCCGGGTCAATGGGTTCAGAGCAATGTGTGTATGCAATATGAAGATGATCGGCCAAAGGAAACAGAAGTTATTTACAATGTATAAGTCATTAACCACTACAAAGTTTTCGGACGCGGACCCGTACACGTATGCAGGAAAACATGACGACTATAGTCGCCCCTGCTGCTAAAGCAGGCACGACAAAAATACCAGAACAATACTGAAATGATGCCAGGTCCTGGACACCAGGGCCCGAGATCATAAAACCATTGGAGTATGTTCTCCAATCTCATACTCGAAATCAGCAAATATGATTGAGCACAGCTCAGTCATCGACCAATCAAATTCCCTGATTTCGAGTATGAGATTGGAGAACGTGCTCAGAAAGTTGTATGATAACGACCCCTGATCACTTAGCCCCCTCCCAAAAGCATTAAAGTTCACCCTCTGGTAACTCCATCAGTACTGATATGGTCACCCAACCAAACACCCACTATAATGCATGTACTAAAGCAGTTGAACATTTTCTGTTAATTCACTGTATTTAATATGGTATTTTAATTTGGTTGATAGATCGATTGATGTATTGGCTGATTAATGGATTGATTGGTTGATAAATTGATAGAAGTAGCAGATACAACATTCAGAAGAACAACTCATTGGCTGTCCGGGGAATACAATTATTATTACAAATTCTCAAATGCGACTTTGACTAGAGAAAGGGTTATTATGGGGTTTTGGATTAATCTACATCTTTATCTGCTGCCGGGATCCTGTATCTTGATATCTCTCTTTAAAATAGATGCATGGTGGATATATGCCATTGAAGGAATGGTGAACATTGTAGGCCCTGATCAGACTGCGCAGGCTGGTCTGGGGCTACGCTGGTCGCATAACCCATAAGCCCCATTTCTGTAGTTACTGCCACAAATATAGGTTCACTTCCTTGGAGAAATACCTTTTGTAGCACTATAATTAGAATTGATTATCGAATCTCTGGAAGGAGCCAAGAATCTCTGGAAGGAGCCAAAACTGATACTACATCCAAAGGCTCCTTACGATGTACTACCTGTCTAAGAGACCGAGATCTCGACTTGGACGTAGTAGAACCAGATGAAGAACTGGATCTAAGTGCAGGAGCTGTAGAAGTAGGTATATTGCCACCCTTAACAGGAGGTGGGTGTATGGCTGAAGGAGTAACCCTTGAGGGTAACTGTAGCTGGCTAGCCATGCCTTGCAACAGGGAAGCCCAAAAGTGGGGTTCCAGACTTTTGTTTTTTCTCCTACGATGAGGTGACCTGCCCCTATGGCGGCTACTCGACGATGAGGAAAAGCTAGGAGATCTACGCCTAGAACGGCGGTAGTGTCTCTCTGAGGAGTGTCTAGACTCCTTAGACCTACTTTCTCGGTGATGACCCCTGTGATCAGGTGTCTTATCACGCGATAAACGTTTTCCCCGGTGAATGTCCGGTGGAATACGATGCCCGGATGTAGATGTCCGGTGATCAATATCTAGTGTCCGGTCCGGTCCAGAAAATCTAGCCGGTAATTTGGGTGATGTCCGGTCCGGTGAACGGGTGTCCGGTCCGGTTCGGATGGATGTCCGGTCCGGTGACTGGACAGACAATCTACCCGATAATTTGGGAGATGTCCGGTCCGGTCCAGTGTCACAGGGGTTAAACAAGAGGAAAATGAGTCCACTTGCCCCTGGGGGTCAAAATGCCCCGTAGACTTGGATGCAGATCCTTGTCTACTGATCGGACTGTAGGATGGAGCAGAAAGGGACTCCTTCCGATCCGACCTCTTAGATTTGTATGAGCGTCTAGTCTTGGCTAGTGCCCAAACATCCTCGGACCAAGATGTGCACATGCTGCAGGGATGATTTTGTGTGCACTTGGTACACGAGAGGCAGAGAGAACGAGTGTCCCACTCTACCTTACTATGTCCACACGTACCTGTTACCTGTGGCATAATTATAATACGATTAGCTCAAAATGGCTAATTCGCGAAAACATATAACAATTGAAATTATTATACGTAAATACAAATGACAATAACAAAAAGCGATTACAATCGATGTGAAACAATGCAAAGAAATTTACCAAACAAAAAACAATACGAAACAACCTGATAAGGAGCCGTAGGCAATATTCTAAAAAACACTTCGAAAAGCGATTACGCTAGAAAGTGCCCGAAAATAGAATGATGCTTCTGCGCAGGTTGTTGCGCATGTCAGGCGCGGGGTTGATTTCGGGAAATTTTTCTATATCGGGTAATGTATTATTGCTACTAAAACGTCCGTGTTTGTTTCAAACCTCAAGTTTATTAAGACTAGCATAGACTCGCTCGTTCATCATATTTTTTTTTATTGTTCCATCACAATTAAGGTCGGCGGAAATAAAAAACGAAAACAACCAAAATTTTATTTTTATTGCAAATTGAAAAAAAATCGGGTCGGCGGATCCGTAAACCAAGTAATTAAAAATAAATGGCCTTACAGATTTTATTAAATCTTTTTATTTTATTTCAGGCATTACAGATTATTGTTTCAACGATACCTCAGAGATTAGTACCGTTCAAGAAACTGGCAGTTCGTTGGAAGATAATGGACAAGTTTCTAACTACGGATACACATCATTTAAAACGGAGAAAAATAGTGGCCAGAAAGTGCCTGTAGATATTGTGCTTAATTTAAATAAGCATCATTCAACGGACCATGTGTTGTCAACACTGTGTCACAAACTGTCACACAGCCTTATAAACTTCGACAATGGTCACAACATTCTATTTATGAGAACGTGCTCATATCTAATGGGCTTAATTTCAACCAGGATGGAGTTGCCCCATAAGAAAAACATTTCATTCTGCCCGTTTACGACAGGCGTCAATCTAATTAAAAACCCATATAACGAAGTTCTACCTTCTACTAAAATTGACACGAGAGATATTACAACAAATTAGTTATTAACTTAACAGATAGTCAAATATTGCTATAGGCTAAACTTTTCTTGAAGAATGGAATTAGTTGATTTCGAAAAACAAAATGGCCGACGAATCTGACGTCATCAATTTTTCGACTCGGTGTTTCTATTTATAGTAACGTATGTCATTGTGTAGAAATCTGTATAATTCGACGTAGCTCGGCGAGACCGATCCAACGATATCTTTCCTTTATTTATACGGCAAGTAGTTTTCGAGATATCGAGGTTTAAAGATTTTATATATCCTTAAAGTCCCCTTATAATGAAAATGAAAAATATTTAAACATTAGTAACGTAACTATACGTTAGTTCTAATATACGCGTATCGTCGTCACGAGTCCAACGCTACCCTTCATTTTGATCTATCATTATTCGTTTTCGATATATCTGTAATACTAATTATGTCCCTTTAATCATAAATAAGTTTGACGAAAAATGAACTTTCGAGGAAACTGGCCGTGTTTGGTATCGTTGGAAAGATCTCGAAGAGACAATGACGAATCCGCGACTCAATTAATGGTCTGACCTCATACCGGAAGTAGTGATCCGGAAGTACCGATATAAATTCGTTATATAAGCTTTATTATAGGTCCTATCTATCCGGGGGTTTCGATAATCGTACTAAACAATTATACGTTCCGCACCTACGATTTTCAAAATGGAGGATAAAAATGGCGGGAAAACACTATCTCGCTTATTAATGGTTCATTCGACTCGGGTGTGTTGCTCCATTTCTGTCTGTATCTACCCTTAATTCTAATTACATAGCTAATGTCTGTACACAATTACCTCCCTCTACACATTCTCATTATACCGATAAAATGATTTTATTTATTATTGTCATTTCAATCGTAAGATTTTGATGGCCACAATGCTCTATTATATAATTCATATAGGTACCTAAATATCCTTACACTTTGGCATCCAATACTTAAGTCACAAAGGACTGAGCACGCGCGTGTTTATAGTTTCCGGAATATTACATCAGTCAGTTGTTGGCGTCACGAAATCATGCCCAGACACGTATAGACCTATCCTATAAATGACCTACGTTACTATGAATAGAAAACTAGTTGGAACAGGCTATTTATATTCATCCAATCGGAACGTATTGCTATAAATAACAATGACATACGTTACTATAAATAGAAAACGGTTAAGAAAGTTAGAACCGGTATTGCTATTTTTATTTATCCAATGAGAATCGAGAGCGTATTGCTATAAATAACAATTACCTACGTTACTATAAATAACGACCAATCAGAATTGAGAACGTATGTTACTATAAATAACGCATTTCTATAAAATGACGTTATAACCGACCAATCAGAATCCAGGATAGTGACGTACGTTACTAAAAATAGCCGACCGATGAAACGAGAGACCGTAGTATATAAGAAGGATCTCTGATCTATAAATTCATTCTTTTACAAGAAACCAAGCCTTCAAGATGAATTCGGTAAACGATATTATAAATTCGTTCGACAACGAAAACGATTTGATGAACTTCGTCGCCACGTGGGGTCTTCAAGAATGACCGGGGGTGAGGTTTCGGCTGTTTCAGTTACTAAATCCGGAGTACGGCGACGAATTTGTCACTGACCAGTTAGAAGGGCTGATTAGAAGTATGGCCACCCCCGGGGCCTCATCGTCGAGCGCCGAGGATACTGAAGAGACGTTTAGAGTATATTTATTGGATCAAGAAGAAATGGAGGAGACTGAGCGTATATGTTTGACGGACGATTGGGACTCAAATAGGGGGTGGAGATGACCCTCAACCCGACACCCCACCTTCCGGAGGTCTACAGTATACGATAAGAAAAAAGTCTGAGAGGACGTACGCTAAGAATTCGGCCTTGGATAAAACGTACCAGGTCAAGGTCGACGAAGAGCACCGTGGTCAACGGCTCAACGATGTCAGGGACGGGTTACATCGGATGTTAGACGACGTGCTGGATCGAGCTCGGGGGTTTGGGGGGGTTTGTGGGTGTCATCCATCATGACGGGCTCCAAGATCCTATCGTAGTACCTTTGAGACCCTGGGACGAGTTGAACGCCGAAGCCGTCATGGAGACCGTAGGTAAAGTCTTAAATAGCAAACAATACTTATCATTGGATCAGAGTTTCGAGATTTCTATAGGAACCATAGACCTACCTAAAGGCGGAGCCAGGCGACGTATTACCAGACTCCGCGGAAAGAATAATTCGATGTACTTAAAGAAATCCATCGTCACCATCGAGAATGACGACCAGTTGTGTATGGCTAGAGCGATCGGTGTGGCGTGGGCGAAATTAAATAGATGTACTCCAGAAGAATGGAAAGATATAACGAAAGGGAGAGGAAAGAAAAGTAACCTGGAACTAATACTCCATCACCAGAAAGTTCCAAGAAATTATTATACTGATCTCTGTAATTAAAACCTGAAGCGGCAGAAGCAACTCGCCGTTGCTTTAAGCGAAATGGCGGGTGTTTCGACCGACCGTCCATCCAGTTTGAACGATATAGAGGCATTCGAAACGGCGTTGAACGTGAAAGTGATGGTGATCAACGCCCGACTCGGGAATAAGTTTATCACATGTCCCAGTACGGACGAACGACCGTGTATTTACCTTTATCTGGTGGACGACGATCATTTTCACGCCATTACAAGTATTACCGGCTTCTTCAGCTCCATATATTTTTGTGACAGATGTCTCAAACATTACGATGACCGAAAAAAACATCAATGCGAAACCCATTGTATAGTTTGTAAAAGGGACAACTGCCCAAAATCGGATACGCCTGTGGACTGCTCCGAGTGTAATATGACGTGTAGATCCAACGCCTGTTATCAACATCACTTGGAGAAACCCAAACATAGGCATGGACAAAATAAAGGACAGGTCAGAGGCCCCTCCCAATGCGAGATATGGTGGAAATGCCCGACTTGCTATAAAGACTTAAATATACAGAAGAGGAAGAAGGAAGATCATCGGTGCGGCGAATATTTCTGTAAATTCTGCGAAAAATACGTGTTAGACGATCATCTCTGCTATCTCAGATCAATTCCGGCCAAAGAAGATTTCTAGCCAAAATTCATCTTTTTCGATTTCGAGTGTACCCAGGATGATGCTGACCAATGTTCCCAAGGATACCTACCGACCAAGAAATCCGAATGTACAGACTGCCTACCTGATCAGCTATGTAAAGTCTGCTCAAAATGTCAGAATTGTAGAACCTCGTGGTGCGGGAAGGCCACCCATCGACCCAATTTCGTCGTGACCCACTCAGTCTGTCCAAAATGTATCGACAAGAAATTAACTCCAGAATCTGTCTGCAAGGGATGCGGTACCAGATGCGAAGAATGTGATAACGCTGATCTTCATGATAACGAAGATACCGGACCATGCCCAGGCAAATGCGGATTCAGAGAAACTATATTTCAAGGAGAAAATACGACTAAAGAATTTGGAAAATGGTTATTCTCTGACCAACATAAAATTTGCAAGGCCGTAGCTCATAACATGAAAGGCTACGACGGTTATTTCCTGCTAGAATATTTGATCGACCAATCCATACGTCCGGACAAGATTATCTACAACGGGTCCAAGAGCATGTACATGACGGTAGAGAAAGGTCTACACATTAAAGTGATCGACAGTCTCAATTTTTTACCCATGAAGTTAGGATCCCTGCCGAAAACGTTTGGATTGACCGAATTGAAGAAAAGTTGGTTCCCTCATTTCTTTAACACGAATGAGAACCAACAGTACGTAGGATCATATCCAGTACCGAAATATTACGGCGTTGCCTTTATGAGTTCCAAAGAACGGGAAGAGTTCCTGGAATGGCACGCCACCAAAACAGATGAGACGTTCGACTTTAGACAGGACATGTTACAGTATTGTAGAAGCGACGTCGATATCTTGCGTCAAGCGTGCTTAGAGTTTCGCCATCTTCTTATGACGTCTACCGGCAAAGAGATATAATTTATCAACGATAAAGGAAAGATTGAAACCAGATAGGAGGGAGCCGTAGATCTGTTCAATTCAGTTACTATCGCCTCTGTATGTATGAACGTGTACCGTACCAAATTTATAGAAGAAGAATGGAGAGTAAAACTAAATAACGACAATCAATGGATAAAGGCCAAACTAGCCGATGGAAAAATATACGTTCTACAGGGACAGGAGTGGGTATCAGAGGCCGAATTGAAAATCCAAAAGAGGGAATGTGTTCGTACCCCTATCACAAAAATCCCCCCAGGAGGCTATAACGACCAGTACAGTAAAGCATCGATTCAATGGTTAGAGTGGGTCATGATGACAGAGGGAATACAAATACAACATGCCCTCAATGGCGGCGAAAAACGATTGCTAGGTACCAGATACAAATTGGATGGGTACTGCGCCGAGACGAATACGGTCTATGAGTACAACGGATGTCCGTACCACGGTTGTCCTACATGTTTTCCTGTAGCCAGAGAAGGGACTGTACATCCACTTACTGATCAGTCCATGCAAGAGTTATATGCCCTTACGTTGAAGAAAAAGTCATACATAGAAAGGTTAGGAATGAAGTACGTAGACATTTGGGACCACCAGTTTCGTCAACAGTGTCAAGAAAATGAACAGCTCAATACATTTATCCAAACGTTAGACGTAACCGATCGAGTAGGACCCTAGGGAGAGTTTCTTCGGAGGTAGCACCAACGCCAGTCAATTGTACTACAAAGTGAAAGATGACGAACAGATAAAATATGTGGACTTTACCAGTCTCTACCCGTGGGTCAATAAATATTGTCAGTATCCAGAAGGACACCTATAAATCATTACCTCGGACTTTGAAGACATCAGTCAATATTTTGGCATCGCTAAAGTCAAACTTCTACCACCTAGAAGATTGTACCACCCCGTTCTACCCTATAGTGAAAGCTGAAGTTCCCTCTCTGTAAAAAGCGTGCGGACCATGAGAACCAATCGTCTTGTACTTGTTCCGACGAAGAAAGAGCCATGACATCGCCTTATATCCAACACCACAGTTCCTCCTATCTCACATATAGTAGCGAACACATTTCCCGATAAAGTAAATTGCTTTGTGTACGAACAGGCGGTTTAATTTGAAATTCCCTCTTCATCGTCTGTATTTTGATAAACGGTTGCAACAGAGATTAAAACAATCGCCGGTATGGCAATACACGTCACAATCGTAAAAAGGTTCCATAGCCACTCAGTGATCTTCGTTCTTGGTGTAGATTCCATACTGTCGTGTAAAGACGACAATATAACGGATGGTATCGGATTGGTGTCTAACAACAAATTGATTTGGTAAGGTCTATTCTTACGTAGTTAAACATCCCCCTGACTAATTATCGTGTCCCGCATCTTCCAACACAAAACATGGACCTTACCATAGCATTATGTCGTCAGAACATGTATTACGCCGTAGCGTTTCAGTTTTTGTATCTAACGTTTCAATTTTTGACAGTATCGTTTCAGTTTTTGACACTAGCGTTTCAGTTTTTACCCTTAAACACGTAATTCTCCATAGAGTCCGTTTCAGTTTTGACACTAGCGTTTCAGTTTCTGACACAAGCGTTTCAGTTTCTGACACAAGCGTTTCAGTTTCTGACACAATCGTTTCAGTTTTTGTCATTGTTATTTCAGTTATTGTCATTGTCATTTCAGTTTTTGTCTCCGTCGTTTCGATATGTGACGCTACAATCGCAATTAATGTCATTAGCATTTGGTTTTTGTCATCATTTGATTTGTATGATAAGAATAAAAGTACGTACGAATACATTGCCTCGCATTTTTATTACAATGTATAGTACGTAAGAACATGAACAACATCGAATCTAATACACCCGAAAGGGAAACTTTCATTAACTTTCCCAAACCCGACGAAGAAAACAGATCCGATGGAGACAGATGGCAATTATTAGGAACTACGGTACCCCAAGCCGAAATTGTGTACTTTAGTCAAATGATTATCGTCTACGTCATCATAATTACGTCTATCATAAACTTGTCACTTCAAAACGGTACCAACGAGTTGTGGATAAGTTTGTTGAGCAGTTGTATCGGTTACGCTCTACCTAGTCCAAAGTTAAAGAAATAATGAAGTCGTTGTTGCCATTTGAACCGTGTTCCAGTATGTGTATCAGTGGTCAAACAGGAAGCGGTAAAACGCAGTGGGTGTACAGGTTTTTAAAGAATTTACCGCGCATGTACGCCAGAGATCCTCCTTCTCACGTCTTATACTGTTACGGTATACATCAACGGATCTTTGATGAGATGGAACAAACCGTAAAGAACTTTACCAGTAAACTAGGATTACCGACGTCAGAAGAATTGGATACGTTTACGCGCGACAGACTTCATAAATTTATTGTTATTGACGATTTGGTACACGACGTTGTACAAAACAAAGAAATGGAACTGTTGTTTACGCAAGGAACGCACCATAAATGCGTCGGTGTTATTTTAATTACCCAGAATTTGTACCCTAGAGGAAAACACTCCAGAACTATCGCCTTAAATACTTGGTAAATGGTATTGATGAAAATCTTGAGAGACGTATCGCAAGTGGGAATTATGGGACGCCAACTCTACCCAGGAAAAGCTCGAGGTTTCACGAAAGCTTACGAAGACTCTTTAAAGCGAGGCTACTTCATCGTCGACATGAGTCCTCACAGTGACGACAGATATCGCCTTAGGACGGACATCTTTCCGGGACAAGATCCCATAATCTATAGATTGACGTAAGAAGAAGAAATTCAGACGTAAGAGTAACCATGGTTGAATTTATAAAGCAACAGCGCCATTTCTTACAACTTATAATACAGACGTCCACGACGCAGAGAAAAGCGTTACTACGCACTATATCCAGAAATCAACTTAGAGCCATAGGTCAGATCGCATACAACATCATCAAGTCCAAAATTAGATTATCCCCTACCGAAAAGAACCGACTGAAACGTCACAGGCTACTTATTCATCTTCTGGGCAATAGAAAAGTGGGATATCGACAGAAGAAGGAAGCTATAAAGAACAAACAGCGTATTGTGTGTGCATTGGTGAACATTTCCTCAGTTTATTTGGAATCGGTGTTACAGTAATGGAGAAACTAATACTAATTCCCTACGAAAAGTACCAACGTTTGCTCCAGGACACACCTAAGAATAAGGACCCCGTGAAACCTAGGACGTATAAGGACATCGCTTTATTACCACCACCCGGTGAACGTGAAAACAAGAGAAAGAAAACAGACGTTGAAAAGAAGAAGAAACCTATGGCAAAGAAACAAAAGACCAGCTTGCCAATAGACTGGATATCATTTTGAATGAACAATAAAGACGATAAAGTTCTATTCTAATAATTTATTATACGATCTATATACATAATAAAATTCACAAAAAGATACATTTTATTTGTTTTTCTTTAAAAATGTCTCAATATAGTCATCATTCCTTGACAGTCTTGAACTTGAAATGGTTTCACTATGTCCTTCATTGACATTCCGACAGATCGATTCATGACGTAGTACACGCAGTAAAGTCCGCACATGTCCGAGTTGGAACGTTGTAGCTGGTCACAATTCATAAAATAGTGTCTTTGTAATATTGTTTCGAAGCCCACATCATAGTCCATTGGTTTTCTTCCTAGAGAATCGAAAAATTCGTAGGGTCCTCTGACTGGAAAGTAGAACGTTACCCAATGTTTACCCGGTCCGGTCCGTCTCTGGTGTCTGTGTTTGAAATAACGAAGCGTCCCCTTTGTATTCTAACTTGATCGGCAGCGCATATAGTGACTGGATATTGTCTCAGGAGTTCCTTTAACTGCCAATTATTCATTTTACAAACACTCCCCTGGCACCGTTAATGTTGAGAATTTCAGGGAAAGTTGCGTACATAATCAAGGTGACACTCTCTGGTAAGGCGGTGCCAAACTTGAGTTCCAGACGACAATGTCCTTTCCTTTTGGTGTTGAACGTGTAGAACGGATCGATATCCATCACGTACAGACAGTAACCGTTCTTATACTCGTCCCTGTCCACGTTGATATCGTTCCTGAATAGGGTTAATGTCCTGTAGCAGTCTACGTACTGATTGGCTCCGTAATTAGGCTGTACTGGTTGCGAGGGATAAGACTGGCCATCCACGTACAGGCCCATTGAACTACAGTCATAATTCTGAAAGTAGAACGGGTTCTTGCCGTAGTCTCCCGTATACGCTGCACTGGCTACTAGTCCCACGATCAGTTTATTGGGTACTAATCCTTGAACAATGTCGTCCGAGCTGTAGCTATACTGTCCTGCTGCGATGGATGTCGTCTTGATCTCTGAACGTAGGTGAGGATAGATGGCAGGTTGGTCTTGAATGAGTTGTTCGTGCGCTAATATGACCGCACTGTTAAGACGTTGGACGCATAGCTTAAAACGGGCGTCCACAATCTGTACTTTTTCTTTCGGATTTATAGTCTGAAGGAGTTCTGTCCCGACCACAGTTTGAGACCTATCGATACGCCGTTGATGAGAAGTTTGGACTGTTGAAACAAATCCAAAAGCAATGGTCCCTCCAAATCCACGATTTTCCCTCCTAACGTTCTAGTATATCTAATAAATAGTCCTGAATTAGGGCCCGTCTTGGCATCGGTTCCTACATCTTTGTAAAACATCTGACTTGTCAATACGTTGTGTTGGATATCTCTGTTGGTCCTCAGAATCGTGTCTATGTAGGCTTTGTAAGGGTAGTCGGTTCCGTCGTGAGATATCTGAGTCTGTTGAAAGGTGACGTCCACCTGCCTAAATATAGTGTGTTGGGGCATATTGATGAGCCCCGCTACGACCGAATGTTCTATAGGCGTACCATCCTCAACTTGACGTTCAGGACGCTTCTCTTGAGGTCGACGTAAGCCGATGACTGCGGCGGAATATTAAACTCCAGAACGGAAGTGTCCGTAATTTGATTGATGGGTCAATATTCGATCCATTCTCTCGACTGTATCGAAGTATCCGAAGGCGATGCAACAAATAGAGATAATTCGTCTCGGTGAAAGTCGTCTTGGTTCATACTTTACTAGTATGCCAGTTGGTCTTCAGGATCGTAGGTCTCTATCTATATAAGTTTGTTTAAAGTCGCCACCGCATAAATGCATTTGGGCGACTAAATTATCTAAGGTGATTAAAGAGGTCTAAAAATAGTTAATAAACAATTAAAATTACAATACTATGATGTTTAGAAGGCTAAGTCGGTTGCATTAATCTCAGAGTGTGTTCGGTTTTCGTATCTCCCACTCCCGCTCGCACACTATTGTGTACCAACGGGGATCGGAGGTAGACCGGGTGAAGAAATTACCCGGTGCAATTACTAATTCTAAGAAGATTTAGACATAAGTTGGTTAGTAAATCGTTTGTTAGTCCGTTCTATAGCCGATTTATACCGTATGTCCTTGGTGTGATAAAAACCGTACAAATATTTGATTCTAAGTAGCATTCAAACAGTATCGAGGTAGCTACGAAGATTAAAATTCATGGACTATCTTAATATGTATCTGTACTAAGACATTTAGTTGATTGATCCCAAGTACATATAGGATCGTAGGTATTGCGATTGTACGTTTTGATATAGACAGTACGCTCTCTTTATACTTCCGCTTTGGCAATCTCGGTCGCTTGAGCAACGGGTGGCACTAGTTTGACTACTGGACGACTTTGTTCTTCTTCCTTTAATCTTCTGTTTCTAGAACCACGTCCCACTATATACCGTCCTAAATGATCGGGTTGTACGTAGCCGTCTCTCATGTCCTTAAAATGTTGATACCATTTATCATAGTCGGGTACGTAAGGTACCCATTTCTGTTGTTTGTAGTCGTATACTTCTATGGAACCCATTCTCTCCTTTTCAAATGCAGAACGCAGTGAAGATCGCTGGACTGAAACTCGACCTGGTTTAAATGTTCGTCCAGCAAGTATAGTCTGTTGTATTCAAATGTGTGACTTTCACGGGTACGTACGTCGGATTGCTAAACTCGTGACGCCTTTAGTTTCTTGTAACGGCTCTGAATCTCGATATTTCTCAACACCGGAAGCGAGGTTTCTCTGACGTAGGACTCTTCCACTATATCGCAGCAGAGATACAGTCTTGAGGTCTTTGGCGTGAAATTAGAGGTGAATGATATCTCTTTCACGGCGCACATCCAATGACCTTCGAGAGTATAACTTCGTGGGAACTGAATCCAAAAGTCTGATGGATTGTTATTCTTACGTATATCGAGTGAATCCTGGCTACTTAGGTACAGGTGAAGGTCGTACATGATTAAGCTTTATAAACTGCTACTCATTCTTACGATGTTTCTAACATGTCTTCACTTCGTTTAACACCGTCTGAATCAAGTAAACGCTGTTTAGCATCACGGGTATGACGGAATGATACCGTTTTACCAGACTCTTTTTCCTGTCTGCACTTACCCTAGCTGAAGCCATAGCTTTTAGCATCATTCTTCGTCTTTCCAACACTCTAACGTCTCTTCTCAAAGGATTAATTGTCCCATTTATCAATCTCTTAGCCACCTGTCCAATAGCCGACAATTGACGGTCATTAATGTTTAGTAACATTCTTTTGCGATCCGTATCGCTAGCGTCTCTCAAGGTCGTCAAATAATGGATAGACGGATACACTTCGGAACGTTCCATGCCGATAATAGGATAGCGTTCTTCGTCTTATTACGTCTATCGTGTATAAAGTTCCAGTTCAATGAATACCGGATAGACTACATCGTCGATTTGAGACTTCCGTTTAATGCCGGTGATATTCTTACCGCTACGAAAACAACTAAAGGTCACCCCTTGTGTCTTAAAATTGACTGGGAAACAACTCCGGTTCGTAAATGGATGGTCTTTCCTTGGCTAAAAGTTCCAAATTCAGGTCAGCGCTTAACGCGTGACTAGCTGAAACGGTTATACACTTTACGTCTTTTAATTCGACCTTTAGACTCAGTTTTTGTAATCTGGCGTATCTCCTCAGTCTTTTAAAACCTTCTTCGAATAGGTGGCCTTTCCGTTACAGTTTATGGCTCCGCTGGAAAACACTAAACAGTTTCCTCCAATCTTCCTATGTTGCCATATCAGTCCGGGAAACCGACAGGGATCGTATCTAACGTCTGATATACTATAGCACAATCGTCGTAGATCTATCATACAACCTATATTAGCGCTACACACCACGTTGGTTAAATACATGATGTTATCTCTTACAAGTCCGAGGACAGACTGAAGAAATAATGCCACGGGTATGTATATTATAAAAAAAGAACGAATCGCGTGATAGTTTTATTTTTTAGATACGATACAGAAACTTTAAGAATATCGATTAACGTCTGATTCAGGAATCCAACTGTCGTACTTTTTAGGCCAATGTAGCCAGCGGACCAATACTTCTCGTTGTTTATTTCGCATTCGCTTCTTAAGCACTTTTTCGATATGATACTCGGTGGTCTCATCTACATTCACGGCTTGCAGTTCCTGCTCGTAAAACGTACCATCCACACTATCCTCGTCGTCCCATTCCACCAGGGTATAGACAGGTAGGCCCTCTCTTCTAAAACGGGTCTTCACTTTGAATATTTCGCCTGTCCACTTTTGAGAATATTCTCTGTCAAACACGCTTCTCACGTGGGATAAACGTACTGTTTGTCCTAGTTTAAATTTGTATCTTCTCTGTTTACTCTTTGTTGAGATTCCTTTGGTTCTCAGTAAATACTGTTGCAAACGGCTTTCGCCTTCATTTTCTGTACTGATGGTGTTGGATGAGGTGCCTAAACTGCGATGTATCGTGTGGTTGTAGCTGTGCGCCGTGTCTTGAAGAGCGTCTATGTAACGCTGCTTTCTGTTTTTCATCAGGTACCTAAATAGCTTATGTTTTAAGGTCTTTATTAAACGTTCGCTGTAATTGGCTTTGGTCTCAGTGTTCAGAGCGTAGTAGTGGTGTATATTTTGGTCTCGTATATACTTATTAACGTCTTTGCTTCTGAACTCCATTCCTCGATCTGTACGAACCGTGTTTGGTTTCCGTGGACCCGATAGTACTCGCGTTAAAGCGTCTACTACATCTTGTCCTTTTTTACTTTTAACTGGTTGAACGTGAGCAAAGCGTGAAAACACGTCTATGGCTACCAATACGTATTGGTACCCGTCATTCTGCTTAGACAAGTTAACCATATCCATCAAATCCATGTCCCAGAGACTGTCTACACCATCCACAACTACTCTAGAACGCTTAAAATGTCGTCTGGCTCCTCTGGTTAGGGAGTAAGATTCTTGATCTTGCAGCCATTTTCTGATTCTGTGTCTACCGATTTTATGTTTGCCTTCTCCCTTGACATACTGATAGAGCTTCTCGGGGCCAGAAAAACTAGCTGGATTCTTGGAATTATAATACAATGATGATAAATACTGTTTCCAATTCAACATTACGGGTCTAGTCTTCTGTAGATCTTATTTCGTCTAAAGGATGGCGTGACGTAAATAATGTTGTCTCAATATTCTTGGTACAAGCGTATGTCTCATCAAGAGTATCTGTTTCTTACATGCGAATGAGACCCAAACACTCTTTAGCAACCTTAGAAGGGAACGGTAGCGTCTAAAGTAATCAGAATCTCGGTATAATATGGACATTTGGCCGTCCACAATCTATAATTTGTATACATTCCATACTGATTATTAATTACTAGACCAGTTCATATTCTTAAGTATTCCTACAAATACAACAAAGGTGTGTGTAAATTTACATTTTTATTATATGTACATTATTTTATAACACAGTGGCATACAATGGTTCTACATATATTTCTAATATTTCGATAAGTCTATCTGCGCCCTCCACGGCTTCTCTCCTCAACTGTCTATATCTAAACCACCATTCCAAGTCATTAATTAAAGACATTGTCACGCACACGAGTCCAAACATGTCTAACGTCTAATAAACAAATTAGCTCCAGTAACGCTGTTTGGTCCGAATGATGAAGTTTTGTTAGTTTGCTGTCCATCTAACGCAAACGCTCCATGGCCGCGTGAGGGAGCCTGTGTACCAAATCCGAAACTAAATCCAGTATTGTGTCCAAATGTAATTGGTGCGTTCTTACTGGCTGGGATAAATCCTGGAGCGAACAAGCTGGTATCTCCATTTTTGTAGCCAGTCATTTTCAAGTATATACACGTCGGAGACCATTTTTCCGAGGGCTCCCACGACATCACCTTCACACCGCAAGAGAAACAGGTAACTTTATCCGCGCTTCCGGTATAATAGAAGCCCGCTTTAGCCAAAGACATTTTATTCGGTTCGATCTGTTTCGACCAGTGTTCAAAACTCTGTAGTCGATCTTCGTAAAACATCATCTCAGACATGGAAAACTGAGACACTTTGGTTGAATCGCTCTGAGTGAAAATGTTCATGTTGATGGTTAGCCACTGACTTCGGAAGTGCGGTGTTATCGAAAAACTGCCCAATTATATACAGCTTCAACGTTTGTGATTGGTGATTATTTTTAGAACTTGTAGCCCATTGGTTGCTATTTTTACAAGTTCATACTATTTTAGAGCGTTATTTACCAGTTTACAAAGTCATTCGGGTTACATTCCGGACACTGTGCCGCTCCTAATTGGTTCATGTGATCGCTCCTTAGGGCGCACGGTACCACAGCGTCCAATTCGGGTAACGCCTTTCCAATCTCGGGTATCAGTTCCTTCAATCGTTTATATTCAAAGGGCCTTAAACATAGCCCCTTTTTTTGTAGGCACCACCTCCGTCTCGGACTTTCAGTACTGTCTGATATCCACGCACACGTTCCCCTCCTGCACGGTAAGGTTTACGTTTCCGCCCAAATGCAGTTCAAACGCTTCTCTGTTCTCTAAGACCTTGTCCACAAACCCTAGCTGATCAACCAAGTTCTTCCATCGCATCAAGGTTAAACTAATGCCCTTTTTCGTCGGTTTGTCGTCTTGCCAATCTCGTAAGTCGACTCTAAGCTCCCTTTTCCATTCGTTCACCTGCACGTAACGACCGTTGCCAAGGCTTAGTTTGCATATAGTCATGTTGGTTGTTCGAGCGTAGAAAATATAATGACACTAACTAAACTTACGCCGTCTTTTATAGATTTAAGTCCATTCTAATTGGTCGATATTTATAGAAGGGTACGTAATTGCTATTTATGGATCGGTTCGTTCCAATTGGTCGATATTTATAGAAACGTACGCGATTGCTATTTATAGAGCGGTTCGTTCCCATTGGTGTCTATTTATAGACACGCTCTCATTGGTCGGTGCAATCGGGTATGTAATAATAACGTAGTGTAGGCGCTTCGTTTTCTTATACACCACTTTCACTCTGTTACTGTATCTATCAGTATATCCCAGTATACCGATGTCGTAAAAGAACGTTTTTGTCAGTTCAGTTCGTTTCCCGCTTTGCTTAACTTCATCCGGCTTATCCAGGCATTTGTGTACGCAATCGTACATGAGTCTCCCGCTAAGAAACACGGAGGTGTCGAAATCGTACACATTCAGGTGTTTTTCGATCGCGTGGGTCGAAAGTATAAACGGTGTTTTCATCTTCACGCCTATGGTAAAATGGTTCGTCTCGAGACGGAACAAACGTATTTAAAGAT